>JAYRCB010000090.1:116600-142669 GCA_036026315.1 Trachelus stipa
TCAGGTGGCGCGTTTACTCCAAAATAAAATTGGTTTCAAGAATATCGGCCCATTGGCAATCTCCCTATTCATCTCTGGTTGTACGTACACTGAGCGGCGTTAATGGTGTCCCAGAGAGAAGTTAGGGGAACAGTGGTGAGGTAAAAGTGGGGGCGGCCAGCAGCCTAGAAGCAAACCAGGCCGGAGAATAGTGGGGGTAGCCTTTTCCCCTCGCTCGGGACACCATTTCTGTCACAACTCGGAGCTGTTCCGTATGAAAGCATCTCTCTCACTCCTAGCGTCGTTTTTCTATACGACCCTCTCACTCGTTCTTAGTGGTGGCTCTCCGAGTTTCTCTAGCGCGTATAGGAGCGTCTGGCTTACGCGCTCTATCCCTGCCTGTAGGAGCAACTGGCTTCCACTCATAGCCTGTCTGGCGTAACGTCCTTGACGGTTGCTAAGGATTGCTGGAAGCCAGAGAGCACATTGGTTTGAGCGAGACGCTCTTATAGGCAGGAAGCGAGCGCGTCAACGTGACGCTCCCATACGTGCTAGAGAAACACGGAGAGCCACCACTAAGAACAAGTGAGAGGGTTGTATAAAGAACCGACGCTAGGAGTGAGAGAGACGCTCTTATACGGGACAGCTCCGACTTGTGACAGAAATGGTGTCCCGAGCGAGGGGAAAAGGCTATCCCCACTATTCTCCGGCCTGGCTTCTTTTGAGGCTGCTGGCCGTCCCTATTTTTACCTCGCCGCTCTTCCCCTAACTTCTCTCTGGAACACCATTAACGCCGGTCAGTGTACAAACTCGCACGCTAAGGGCGGCAGTAGTCCTGTGGTTAAGGTAGCGGATTCACGACCGAAAGGTTCGGAGTTCATGCCTAGTTGCCAGCGGCATTCACCAAGTAAGTGTTTATACGGATTTCGTCCAACACTGTTCGGATTCGGTGTATAAACTTTGTAGGTCCTCACGCTGAGTTGAATAAGGCCCGTCTCGCAAGGTACATCGCCATCTAATGTCGAACTTCCAATCCTTGATTATTAGGACCAGTTACTGGCACATGCCCCCCATTGGAGATACAGCCATAAGGAAAGGAAGGAAGGAAGGAGCTCGCGCGCTGGTTAGCATGAGCTAGCGTTGCCTGTTTTTTGTCAACTACATTTGACAAAAAATTGGGCCTTTCCACTGACTTTTCTTTTGCGCGGGAATCTCCGAAGAAACTTTTCCACGCTTTTACCTTTACCCTCAAACGATTCGCTGCGACAAGAAAACGGCTCACGACGCTTCAAGGCGCTTCTCCTTCAGACAGTGCTGACTTAATTTGGAAAGAGTGAACTTTATTCTAATCCAGTATAAATTAACTCCTTTGTGCATCAATTCATTTTTTTGCGTATCATTAAGGAGTTGAAATAGGTAAAGAAGGAAATTCTCGTGTTATATCATTTCAAACTTTCCGGTTCCATTGCGTTATTTCCATAGTTTATACAACGACGGATCCTTCACGATTCACGATCCTGAACGGCCGATCAGCCAGGGACTTCAAGGGTAACCAGCTCCAGGGGCCCTATTCTCGAAATCGCGCCACAGTTGTGGCATGTCACTTTGAGTAGTTCCAGTTATTACTGTGATGGCGCTGTCTGGTAATTTCGAGATGAAGTAGGACTGATGTCCGTTTTCTTCGAAGCGGTTCAATGCATAAACTCAATTTAACTATGCTATTAGCCAATCAGGCACTTGTATTTCGAAGATAAACGGAGTTTATACATTCAACTGCGTTGAAGATACCGGGCTCAATCCTACTTTCATCTCAAAATGGCCAGGCAGCGCCATCACAGTAATAACTGGAACTACTCAAAGTGCTTATCACAATTATTGTGGCACGATTTCGAGAATGGGTGCTTTCCATTTACATGACTTTTGTGTCGACTTGTGTTAACTCGTGTCGACTCATGTCGACTCTCGAAAACGAATAAATGGAACACAGATTTGCGCAAGAGTTGATGCACACGAAACAGAGAGGTTAGAATGTGAGAAGAGTGGTGTCAACGAATTATATACCAAGCTTTGCGGTGACTGGCTATTTGACGTTTTGAAACCCGCGCGCTTTTCCTTGTGTGAACTAATGTACTGTATGTGTGATGTTCAACTGTATCGAACTCTCGTAAACTCACCACTCTAGCAGAGTCTTCCCGAATCATCGACATATAGCATGGACTACGCGATCCCTACTTCAAACTTCTTGAAAAAATGTCCGCTCGAATAGACAAAGAGGGACTGAGGTGGCGGCTAGTAGCACTCCTTTTCTAATACTCCCATTGGCTACGTTTTCTATACTCTCGTACTAAGGCTGCTGATAGAAAGAGACAGGACTTGGCCGCCACCAATCGCCATCTTTTTCTATCAGCCGACCATTTTCCCTATGCTTGTGCGTAGTCCATTCTATATGTCGATGTCCCGAATCGACTTGTGTCGCCGACATACGCCGACACAAATCAAATGGAAAGGACTTTGGCGACACAAGTCGACTTGTGTCACTTATGTCAGTAAATGGGAAAGCATCCAATAGGATCCCAGGATGTAACACTGCAATGCTCTTGACTCATTTTCGAACACATCTATAGTGCTCCGAAGCATATACAAATTTTAGAACGAGCAGATCGAGCAGATCTTATGAAGGTCGCCTCACTGTAAATATAACCTAGAAAGCTGTCTATGCTTGAGAAGTGGGCATTGTTGTGCGCGGGCGTTTCTGGTTTATTGTCTTTTGCATGACATTAGGTTTCCCATATACGGGAAAGCTAGTGTTTTCCATCATTTTCTCGGAGGAATTTGAGTAATAATGCCGAAAAGAAAGAATCAGGCACTCATTGACTCTGATAGTAGCGGGAGCGTCTCCGAGAGTGGCTCGGATTTGGATAACGTAAGGACATAACCTTTTCCGAAAAAATGCTCGTTGGTTTAATGGCATTGATCCTACAGAAATTTTTATTCCCTTTTTGTAAAAATTCTTATTTAATTTATTATTTGCATTTATAATGTGGCTTAATGACCAATGAAGAAGAAACGTTTTGTCTGTATTATTTTCTACAGCGACATAACCTTATATTCGTCACAGGTTTATATTTAATTTGGCGGCCTTGTTGGACGCTTTCCTGTTTTTATTTTTAATTATTCTATTTTTACAATGAACTGTCCGTTATAACAAACATATGCTACTGTCAAATCAGTTCTATAGGATATGAATTTCATAAAAGTACATTCTTTAGAATTTTGACAGATACTTATATTGCGAAAATATTAACATTTTCTGTTTTTATGTTCAAATATTTTATACTTCTTGTCAAATTATTGTCAACTTACAAGTTTTAACAAAGTTTTATGTTCACTTCATATATTATTTTAGTACCTATATATAATTTAATTTAATGATCAAATACATTAATGACCAGAACATGACAGAGAATCAATGAGACTTAATTATTTCTTGCTGGTTAAATAATTATTTTTTAATATTATCAGGATTTATTATCCCTGGCTAAGAAAAAAAAGAGTAAATCCCAAGATGACTCACAATCCAACGATGACGCTGCTTCTGGCAAGAAGGATTCTAAACAAGTTGACTCAGATACATCTGACTCGGATGATGATTGGGGAGCCAAAGGTGGTAAAACTAAAAAGAAAAAGACATCAGCTAAACGCAGTAAACGTAAAGTCACAAAATCCAGCACTGAGGATAGCACTAGCGATAAGGAACCAGCAAAAGTCTCAGAACCAGAAGAAGGTAGAAACATGTTCTAAGTCCATTATAGAGCTCCGAAAACGTTTCTTTTACTGACAATGTGATGATTGTTATTTCTCATTGCAGGTGAAGTTTCTGATTCAGATGGAAGTGTGTCGGATTCGAGTCAGGAAGAATTCAACGATGGCTATGATGACAAACTTATGGGCGATGCCGAGGATCAGGCGCGGCTCGCACAGATGACAGAAAAAGAACGTGAGCAGGAAATTTTCAAGCGAATCGAACAGCGTGAAATTATGAAGACTAGGTTTGAAATTGAAAAGAAACTCAGAATGGCTAAGAAACAGGAATTAAAGAAGCAAAAGGAGTCCAAGAGAAAGGAAAAGGGTGCGGAAGAAAAGAAATTCGACAGAGCTCCAGACCCCAAGGAACGGAGCAAGGATCGAAAGAAAACTATTGAAGAAAAACAAGATAAGAAATTCCATGCTATGACACTTCTCAAAGCCAGACGGGAAGAGAAGAAAGAACGAGGTTAGTTGCTTATAACCTGGTAAATTTTACAAACAATGTTTTTTATATTCTGATCATATTATCAGAGGAAAAGGAGAAGCAGCGAATGGAGCAGCAACAGCAGCAGTTGAAAGACATGGAGGAAGAAGAACTCGAAGACGACCATAAGGGCGGCGCGAATAAAACGAAACTCAAGGCTTCTGACATTTATTCAGATGATAGCGGATCTTCGGACAGTGCTGAAGAAGAAGAAACTGCTAAACCTATTTCTCATCGTAGATCATCTTCAAGCGACAGTAGGGATTCCGATTCTGAGAACGACAAAAAGTATGTAGTATATCTTCAATATGATATATAGGTTTTTTAATAAACAACTGAATAATCTAATCTTTATTTACATTTTATAGATCTGTAACCAGTACTAAGAGCAAGCCGAAGAAACCAGTTTACGTAAACACGAAGGAGGATCTTAATAAGGTCAGACTGTCCCGTCATAAAATGGAACGGTTTGTACATCTACCCTTCTTTGACCGAGTTGTGCAAGGATGCTTCGTCAGAATCGGTATTGGGAACAACAATGGAAAGCCCGTCTACAGGGTGGCGGAGATCAGCGGAGTTTGTGAGACAGGAAAGATCTATCAACTTGGAGGAACAAGGACGAACAAAGGATTGAAGTTAAGGCATGGCGCTCAGGAACGCGTCTTTAGGTTAGAGTTTGTCTCAAATCAAGAATTCACTGAATCAGAATTCTTCAAATGGAAGGAAACTTGCGCTCTTCAAGGTATCTCGATGCCTACCTTCGATGAAGTAGAACAGAAGCTTAAGGATATAAAGGAAGCACTGGTTTACGAATTTAAGGAAGAGGACATTGAGAAGATTGTTAGAGAAAAAGAGAGGTTCAAACAGAATCCATACAATTATGCCATGAAGAAGGCGCAACTGATGCGTGAAAGAGACGCTGCGAATTGTCGTGGTGATGACGAAACGGCTAGTAGACTTAATCAAGAATTGAGTGAATTGGAAGAGCGAGCTTCAGAGTTGGATAAGATGAGGACTGCAACGATATCCAGTATTTCATATATTAATGACAGAAACAGGAAGAAAAACGTAGAGGAAGCTGAAAAGGCCATCATGGTAAGGTTTCTTATTCTTCAACATCTAACACTTTAATATTAAGATATTTTGATAGAAATAAAACTAACAAAAATGAGAAGACCACATCATCTTTTACTTTTATGCATAGGAAGAGATAAAGGCGAATAAAGGAAAGAAGATCGATGATCCTTTCACCAGAAGAAGTACAAAGCCAAGGATGGTCTTTAAACCAGACGAAGAGGATGGTCCTCAAACTGTTCCAGTGGACGATAAAGCCAATACTCAACAAACCGGTGAATCTCTGGCTTCCATAAATGAGAAAGAAAATGGCCAGGAATTAAAGAAGAAGCAAAGCACTGAAGATCTCTTCAATGCTCATGACTTTGACATCACGATAGATCTCGAAGTACCCATCCCGAGTAAGTATTATATTCTTATGCATCGCAATTTCTTGAACTAACCCTCATAGGAATTAATTGACGGAATATATTATTCCTTTAGACAATCCCGTGAGTGTCTTACCTAAACCGGTAAGTAATATCAAGGACACTGGACCAAGACGTTCATTGAATCTAGAAGACTACAAGAAAAAACGGGGTCTCATCTAACGTTTTCTACACTCTAGATCCTGTAATGATATCCTGAGGGCGATATGATCCTCGTATGGGATTCGTGTTTACACGTTCATCCCGTCTCCTCACACCTCCACTATTCCCAATTCCTAGGAGATCAATCAGCAATAAGAAATCCTTTATTTCTGGCAAGATTGCTGCTTGAAGCGGTCGACTCCCGACTACGAGAACTTATGGACACACGCGCGTGTATTAATTATTTATAACAATGGTAGCGTTATATTTTCTAGATACGAATAGTTGCGATAATTATTGGCGATTTTGCTCACGCCTTTTTCTGTATACACCCCCTTTCTCCTACTATTTCTTGCCTATCCTCTTTTCTCTATCCTTTCTATTACGTCCTTTACGTATCATGTAAAATGATCGCAAATTAGATAGATTACAATTGCGCCAATAACCCTCATGTGGATAGAATGATTTATGATCGTAATGTGCGATCCAATGCGTCGATACGTTGTAAGGTTAAACGTATTTATGTAATATACTATCATTTTTTCTGTAGATCCCTTGCGATCTGTTTTTATATGTATCATGCTTATAGTGAATGATCAGCAATATGAAATTGCATAATTTTTGCGAAAGCAAAACCGTGAAGAGAATGATCGGTGATCAAGCTGACAGTGTTATTCTGTTGTACGTTAAAATTATTTATAAACTAACTTTACATTTTTCTTTCCCATTCGCTGTGACATACTGACTTCTTTTCTTTCTTTTCTTGGTATTAGAATACCAGGCAGTTTAGGTTTTTTACAATTTTCTTTGACGGCGAACGTCGCATTCGTCATTGCTTGCTTACATCATTGACTTGTACATATAACTTGCGCTACGCGTAGGTATTCGCAATTTTACAGGATAGACACGTGAACCAAATATAAAGAACTTTGTCGTACTTTTGTGTCCCGTAGTCTCACTGCAATGTTGGGTACCAGGAACGTGGGACTTGGATTTTTAGAAAATTATTATTGTAGTAATAAGTCCTTTTTTGCACGAGTTTATAAGTGGATCGTGTGACGGTGTGACGTATAAAGCACGTATATATATATGGTACCTTTATTTTGAATTAGGCAAGGAAAATTAGACAGTATCTCAAGCCCTATGATATAATATAAGGGTTATAAAATACTGAGGAGGATTAATACGAATGCGATAAATACTTATTGGCTTGAATGGACTTTATGACTTGTGACTTGTTAACTTATCATGTCTGGTACGAACATACGTCTTAATTATAGTGTGGTAAAATATGGGTTTGTACATATACACGTGTCTATATGAATATTTCGACGTATATAAATGCACGCGCATGCAATTGCGTATACGGAAAATAATGTATACAAAATCTTTATGTATTATAGCGTATAGCGCCAATACAATAATGTTTGAAAAGTCATCCCTATTTTCGTAATTCATTCGCAATAGTACAATTTGATTTACAGACGTAACAAAGACTGATCAACTTTTTTCAGACGATTTTATAGTTTATAATTAGAAGATTCGTAAAATTTAATGAGTAAATTAAGTCATCCGATGATTAATATTACGATTCTTTTATCAGTTTTCAAACATTTAAAATGATTCCTACTATTTGATTTCTATCACACATGGCGCCATCTCTCGTCAATATGACTAAGTATGTTAAATAATACTAAATAAAATGTACGAATATACAATTGTTCTTTATTGTAATACTAATGCTTTTTTACCTAAGATAACACTGACACTCTCTATTATAATTTCCGCCTGAATACAATCCTTTTTTTATACATATAAAACGAGTAATTCTAAAAGTTTTTATCAGTGTGCTGCCATCGAGTGGCGATACCCAAAATTCTTTTAAAACACATTGACAATCTCTATTCGTAAACGGTCGCATGCGCGCGCGACAGCGCGAGTCAAATGTGTCTGCCAGTTGCATGCCTCTGCCCATATAAGGCAATTTCCCCACGTCCCGCTCAGCGATTGGTCAGCTATCCACGACACGTCACAACGATGACTAATTCTGATAATCCTCCATGAGTCGGAGAGAGCGAACTATAACGATTATAAAGATGAAAGAAGATTTAAAAAATCAAATACTCTCCCAAAGAGAGTAAGTCACAATGACTAATCAATATCAACGAGCGATTCCATAGAAAATCAATGATCGTTATTAAAGTAAGGAATGATTCGAGAGGTTAACCGCCCCGCTCAAAAATAGGGTTTATATAAACCGGCTACAGAGCCGCGCAGCATTGTCGACAACGCCCACGTAAAATAGTCCTACCGGCACTGTAAAATTGTCCAATATTCTCGAGCAGTCGAGCTGATCCCGTCGCACGTATCGGATCCCGATTGTCGCCACTATCGCTTCCAGGAATCTCATTGAGGATCACGTCAAGAAAATTACACGTGCATATTATGTTTTGCAAATGAAACTGTGGTGTCCAGTCGCCGATACACTACCGGCCCATGATCAACCTCCAGCCAATCAGAGAGCTCGCGCACGCGTAGGAATACAGATTTTTGCTGTGCCGGAGACGGACTACTCCCTTCCCGTTGTTCGTGCGAGTTTGCGACCCCCTGACTGGACACGACTATCCAGTTCCACCAGAGCCGAGCTGCCGCGAAGAAAGTGTCGTTAGTGCTTGTTTACTCGACTTCACCTATCGGCGGCCACTTCCAAAAATGGTAAATATCCACATTTTTTTCAGAAGCCGTCATAAATTTAATATTCCTCGAATTGATGAAAGCGGTTTTTCTTGTAGCTACAGAAAGACTATCGTTAAAAGAGACAGTGTGTCCGATAGCAGAACCTAACGCGATGAGGTAGTAACAGTGTGTATCGGGAGGCGAGAACAAGTTTTGTGGTTAGGCTGTTTGAGCAGACGCACCGGTCGCCATTTCTGGATTCCCGGCGAGAAGAAAGTGCGGATCTGTACTCCAGACAAGATTCTTTTTCATATTCAACAAATACGAACAATCGCCGTTACTCATTGGTACGACTAGATGTCGTTTCTACTAGTTTTTCAAAATTTTTCTCGTTCTGTTCTTCGCGTCTGATGATAGCAGCTAATTTTGCTACTCGCCATTGCTAGTGAATCAGAAATACCTCATGGATTACTGAATTCATAACCAAAAAATTTCAAAAAAGTCTTTATATCTCATATTCAAGGAGTACTTTGATACGTGATTACCTTTGCGGTGCTACCTCCTGGAGTGCTTTACTTTCTAAAGCCTTTTTTTTATATCTTTTGCTCCCTCATGTAAATCAGACTTTTCAACTTCCTGGAAACGGCATACGACGTTCCGATGAATCATATTGCAGATTCATGGAAGCGTGACGACCACCGTGCATTGACGCGATCAGTTTGATAATGGATCGATAAAACAACTCTATCTTATTTTTTCTTGTAATTGTCTATCGATTATGCGAATTTCTTTTTCGACAAGCCACAAGATAAATATGCTGATTAGTGAACCTCACGACTACTAGTTTTAAACGAAAGGAAAGCGTCCTGTTAATTCGATCTGTCTGACCAGAAATTAATGCTCGTAGCGAAGCAATTCAGTTGCTAGCTGTCAGGGCGACGATCCTGATAAGCTGAAAAAAGACGCTTCATTTGGTAGTAACAAAAATCAGAGTGTGATCAAACGAAACTTTTTCTGGGAACAGATGAGAAGAATCTTGTAGAAAATCTCGTACGGTGGGAGGGCTTATTCGTTATATCTGGCGATAACACGAGGGATGAAGAGGCGTGGTTTTGGATCCTTCGAAAGGAGCTGATACTGCTAACATTGGTCCGAACTATAAGAAAAACCTGAAGTTATTCCGAATCGAGTCGATGCGCAACGATCGACCTTTATCAGTCTATATCGTATTCCGTAATGGCAGCCAATCAGGTTTACGAATTTTCACGGAGATTCCCGAGTCGATTATATCGGCGTCCTTCATTTTTTTTCGCCCATGCCGATTCTAACCTGACGCTTTATATGATTATGACAGTGCGTCCTGCATTATACTCTATTCGGTTAGAACTGTACATTAACCTTCATGGATGGAAGACAGGATTCTCTGTAGTGGGGAAGAGAATTCTAATTATTTGTGTATGGGAAGTACATGATTCTGCCTGTAGAAAGAGGTCAATTATTTCTATCATGTTGCCATATAAGTAACTTTCGCAAAGTTCAATGACGTTTCGCAACATGGCAAACGGATTTTACGAACTTTGTGAATCATCTCCCATTTGACCTTGGCTAAGGCTAAAGCCTTCTCGTAGACCACGACGACCTCCTAGAGGGTGCTGCGAGCACGCCATTAGTCTATATATATAATACACACAACCCCCATTGCGTTGAAATATCGATCGAAGGGCTGCATAGGGTTCCCACTCTCTGATACCTTTCCCTTCGCCGTGGCAAAATATTACGCCCCTCGCAAAAATGCATTGTTGCCAGTCTTATAAAGTTCATAGGATTCTCTTTGTTGTCTGCACAAAAAATTGCTGCAATTTCTTGAACATTTCTAACACTTTTTTAATAAGTATATTCGTATGTGTTTTGAGTCTTACTCTTGAAAATTGATAACAGGACTTCATTAATCTGTATATGATAATGATTTGAACTTTTCGAATTTTACTTGAGAACTGAATTACAATTAGTCTTCTTAGTTACCTTCCTAGCACTTATAAATTATTTTGAGGATTCTAGCAGATTTTACTAGAGTACTTTAGATTTTCATCGTTGCGCGCAATCTGTTTATAAATTCATTGAAATGCATTATTTCTATACCGAATATCGTCGCCCCGGCATGAAATTTTATTTAAATAGTTTCATTATTCCAGCTTAAATTTTTTTCTAATAAAAATACTTGATTGCTTCTATTTACCAAGCGATCTTGTACGAAATTGGCCTTCGGACTTTGAGGGCATGAACGTTTCTAACGCCATTTTAGGCGTTCCTTGTGCTCGCCTTTGGCGCTAAATGCGAGGCCCGAGTGCGACGTTGCCTAATCGATAAAACGTCAACCGGTGCCGTGCATCCTGATAAATCGTACATTGAATCGGTATCGTTATTTTGTAATGATAATAACAATAACAACAACAATAATAATAATACGTATTTTTAACTTCTAATCTTCGAACACCTTAAGATTGGTTTTTACCAATTGTTTCTATTATTCTACGTTTATTTTACTGTACCGATATAATCTTTAGCAAATATTTCGAAGTTTTAGCAATTTTTCAAATTAATAAAATGAAAATAATTATATAGGGGATTTGTTTATTTAAATATCGAGTATTATACATTTTATTTTAAACGTCTTTTTTAAATTGATTTTTACTCCCTCAATTTCTTATTGTGATATTTCGAATAATTTATGCTATTCGTTTTCTTACGGCGATATATTACAACACTGAATATTCCAAATTTATAAATACACCTCAGAATTGTTCGGCTGTTCGTAGCAGCTCAGAACGTGGTCTATTTCCTGAGTCATAAGTGGTCCCTCTTTTTTTATCTCTTCATTTATCGATATTCATCCCTCGTGCTATCTGGAAAAAGTGAGAGAACTGTCGACTTTATTGAAACTTCCTGGTTTAGAATAATCACGTCACGTTCACTGAATACTCTGACGAATAATTTAATGATATTTCGATGGGGGAACATGGAGGACAATGAGTGCGATTTCATGACAAAAAGTTAACCACGTCAGTTTTCATGTGACGTCAAGGTGTCTTGGCTTAAAGCCCTCGGGACGACGTTGAGTATCTTAAATTCTGTAGCGATCTTCTGGCTCACGTACAGGAAATTGAATGCGAAATCTCTGCACTAATTGAGAACGAAAACGTATCGACTCGAATTCCACTTTCAGCTGATTGCTTGTTCTATAAAGTGAACAAAAGCCCATCCAATTCCTTCCCCCAGTATATGTTCAAAAAATTCAAAACTACTGCTTGTACCTTACCCGTCCCAACCATTAGAACATAGTGTAAACGGAGATGATTAATTGCAGACATCATCGACACTACTATCAGCAGAATCTGCGTTCTGATCATTATTATCGATAACCAAACCGCAAACTGCTAATTTCAAATCAAAAGAGTACGGACGGTATTCATAAGCAAAGATCGCGTAGTCCACAGCGTGTTGTAAGGAGCAGCTACCGAAATAAAGTCTTCCCACGCACGAATTCGATGCTAAAAGAGAAGCGATCCGTTTCTAAAGTTATCCGCAGTCTCGGAGACGCGTGGCCATCTTTAAGCATGTTTTAGGCATCTTCGTTTGACCCTTGCGTGTTTTTGCAGGGCTAAATTTGGCGACTCCAATGTCTAAAAGGATAAATTAATAGAGATCATGTTAAGTTTCATGTCTTCATTATTTTTAGGCATCCGGAGTAACCGTAGCGGACGTTTGCAAGACGACGTACGAGGAGATCAAGAAGGACAAGAAGCACCGCTATGTTATCTTCTACATTAAAGACGAGAAACAGATCGACGTGGAGGTCATTGGGCCACGCGATGCTGCCTACGATGCTTTCCTTGAAGATCTGCAGAAGGGCGGAAGCGGTGAGTGCCGTTATGGACTCTTCGACTTCGAATATACTCACCAGTGCCAGGGCACATCAGAGGTATGAATACTGATGACAGTATTATTTTGTCATTAATCTTGAACTTGGTTTGTCTTTAATGATACATTGTTGTTTTTGTTGCTTAGGCTTCCA
Organism: Trachelus stipa; assembly: GCA_036026315.1. Classification (NCBI taxonomy): domain Eukaryota; kingdom Metazoa; phylum Arthropoda; class Insecta; order Hymenoptera; family Cephidae; genus Trachelus; species Trachelus stipa. The sequence goes on from JAYRCB010000090.1 coordinate 129,262, forward strand.
AGAAACAGAAATTGTTCCTGATGTCGTGGTGCCCGGACACCGCCAAGGTTAAGAAGAAGATGTTGTATTCCAGCTCCTTCGACGCCCTCAAGAAGTCCCTCGTTGGTGTCCAGAAGTACATCCAGGCGACAGATCTTTCAGAGGCATCCGAAGAGGCTGTTGAGGAGAAGCTCCGATCCACCGACAGGAATTAAATATGAAGTATTCCGCGAACGAGTTTTCCCCTACAGTTACAAACGAAAAATGGAACGAGAACAACAGACAAGGACACCTAATTATCGTTTCAAGAAAATCCGAGACATAAGAGAAATAATGAAGTAATCCAGTGAATGAACAAGGAAAACTAACGCAGAGTAAAATTCCCTTTCCCACAATAACAACCGAGAACAATAAACATAAAGAAATACGTCAGCAATAACAACAACAAAAAGCAGCAGCAGAAGATTCAAAGGATCTATATATAGATATACTTATATATAAGTGATAAGCTCTCATTTATGTCTACCACGAGTTTTTATCGAATTCGTTCTTTTCACTTTTTAATATCAAATATCATCTATCATGCTATCATTGCCTATCATTCATGGAAGCCAACAAATGGGGAGAGTAAAACTGTGAGCTTGAGATAATTATCAGGTGGTTTTACAGGGACGTTTCGTGACAATTAATTTATTTTATCTTTCGGATTTTCTCGCAACGGTGCTTAGATATTCTTGTGTGTTCCTCTCTCTTACCTTCTTGGTTGTTACTGTAGGGGGAAATTTCGTGAGAATTTTATTATGATACAATATAAAAAATGGGAAATACAACACACTCGCACACGATATTCATGACATGCACACGAAATGAGCGAGAGAGCGAGAGAGAGAGAGAGAGAGAAAAGGATATGGGAAAAAATGGATAAGAAAACTCACACGAACTTTTTCGACGTGACACTTTTTCGTATTGTTGCGGTATGTCGTGTGAATCTGTCTGATTATTATAATATTAATATTATACTTATTATTACGATAATGATAATGTAACGATTATAAAAGTCGAAAAGAATGATAGTGAAAAGGAGGAAATGAATGGTAACGGTGGCAAGAATTTATATACAGTAAGATGGGAAAAAAATGAAAAACACGGAATCAGTTAGGTCAGTAATGCAGAAGGTGGATACATTATAATTTTTGTCACATGCTGTAATGATATTTAAATTAAATTCATTTCATAATGAGGGCCTCCGTCACCCTTCGTAAAAGCTCATCCTGCGATGAAGCCTTACAAAACGAAAAAGAGGTTGACGTTGCCAAACGTTTTCGTTTTAGTTTAGTATTACGAGATTCTATTCAGAATGTATTGAAATCATGATCGTAATTCTTTTCAATGGTCAAGAACAATTTGATAATTGTTCGTTCAATATTTGAAGATATTAGTCTAGAACGGGAATATAATTTTTTTTATTTTCTATTTTTTAATCTTACCTCATAGAGGTAGTCATGTAAAATTTCTGGTCTTGATCATTTCTGAGTTTCTTTTAAACGTCTATCGAAGTTGCATATACATTTTTAGTGTTTTCCAAAGACTGACCTGCTCAACCTATGGGATTATTTGTATTTGCAAAAGAAATTCTTTACCTTGGTAAGTATATGAATCAAATTATTTATTTCAACACACTTTTATGTTACGTCACGTTTATTCCATACCTTCCCGAAACTCAGCCTTATTTACACTCAGTGTTATCTACAATCACTAGTAAGGATAAAAAAAATACAGAATCATCGGTAAAATTATTAATATGCATATGGATTGTTCGCGACAGGCATCACTGCTGTCTGTATCAACTGGTGGTAAATGTTGAGACATAGACGCGAGTTCAACGGCTGAAAAGAAATTTGAAGTTGAACAAAATTTACAATATTTTATAAAGAAGAAAATTACCTGGTAAAATTTTTTCTTCGGGTATGTTGGGTTTTTCAGATAATTGCTGCTCAGATTCCGTCGCTAAAATGCAATAACAAGAGTTAATGAGGATATCGATAAGCAGATTTCTGTTATTATAGCTATACTTACTGGCGCCATCTGTAGAGAAGCGCAGAATCTTCGAAGGCCGGCTTATTCCGTAAGAGTTACGCGAAAGCACAACAGCTTCGTAATGTGTTGCGGGAGCCAATCCCGTAAGATTAAAAGCTCGTGCGTGCACAGGACCGATGGCTTCACTTCCGCTTGGTATATATAATTTGTGCCACTGTCCATGAACTCCTTTCTGAAATTTTTTACAAAAAATATATATATCGAGCAAACATTTCCGAATTTTCAGATAATGTGAATCATAAGGTCACGGAGATTAAAACATTTGATCTTTTGAAAACCATATCAATTCTGAAAATCATAACTTACCGAATACTTGCGGAACCAAAACTGATAATCTATAATCAGACTGTAACTGTCAACTTCCCAAATAAAGTTGTATGCCGTCCTACCAATGGGATGCGATTCCTTGAAAATAGCAGGATTCGCCACACCAGATAACTCAATGATCTCCTCGGCGATTCCTACAGAATTCGAGGCTCTGCATAGGTAATAACCATAATCCAGGGTGCGTACATTGCGTATTATCAGACTGTGATCTTCCCCATAGGAATGCTTCACAATACGCGACGAATAAGGTACTCTCTGATCCTCAAAGAACCACTCCACCTGTTTAAATTAGTATAACGATAAAATAGACGTGTCGATCTCACATATTAATTAATATCTACAGCCAATAGATGACACTGAGTTTAAAGTTAGTTATTTGATTTTATGAAAAATTGGGTGTGTTCCGAAATATACTGACAGTTCTGCGAGTATTGTAACTAACGCTGTGTCCTTATTCATCCATACGCATCTAAGAGAGATGTAATTTTTACCTATGTAATGTAACCTTTACTGTCAGTAAATTTCGGAACACAACCATTGATTTTCCGTAAGCCCCGGACAACAATTATACCGTTAGATTTGGCGTGAAAAAATGATGATAATTGCGTCAATAAAGTAAGCAATGTTCAATTAGTTTTCAAGTAATTATCAATTAAAAATAACCAATCAGGAACGCGTGAGAACTGATAACGCGTACTATTAGTAGAGAATGTTAACCAATCCACGTATAGACTTTAGCGGTCGTTTCACTTCTTCCGCTTCCTCACAAAGGCAACCGGCAAATAGATAAACATCCAGCTACAATGAATATAATGTATTTTATTCTTGGAGAAAAATAACGTCAGCACAGAAAAAGGGCCGATCATTTGCTTGTTATACTCTGCTGTGCATTCAAGAATGAGGCGATCGTGTTGAACAGCTTCTGCAATAGTCGGCGCACGGACAAATGATTTGCCTTTGTTTAGGGTCAACATAATTTTTTACAAAGGATCAAATCCATCATATTTATTCTAACTGTATTGTTTTCAAATTTTTGTTTACTTATTCGACAGATTTCTTTGTGAGGAAGTGGGAGAGGGGAGGCGCGTTATCCGTTCGCACGCGCTCCTGGTTGATTATCTTTAATTGATAATTATTTAAAATTAATAAAAAATGTATTACTTTATATGTATATACATACATATATTCATTTAGAACACCACCCTGTACTTCTCTAATATTATAGTGTAATTTTGTGAATAACTGCAGAATCGTTCAATGTATCGGGGAAAAAAAGTAGAATCAGAGAAGTCTGGGGTTTCCGTTGGAAATGAAAAGAAATTAACTAAGGTTACAACCAGAGCAATGACAAATAAAGAGGAATAAAAATAGGTCAGGTCTACCTAGAGGGAACTCCACGATATAACAGATGTATTCCGAATACCTTTGCCTCCGGCCAGGAAGTCACTCTACAATCGAGTTGGGCACGAATTCCTGGCGATGCATGCACCCAGTTCTTTCTCGTCTGTATTGATGGTTTATCTGTTGGAAAAAGGTTTAATGTTAAAAATAACACCATTTTAACTTCGTCTTGTATTATATAGAAATGTATTATGCAATTAAAACATGCAAGTGTTCCTATTCATATCACACCGATTGGTGTACGAACAACTCCGGTGAAAAAATTCTGCAATAAACTACGGAAAACTACAAAAAATAACAACTTTTGAAGTTGAAAAGTACAACTTATTACGAGATTTGAAACATTTGATATAATTTTACTATATTATTATAATTATAGTATTTTGCATTTATTGACCTAGAAAATCGTAGGTTCTTGTTCATTAACCTTTATCTAGTTTGTGCATAATCGAAAGGACCGCGCACTTGTTAATTAATAATGGAATTTAGAGTCTGGGGTCATGGGTAGCATGACGTAGGTATTTAGGTAATATGTGTATGTAAATAATATAATAATAGTAATATCTTGTAGTAATTAAGTATTGCAAAAAAATGAAAATCTTTGTAATCAATGATTATTACTTGTACAAAATTGGTGTTTTGCACTATTATCAATAATGTATTTTATCCACTGACTTGAAAATATTTCTATGATAGTATTGATATTATCCTAAAATATTTTGGAAAAAAATAAATAAAATCGAGTAAAGGATAAAACCTTGTAATTACTTGTACATGACAATAGTAAGCATAACTTACTACGAAGAACTACAAATTTCGATATTTATAGATTTTTCATTTATTAAACATTGTAGATCGTTATAAATTACTGTAAAAATTGCAATAAAATACAAATCTCTAGAAAAAAATGACATCAAGTGAAGAATAAGAGCTTGTATTTACTTCTAAATTATTGTAGTAACTACAATTTACTAGCAAATGGTACAATCATGCACTCTCAAAGGTTGTGAAATAATTAACTATTGTAGATTGTTGTAATTTCTTGTCGAAATTACAATAAGCGAAAAATCTTCACAACTTAAGTCGTAGAAAATTATTGGAAATTGTGATACATTTTTTTTTCTAGCACAAAGTACAATTAACTACGATTCCCATTACTTATAGTTAATTGCAATTTATTATTATTATTTTTTTTCAGTACATTTAGTTTTGTTCCGCCAGGCAGGTTATTATTTTTCTAGAAATGTTGTTAATGTTCATTAAATACTTTACCTTTACGACATTTTACTACTGAGTCACTAACCGAATTTGTAAATGTCATTTCAGTTAAGAATTTATACCTAACAATTTTCGTATATACGAATACAGTAGACATTGTTGAAGTTTTCGAAAGAAATAGTTCAATTTATATCTGAATATATTAATTCTCAGTGAATTTCTCAACCTTTTGATAGAAGTAGGAAGGCTTAAAATTTCAAAAAAAATTTCTTTCTGGTTATTGACGTACTCCATTAATAGTAAGATCTTTTACAAACACGTTGGCACTAAGATAACTGAAAAATTCGTAAAATTTAGGTTAGGAGAGCCAAAGGTGTGAGGCGGTGCGCATGTAACAGCGAACGCGTGTTGATAACAGAGGAAAAATTGCTGGCATCAACAAAAGAGGATAAGGCACAAAAGAACCAACGTTTTGTGGTTGCTGCTGAAGTAGAAACTAACTTTGAGAAGTCATTTTACAGCTTAGGTAATTTTTGAGGTACACAAGTTACAGATTTCCATAATAATACAACGCCTGAATTTCAAACGCGTTTTTCTCAAAACAACATTGTCCATTAGTTTTGTCACGATAACTCAAAAACACCTGAAGGCATCGTTTTCATTGTTTTTTTTTAATAAAGATAACAACTGTCTACACATATCATTCTGTGAAGAAAAATTAACTATTTTCTACTGATATAACAATAAATGTAGAAAATTTGTCGTGTCTTTCAGATTATTAGCCGCCATTGTTCTAATTCTTATTTTTTAAACAATTTTTAGATTCAATCTAGAGAGGCATATCCCCCCAATAAAATGCCGTTCGAAAACTTTGAAAATTCGCATTCATCTACTTGGAATCATTGCAAGAAGGAAGCAATGCGCGAGAAGTGCGGTCGTCTTTAACGCTCAATATTTCCTTTAGTATATTGTATTACTTTTTTAATAAATGCCAATGATTTTTATCGACAAAAATGTTATAAACAACTCGCAAATAAGACAAAATACGTATATTTTCGTTTGTTCACAAACTCCATTTGAATTTTTAGCCCATTTGCAGTCGTCGAATCCTTCCCACTTCCCTTAAGAGGTTAGGCCACTGTAGGATTTCCAAAAATCGATTTTTTTCGATTATGTGCGTGAAAAATCCCTAAGTACTTAATTTTCGTATTCTGAGTATTGAAACATTATCCATGTCGTGACTTTCTACAAACTTTAAACGCGTTTATTTAAAAACTACATTTTTCAAGACGGCCGAACTCATAATTCAAACAAATTTCAATCGATTCATTTGAAATTTTAACTGTACATTTAGAATTATGTTTTCTAAGGCAGTACGTTGGTTTTTTTCATTATATTGCATAGTTTTTTGTGTTGTAGAAATCATAATATCAATTTTAATAGGTTTTGTATATAAACTATTAATGTTTTTTTTTTTCACAAAAATTGACGCTATATTGGATCTGCCATTTTGAATTTCATAATTTTGACACCATATTTATGTTCGGCGACTGAAAAAATATTGGTATCCCAATTTTCATGCAAATTCCTTTGAAAATGACTGACAAACTATTAAGAAACGTACATATATGATACATCACCACTGAACTCGTTAACACCGGTGATTTTTCACAGTGTAAGTAGTTCCTGTATGTCAATTTCGAAATTTCACATATATTCATAGACCGTTCAGTAAGGACCATTACAGGAAAGATGCAATTTGGGTAATAAGTCTCTTTAATTAATCTGAAGGAGCGAAGGTTAAAGATAACCAAAAATGACATTCATTTGTAAAGTGTCATAATAGAGGTTGTCAAAGAAGCAGAGTAGCAGAGTCGGGACACAGTCAATTGGCCAATTCGTGTTACCATTGAGAACTCGAATTGCTGTGTAATTTTCTTATTTGATTATAATTGCTACGGGGGCACGATTTACATGATTGCCGTCTTTAATTGAAACCGATTAGAAACTATAACATAGAAAGATAGTGTGATAATATTTTCATGGTTCGGTGCAGTCGACCCCATAGGAATGTTAAAGTGGTGGCACGTATCTATATTATACACTTACGTCGTATTCGTAGATCTATAGTAGCCATTGCTGCTTCCCCTACGCCATTAGTGGCCACACAGGTGTACTGACCGGAAAGATTTCGCGAATCAGCGTGGAATCGCAAACGCGGTCTATCATCCAGCAACTGCAGCACTTCGCCCTTTTTGTGGATTATAAAGCGAAAGAAGATGAAACAGTAAAATTGTATATGGTCAAATCTATAATGTTGCCTAGAAGTGCTTTTTTCGTTATGAATTTTTGTGGAAACGTACCTTCGACACCCACGATACCACAGGATATGGTACACCCTCGACTTCGCATGCCATATCAACTTCCTCGCCAAGGTTTACCTCCAATTCTCCAGATCGTGGTACAGGCTGTACACTTGGTGGGTCTGGATGTAAAAATGAAATTTAACTTGAAGAAGAGGAGGAAGAAGACATATTTTATTAAAAGGAAACTGTAATGAGGCCTTATGCAAAGGTTATTTGAACATCAAAAGATATTCGAATATTAAATAAATTTTATACTATCGACACAGCTTATATAATTATTTGGACTTTGTCTGCAGGATAATTTAATTTTATTATATTCTTCCTCCCTCTCCTTTTTGACTTTGTCCATTAATCTCTAGATGACTGGAAGCCGATTTTTACACTCTACATCGGTCTCATATTTTTCCCTCAGTATTACTTTAGCATATGTATCAAAGTTCCAAGTCAAAAACTGTAGAAGTCGTTGAAAAGTTCAGCCGTTCTCCTGAAAGTTAATGCTCCTGGCACATGACTAGAATCACGCCGTCTGAAAATGGCGAAATGGTCAAGTTTGAGGTAAACGTTTGACTGAAACACAATAGGCGCACCCTCCCACATGCTTAATATTCCTTTGCATTGCAGTTTCAGAGAAAATTATGAAAAGTAGAAGTAGTAATCTGTTTCTTAAGCTTTCAAAGGAAGGGGATAACGTCAAATCCGAGCAGAATTAACAGATCGGTCAAACTTTAGCGTCAAATCTAAATACCTCACAATTTTCTCGCGAAGCGCCTCTAGTCACTTTTCAGGAGCCTCAATGGACAAGTGTCAGAATTTATGAAATTAATAAGAAAAAATTAACATTTCTCTTTTAATCACATCCAGAAGCTTTATGTTTATAATTAATACATTCGAATACTCGATCAACGACTTCAAATTATTACGAATCAAATTAACGGGAGAGCCATTCACTTGAAAATAAAAAATAAAACATGAATGAGTGCGAAACGATAATTAATTAAATGGTAATATCGAGTTTTCATTTAAAAAATGGTGAATTTCTGAAAATTACGTGGTCACAACTTTTTCTCTTAAAAAAAAAAAACTATAAACTACTAACAACTACAACCAGCGAATTAGTCACAAAATGCCAAATGAACATGCTGCCAATGGAATGTCTCATTCTTTTCGCGAATATATCGCATGAAATTCATCAGCTCCACAGGCCTCTAACGAACGTTATTTCAATGAGGAATATCTTTATATGTATTCTACGTAGATATAAATGTAACATAGGTACATCAGCGTATAAACTTACACATGACTTCGATCGCGTGGACCTGATTGACGTATCCTGAGGGAGCTGGTCTAGAGGCTTGGCACACGTATTCCCCAGTATCTTCAGGTTGCACGTGCACCACTTCCAAGCTCTTGTTTCCGTACATTTTAATCCTAGGAGGTAGTACCAAATTTGGTTCCCCGCTATCAGCCAAAAGTGTATCTTTGCGCCACCATCTTACCCTGGTCGGTACGCCTGATGATAAAAATAAATATTCCTCATAATATTAATATCTCGAGTAAACTGACATAATTTCCTGACATATTTTTTTTACATATATTCATGGAGCTTGGTGCGGGTGAACGAGAGTGGGAGGGAGACAAACGATCGAATCGCAAAAGGTTCATAATCAAAATCCTCTGACGCATTTTCAAGTGTGCCTGATTTTTTGTGGTTTCTCGTTTAAGCATCACACGGGGATGAAAACCAAAAGGGTGCTCTCGAGCTACGTACTAATCGATAAGCATGTGGACTGTATGCTTTCTATAGTACTATCGAATGAAATTCATCACTTTGTTTCCTTTATGTATACAGTAGTTTTGTGAACAAGGCAAAAATACAAATATGTTTATGTGCCAGTTGCATGCAGACTTTTCGTAATAAGGACGTATGATCTGTTATGTACCGTTGTCCGTGTAATATTGTTATCGTTATCAAGAGCAGCTGTGTTTCAGTGGCCAAACATTGATTTTCGTTTACATTCTCAATTCTGTACTCACCGAAGTTGTCCACGTAACAAGGAAGTAGAACCGTATCGTTTTCGAATGTCTTGACAGTGGTTGGAACACTCTTGAAACCTTGTTTAACCGCAGCCTGTCCAACTGAAAGGAATGACATGTGGGCAAATGACAAAATGAACAAAAACGAAATCAATGCGATATTACGATGACCGCACCAGGTTGCTAGTAGGTCAAGAATCCAATAATATTCTGGGAATAAACTTAGTATCAAGTGTCGTGGTAGAATTTGGACAGCTTTTGGTTTTTGTCAATCCTCTTTTTTCTTTCAGTCGACTGTCCAAAGAGTTTGTCCGAAAGTTGGGACAGCGGGAAATGAAAGAGTAAAAAAGGGGCAACCGAATTTAACGAGAGAGTTATCGATTCGAATTGCAGAGGTTAGGTTAGGTTAGTCCCATATGGGTTTGGTCTCTCATGGGAACCCCATAAATAAATCTGTTCTTCTGGTCTGGGAGCATGGCTAGATTTTGCTGAGTTCTGTTGTTATATGTGCAGTCTCTACATACGTATACAGATATACAGTACTATACTGTACTTTGAGAATGTTCATCGTATATATCGTGTTATTCCGGTCGATAACTATGTCGTTGCTGTGTATGTACACGTCGACTATTGTATTGCGTGGATGCATATATGCACGTGTGTGCATGGCTCAAATGAAATTGTAATATGCATGTTACATATTTGGAAAATGAAGTAATACGTGAATCACGCGTATCCATACTGTGGATAATGCGAGAATTGTACCGCACACTATTTTTTTAATTATAGTACAGACGCCATTATTAATAGCAAATTTGTATTTAAAAAAAATTGTATTTCAATTTTTTCCCTGCATTTTATTTAGAGATCCACTTGTGATACTACCTTCGGACCAACACGCATTATACATAGGTACAGGATATATATATTTCGCATACACCCTGTGCACCCTTTGTCCACACAAGGCAGACACGGAGACTCCTTAAATACCGGATGGGAGGAAATGGAGAAGAAAGTTTAACGGTGAGTCGAATGCCGTCGACGTTCCCTGAGGAAACAAGATTTCCAACAGAAACTCAAATACATTTACGAGAGTATCGAAGGTACATCTTATTAGTATTACCTGACAAAGAATCCGTGATAAATATTATTTTCTCTTTCAGGGAATAGAAACGAGTAAAAGACTGGGAAATTTATTTTTAAAAGATTTCTCAAGTCGTCAACACTCACCAGCCACCCAGAAGAAGATCATCCAATACATCCTGTATATATTATAGAATCTAATTTTGGACAATTCACTATTAAATGATCGAAATCTTATTAGAGTTTTACACTTAATTCTTTCCGGGAACAATGGAGTCAAAGAAAATATAAAACGTGCGCAAATATCAGAAGAAAAGGAATGACAAAAATATATATATATATATATATATATAAATCTGCCGAGCCAACAAGACGACCAGCGACGAACTTCTTGTCGTCTTCCTTCGCTATTCACAAGATACTGTCCTCTCTTGAGGAACGAGTTCTCGGTCCATGACGTTTCTCGTTGGTTCATACATACGCGTGTATTCACACATGCTTTGACACATAGAAAGTTCCACACATCTTACATTGTATAAACTCAATGCACTGGTATAAGTCGTGTAATTACGAAGAAAAGTCTATTGTCAATGAAAAGAGATTCTCATTGTGTCAGATAAATCATTTTTTCAATTACAACTTAGTCCTTACCCGAAGGTTTAATAAGTGTGTGATATTATTGTTCCCCACTCGCCCCACTTTTACAATTAGTTAAAGACTCGTTTGAGAACCACTGGGAGAGTATTAAATCGACGTCACGATCTCCTTTCTATAGGGGCGAAATGCATATGTATATACATATGTACGTAGTACAGTGGCAGTCAGGCACCCTGCACTCGTCGCGACCAATGCATTCTTTTATAATTTGTTCAATTTACGCACCGACACGAACTTCGTACATGTATAGATATTTTGGAGCGTGTGTAGATTACGGCATTTTATATGTGTATGGCTATAGAGTACCATGTGTGACGTTCATTGAGTTATCCATTAGATGGTTAATCCAATTCCGGGCGCGATGAAACGAAGAGAAATTAACTTCTTCTCTTTTTCTTTATTTCAATCCGCGTCGAGAAGCCCCGTCACGTCAATTTCGTGAGGAGCGAAGGAGTGAGTGTCGGTTTGATAGCGAAGCGTGTCGAAATGAGGAATTAAGAGAAATAAAATTTCTTTAGCCCGCCACTTACCTGTGCGCGCAAATTCTTTGCGAAGGAATAAAATGATGTAATGTAAAACGGCAAAAGACAGGAGGAAGAAGAGAGAAGAAGAAAAGAAATAAACGCGAGACTGGAGATGCCTGAAGCGATGCTAACTTTTAGCAAGTCTTGCAGAAGCACCTTATCCTATGTGTGCTATACTTCTGTAGAAAGACAGAGAGAGAGAGAGAGAGAGAGAGAGAGAGAGAGAGAGAGAGAGAGAGAGAGAGAGAGAGAATTTTTTTCTACACCATTTGGCATCTCGCCTTTAATCTCACCCTTTTCACCTTCGTCCCCGTACATTTTTGTATGCCTGCAGGACGAGTCAGAAGAAAAAAAACCCAGGAAAAGAAATAAGTAAAGTAGAAGAATTACGAAGAAATAAAGAAGCGCTTCAGAGTTCGTCCAGATTTTTTGACTTCCTATACCTTCTCGATTTCGTGGAAAATCGCGTGTGCAGCAGCAGCAGTGCCTTCGACTGCTATGATCATAAATATTCATGCTGCTCGTAAAATACAACTTTTCTTTCTTACGTCTCTACTCGCTATCTCCTCTTCGAGGTGTATAGTCTGTTCGCGAGTCCAATGTATTTTTTTTTGTTACAGAAATAAAACAACAAAGTCTTTAGGAAACGACACTACGTAGGCCCGCATAACATTTTTGTTATAAAGTATTCATGTGCATAATTTTACACTGAAATGTATTGTATTTCTCTAGTTTAGCTAGAACCGTGTTGTGATTTCCTAAGGATTAAATTATTTTGCGAAATGTTAAAAAAAAACACATCGAACTCGTGGACCGACTGACGTACATATGTGCACACACGGAGGACCCTCGGGTTATCTGCATTGTAGCTTATTCTTTTTCTGTAAGTGCAAGGGGGATAAGGCATTTTTTATTTACCATGAGTGCTCGGGATGAAAAATTTCTTTTGACTTTTTCGAATTTTATTTCTACTCCTTTCATTATTTCCTTTTTCATTCTTTTGTGTCGACGACTATTCAAAGGATTTTTTCAGGAAAATGTTTAGAAGGCGTATGAGAACGAGACTAAAGGCACCAAGAATGTGACGCAAGGGGGGGTGAGAGTAAGTGGGAAGATCAGATGGGATAATATGCGGCCGGAAATCGCGTAAGACGATATAACTTTATGCTGCCTTCACCCAAACGTATGACTGCGGTAACAGCATAATCCGCTCTTAACTCGAGTCGCATTAGTTTCACGTGTGAATCGGGCTTGTGTGACAATTCGAAAATGCATAAACGAGTAGTCTAATACTGAATAGAAGCGATGACGAAAAGACAACAACAAAAACATCAGACACCGGAATAAAAGAAATTCAAAATCATAACCATTATTGCCGGTAACATCGAACAAAAAACATCGTTGAAGGAAATAGTTCCCAAGTGTGAGTAATAGACGGTTGAAGTAGAGTGAATCCCCAAAAAACATTTACGTGTAAAAAACTACGCCAAGTACATGAGTGCTGTGAATTCCTCTAACAAAAAGTATTGAAATCATATTAACGAGGCCAAGTACTTAAGTCACTACATGTTTGCCAATTATATGATCTAGCACTGGTCCATCATTTTGAATACACAATTAAAATGATGGGCCAGTGCTAGATCACATAATTGGCAAACATGTAGTGACTTAAGTACTTGGCCTCGATAATATGATTTCAATACTTTTTGTTAGAGGAATTCA
>JAYRCB010000090.1:142769-220659 GCA_036026315.1 Trachelus stipa
ACAAGAAACAACAAAGCACAACACCTGGACACCCTGGACTTCCACGCCCGATACCTAGATACACGAAACTACGGAGCGGAACACCTGGACACCCTGCACTTCCACACCCGACACCTAGATACACGAAACTACGACGCGGAAGATCTGGACACCCTGGACTTCCATGGCCGACACCTAGATACAAGAAACTACGAAGTGGAAGACTTGGACACCCTGGACTTCCACGCCCGACACCTAGATACAAGATACTACGAAGTAGAAGACCTGGACACACTGGACTTCCACATCCGACAGCTAGATACAAGAAACTACGGAGCGGAACACCTGAACACCCTGGACTTCCACGGCCGACACCTAGATACAAGAAACTACGAAGTGGAACACCTGAACACCCTGGACTTCCACGGCCGACACCTAGATACAAGAAACTACGAAGTGGAAGACTTGGACACCCTGGACTTCCACGCCCGACACCTAGATACAAGATACTACGAAGTGGAAGACCTGGACACACTGGACTTCCACATCCGACAGCTAGATACAAGAAACGACGGAGCGGAACATCTGGACACCCTGGACTTCCACATCCGAGAGCTAGATACAAGAAACTACGGAGCGGAACACTTGGACACCCTGGATTTTCACGTCCGACACCTAGATACAGGAAACATGCCATATCTCTAAAAACTATAACTTAAAATACAGGGAATTATGTCAAAGTATACACATACGTACACCCATACACGCTTGTTCCACATGAATGCTATTAAAAAGTTAATAAATCTATACTGTTGTGAAAGCACCCTTATATTATCTGGAAATTCGGTGTGAACGGTAGCTTCACGTTCAAAGTGTATTTGATTGTGTTGCATATTCGTAAATTACCAACACCATCCAGAGTACAAATAGGGTAAAGAAGGTAAAGCAGTCAGCGCCATCTGTCGTGTAAAAAATGCGATGGACGTGCGAAAACGACGACGACGACGACGACGACGACGACGACGGACTGAAATAAAATCATCTCGCTCGCCATCTCAATACACCCTGATCTCGTATACTAATCGTATTGAACGTGGTGGCAATCAATTCAGGACCCTCAATTCCTATAGTGAATGTATCAATAACTTTTTCTCATGTATAGCGGTTAATAAGATATTTCGTTCCAAACACAGGTAGGGTAAACATACCGTTTGTGGCCACTGAACCATTAGTGGCCATGGTAAAAATTACTATATTAATTCATTATCACTTTCAATCTATTCAATTAAGAAATGAGATGCGAAAGTATGACTGAAAGCATATTTTAGATTGAAAATTGAATATTTAAAATACCTAATTGTTTAATAATTGATGCTCAAAGCACTTTTCACCATTTATGGCCATCGACGTCATTTATGTGTAATGCATATGGCCAAAAATGGATCAAATCGATGGCCAAAAACGGTACTTCTACCCTATAAGAGTTGACTCAAGTAAAGAGTCTCGGCGAGCTGTGCCCTGTACAGCCGGTTGCCTGTACTTGGCGCGAGACTCGACCAAGTCTCTTGATAACAAGAAAAGAAACAATAAGGGTGGATCCGTTGAAGTAGCTTTAAAGACACAAAAGACACATTGAAAACTCGCTTTCCTGGAAACTGATTCGCGCAATAAAATCCAGTGTACTTTGTGGGCATTAGATGAAGTGGTGGCGGGATGGCGGGACAGTGAACGCGTTTACCCTTTATTCTAAAAAGGGTAAGGGTCTCTCGGAGAGATTTTAGAAGACAATTGCTTTCCAAGAAAAATAAAAACAGTAGTCCTCAGCGACGTGTGCAGCGTCCGGACGAGAAGATATGTATGAAAGAATCGGAAGTGAAGCTACTCATTTTGTGTGGCCAGATAAACTCCTTAGCCTCTCATGTGCCCTTGACCTCATTTTGCCATTCTGACCGTCTCCTCTTGCCACCTTTCTGAATCCAGTGCGCCACTTAGGTACCTCTCGGTATCTGACGATGAGTAAGAACTTGAAGTAAGACAGGTGTGCTTTAATACCTCCTATCCGTTAAAATATCAGAGAAAACGAAGCGTTCCGACTTCGTTTGGAAATTATAAATGATAACGCTTTTGATGTCTCTGTATATGTATCATCATAAAATTACGTATAATTCACGGCGAAACTCCTAAGAGGCAGTAAATTAAATTATGCGCTAAAATCATATAGTCACTTATACAGTGCTTCAACGTGTAATCGATCATACTCGATGGAAAAGTTAGTGTTATTAATGTGCCCATTAAGAGAAGGTAAGGAACGCTGTAAATGCTAAGGGTGGTAAAATCCAAGTTAAAAATTGAGGTAATCAAAAAAGATGAGTACAAGACATTCGTATTAAGGGTTGAAGGACAGTAATGGTACGTGAGGCAGGAGTATATTAAGGATGTCCGTACATTACGGATGAACCACAGACATTGTGAAATTACCCCAGGTAAAGGCAAATAGTTTCAATATTACTAGCCTCTTTTGTGGGGATGAAAAATAGTTTTGAAAGAAATACCCTCGAATATTAGTACGCTATACAGTAGAGATGCTGAGTACGAAATACGAATGGATTGCGATGATGCTATAGGGATTCGTCGAATGAATGTTCTCCTCTAGCAGGAAAATGAAATTTTTTAGACTAACACAAACTACCCAGTCTACCGTAACCAAATCTAACCGAAATGCGAGGCTTCTATCCACACTCGTAGCATAACAGAAAAAAGGGAAGAAATAAAAAGTACCGAATCTTAATGTGGGCCGAGATAACGAGACTGTTCGTAGGTTGACTGCGTGATGTCGCTTAACGTCGATTCTCGTTGGGGTAGCTGCTTTATCCGGTGTCTCCATCGGGTATTGTGGTCCAATAGATTTTCTATATCTATAGTTGGAGAGATGCTGGATGCTGCTAGAGTCGGCGCAAAATGAGGACAGATTCGGGGGTACGAGGTGTGTGGGCGTGGTGACGAGCAAGAGGGAAGGGACGGTAACGGCGTGTGGTGCCGAGGGGTACAAGGGAAAGTGGGACGGTTTGTCAAACTGCCTGCGGGTTTCGTGAAACTTGGGATGGGATCGGAATTGTGAATGGTCTGGGTGGTGGTGAGACTGCTGAGGGTGCGCGGCCTCGGAGAAGGTCAAAGAGTAGTAGGAGGTTTGAGGGTTCGAGGGATAGAAGATAGGGGTAGCTGTACCAAACGAGAACTCACCCTCATTCAGTTCGCTTTCAGTTAGTCGATACACAGCTCGACGTGTCTCAGTGCTTTCCTGCTGGTCTAGTCGGTTTTTTCGACAACTTTCTCTCCTTCCTCCTTCGCTATACCTTCGTTTATTTCAACCTGTCTCTTCTTTGCGTACTACCTGTATAACTTACCCCTGCCGTGTTCCTAATGACGTTTATTCGCTTCGTTGCTTCTTAATACTGTCTACGCGAATTTTCTATATCGAACAGAATTACGTTGCAAATTATCTAGAAAGTTCCTGCACCGTGTCCCTAATTCAACTGCGCTTCGAAGTGACGTGTATTCGCGTGTGGTAAAGTGGGCGTTGTCCTTCAGAAACAACAGTAATCAGTTCTATGTTGATATTTACTTTATGGAAAACACGCCCTTTACACGATTAACACGCCCTCTTTCAACGATTTACACGCCCATTTTCACAACGAACACGCCTGTTTTTACCGTAAACGCATCCTTTTTTTGTAATACGACTGCCCATTTTTCCAATTATTATCCTACCTTTTTTAACGATTTCCATGTCCCTTTCCCCGATCGCAACGCTCTCCGAAGATCAGTGACGCATCGTTATCTAATTTAATTCTCTAAGCTTAGTGGGAATTCTTGTGATTGGATTGCTTTACTGGATTTACGTGAAAAATGTGTGTCTACGTGAAGAGTCATAATGATACCTATGACATTTCTTGATTTTGAGATAATAGTGTGAAAATGCCAGTAGTTCAAGGGGACGACGACGAGGACAATAATAATGACGATGACAATGGCTGTCGCAAGGAGGCGTAGCAGCAGCATTGGATGGATGAGCGTTGCGACTCATTACCATAGACCGTCCGCAGTTCTCGCACAATTGGATCCAAATAAAGTGAGAATTACATATAATTTAATATGCTAAATGCATTATTAACACTTTGCTAACCGGTCACGAGTTAACTCGTGTTTGCACTTACATTGGTTTGTGCAGTTTTAAGACAAAAAGCGTCTGAGGTCTTGGCTGGACGGGATAGTTTTACAATTAGCTTGAAATAGCCTGTCAGCCAAGTGATAAGATCCGGATGCACACCTCGATGATTACTCTTTCTCGTCTTGTATTCATTTTAAACATTTTCAAGGAACAAAAGTAAACCTGTGATGGATACATTCATATAATATGTATAATTTTTATGAACCATGAAACACCAACCCAAAATCGATAATACTTTACCGGTAAGGCAAGATTACCTAGAAATATATTAGTCAGTAATGTTTTCGTTCCACAGAATTGATGAACTTGGGAGGTTAATAACCAAGGATTTGAAAACAAATGAAACTATTAAAGTATTTGCCTATCCTCAATATCGGAAATAAACTCAATTTTGCCCTAACCCATCCGGAAGTGTATATAGTGATATTAACATTTTGTATTCCCGTTACCTTCTTTGGTAAGATTATATGCCGAACAACTTTTAGAACAATCGTAGTAACGCTATTTCAAATATCCGCAACCTCAAAAGGTTTTATAAATTTTATGTATAATAAGAGAGTATTTAAGTTAATGGGTTCTTAGCCACGAACTTTTTACGTCGTTTTCCACGACCCTTGGGTGGGAACTTTTATTATTTTCTCTTCTTCTCGAAAAAGGAAACAGCTGACCGAGAAACTTTTACGGGTCTTTTTCTTAAATCTCAAATGTCCGTGAAAATAGATTTTGCATATCATGGGAGTTATAGGAATTTTTCCGTGCAAATGCGTCACGGAAATAACATGAAAATGAGATTAGCGACAGATTCCGAAATTTGCTGTCAGTGCTGTGAACGGAGAAAAATGTATAGTTGCCATTACTAAAGCAATGGTTAGTATATGGACATTAATAAATTATAGTGAAAAATCTAAATCTTGACACAATTTTTGACGACATTCTAGACTAGAATTTGTTGTTAACCAAATACCAACCATTACATTCGAAAGTTTAATTTTGTGTATGGGAATGGCGCTAATTCTCTCAGATGCATAAATATAAATACGGGCATTACATTGTCTGTAACGCTCAGAACGAATTTTGAAACTCAGCTTACAATCGTGATTGTATATACGATATACCTTTAGACGTTCGACAAAAACTTGATAGAGCAGTAAATTTTGTTATTTCGTGTGATCAGGCTCTCGCCGTTTTCCTTTCTCTCCCATCGCAACTTTTTCTATTTTTTTTCCGGACCTTTTTTTCATTTCTTTCTCCGCCATAGGCAAGTCTCGCCCTATTCGTCATACTGGATTTTCATATGGAAATTAGGATCGGATAGCTTTAAGTTAAAAGAAGTTGAAAAGGGAGCGGAAGAAAATGCCGGGTCGTCCACTCACCACGAAATTTGCATTGAATTGATTTCGAAACGTTCGAAATTGATTACGGATTTACAAAGGAGATGATTGATAGTAGTGGATATCGTCATAAATTTTACCGTAGAATTCAGTAACCTCTTCCTTACGAATCTCCTTCTCTCTTCATCGCTCTCTTTCATTGTGTATCTCCGTCTTTCCTTCTTACATTCATCTATCTATTTCTCTCTAAGCCCACTCACTAATACGAGAGCAGATTAAAGAGGGAATGAAAAGGGAAGAGGAGCGTCGTAGTTAATCCAGTTTGAGTTTTGCGCTCCCAGGGGAATCCCCATTCTTAGCTGTGCAAAGAAAGAAGAGTATTCGAGATGGTATAAAAGGGGATAGCATAAAAAAAATATGTTAAAAATTTTTAATAACGAGAACTCCAGACTTCAAACTCAAAACTCCAGGCTCCAGGGACTGTCTCTCTTTATGTCAAATGATACAGTAATAACGAGTCACAGGATTGCGTTTTGTACATTAATGAAGAGAACATTGCTCCCGTAACAACGTAACATAACATAACCTAAACGTTAACGTCCTTACGCGTCAGTTATGTTTCACGTATCAGGACATTCCGCGAATCTTATTTCACATCCGACATCGTAAGTATCCATTTTATTTTACTAGCGTCACTCGCAATCGACACGATTACCATCTTCTGACTGACCACTACTTCCGCTCGTAATTCTCTTTCTCTTCACTCTGCTTACATACAAACGCCGAAGCTTCCTGGTATTATGGAGGAATATATTCTCCCACGCTTGGTGCAGGATCGATATGCGATCCCTTCCAGCACGTGAGAGCCCTCGTTAGGTAACCTGTCAACGCCAGAAACCAGTTTTATTGACTACTGTGATTCTCTGCTAAACTGCTAATCCACCGCTATATTGCCAAATACGAAGATATATATATTTTATCGCGGAAATATAAACGGATGCGAATTTCCTGCTTCCCTTTGCAAGAAACATAATCCAATACTTTTCCTTGTAGCTGTGACAGTTGCTCTGCGACTATCAAGGCGTGACAGTCTAATTGACACAGCGTTTTAAGTATTCTGATTTTTGTACAATTGACCAGCAATGTCGCACCGTATAGACGAGACGGAATTAGCCAACTGGTGTAAACGTAATGCCGTAAAGAAACAGTTGCTGTTTGTGAAGTATGCACATGTGAGTTTCAGACAAGAAGGCTGGTTTAACTGGTGAAAAGCGTTTTTAGTGTGTGTGTGTGTGTGTGTGTGTGTAAGTAATAATGGTATATGGGAATAATTTTCACATAAGTAGGGCGATAAAACTCTTTGTTAAATATTTAAATAAAAAGCTTGACGGTTTTTCAAGCCGGATAGAAACTCTTCCCTTAATTATCCGGAGATAATTCGGGTTTTAGCCTCGTTGAAAAAATAATTATCCGTCCCTCTTGCTATGGTAGAATCTAATTTCCGGCACAAGCAATTTATTAGGTTAGAGACAATTTGCCATTTAATTGTTCACTCTCCTTAGATGAGAACCCTTGTATTCCCATGTTACGTCACTGTAACTTTTTAGCAAGAATTACGGACTTTTCGAGAAAGAATTGTATTTTACATTCTCTACATATGTTTTTTCGTGATCGGAGAACATTATTGTGAGTTCTGTGAAAACAGAAGGACATGACGTGTGACATAACATAGCATAACGCTGCACGATTTCGTACTTCAGGACTTAAAGAGAATGTACGTAGAGAAAAAGTTTCTGAGACGACATTGGAAATAACACGGGAAATGTATCCCGTTTTAAACAAATTTTCCCTAAATTGCAATTAAATGAATGACAGTTGTTTTATGACATTCCATAATAAAATTTAAAAATCATAAAATCGTACGAAACGGGATCGCACTAAGAATAAAAAGAATAAAATTCAGAAATTGTTAGAATAATGAATTATCCGTGCTATGCGCAAAACTTTTCGCTTCCATTACGAATATGAAGGAAAGTCGAACAAAGCTGAATTGTCGAAAATATTCAAGTCTTTACATCGATCCGTTAAACCGAAAGAAATAAAATGGAAAGAATGAGAGAACAGAAGTTTATATTCTCATGGTTCAATTCGGTCTACCAAGGATAACTTTGAAATAGAATTCTGCAGTCTCGCGTCATCAATTCCCTAATCCGATGAGATACGGAGAAAAAGATAGTAGGTGAGAGGATGCGTGAGAGAGGTGCTGTTCTTCTCGGAAAGAGAGAAAGCGAAATGGCTGGAAGAGAATGAGAAAGTAAAAGAGGGAGGGAGTCAGAGAATTGATCATGCGCCTTGCTTAGGGTTAGGTTAGGTTAAACTGTTCGTTTCAGAAGGCAGCTTTTAGTTTGTTGCGGCCCTCACTAGAGAACGGATCGAGAAATCCTTTTCGCGACGGAAAGCATACAAAGACAAGCAGAATAGGAGAGAAATAAATTTATGTGATAAAACTAAAAGAAAAAGAAAGAGAAAGAAAGGCAAGATATTTTTTAAGTGCGAAGAACTATTTTGTAAAACGGCGGAAAAGATCCGATATTGAAAATGGTAATTTGTCAGTTACCGACGGAGCTATGAACGATAATTTATTTTCTACCATTCTTACGTTCTTCGTAATTTATCCACTCGATGACTCGACGATGACACGTAATGATATTGACACTGTCATCGTACATGACGATCAGCGAAGGGATCGAGTCGTCGAAAAATAGAGAATGACGGAATCGCCGACGGTCTCGATCGGCAAGTGCACCGACGAACGATCCGATCGGATGATTATACTGGTAAATAAATAAACAACGCTTATCTCATAGGATATCGGTAAAGAAGTCTTACCGATCGTGGGTTGGTGTCCATGCTTTTTCACCACCATTGAAAAATTACTCATTGGGGTGGGATAATCTTTTATTTTTTTTGTCACATTCTTATAATTTCTTTACTTCTTTTTATACCTAAAATTTTCTTTCTATTTTTCTTTCTTCTATTGTTACAGCACATACAAGATATTAACAGTCAAGTAGCGCAATTTCGGGATCTACTTATTAACATCGGGCAGCCACGAGATTGTCCAGAGTTAAGAGAGAGGATAAGAAAACTTCGAAGAAGCTGCGTCGAGGCTTGTAAGAATACATCGCAATTGGTATTGCCGCAAATGCGTAGGTAGGTCGAAGGAATTTAATAAATTTTACGAAAATTGTATATCTTTGAATTGTGGCTAAACTTCTAAATTACACAATACATAAAGAAAAAGTAGTCCACCTCCGTGCAACAGTTAGCTGCTCAATCAACGTTCAGATTATAAATCTATCGATCGAGTCTCGCGCTCCGAGGTAATTGATATAACTAGAATTGGCTACAAGTCAACCCTTTATTCTCACCCTTATGCTAGTTTTGCACGCCAACATTTTTTATTTTTACACCCGCGAATTTCAATCACCATTTTTATTATCTAGCTGCTATTTTCTTTTTATTTCGCTTCACTCTTTTTACTTTGTCGCCTTTCTCGCGAGGCATAAGTTCACTGCATAGAAATTATGTGAAATTCACACACACGCCAAAACCTGAATAAAAAATAAAGAATAACGGGACTCGTCTCATTTTTATTTGTCTCGCTGTTAATTAACAGCTACATACAAAGTAGCGCCTGTTTTACGAAGGGATGTGATACAGTTTTAAAATGGTATTCTATTCCAAAAATGAATATTCATGGATTACGATTAACCTACTGATAACGATGTTTTAGATAAAGATCAGCTCTTGCCGTTTTGTTTATCAGTAAGTCGTTTTTGCTACGAAGTCACTTTAAAAGTGTTTTCGAGAAAATATTGTAATTAAGATTCACATGAATATTTAATGATCATCGATGGTACTCCGAATTGGAAATCCATGTTCTTTAGGGCTCAGTAGTTCGTTCATTTTAACGCTGTAAGGCAACAGTGACGAAATGCTGCCTTTTAATCAAATTTATGCACGCAAGTGATGCTGTGCGAGAGGCACTCCATTATTATTTGAATCTGAAGGATTTTGATTGATCGTAATATCCGAGTGTATATTTTCGCTTGTGTGTGAATCATAAATAGGCTGTGCACATAGGCAAGCAATTCAACATACACATATTATTGCACGCTGTTACATTCATGCGAGTTTTTAATTTTCATTTTTTTAAGCTTTCAACATTTTTTATAATATTGACTTTATAGATTTGTCAAACAACAATGATCATTTTTACTTTGGATATTCAAGTCCCTAGCTCGTCTTTAATTTTTCATATTTTCAGAAATGCAACTTGTTTTATACGATCGAACTGTCTTCGTTAATTAAGAACTTGATAATAAGGCAGTGTTACATATTGTGGACCTACATAATTTAAGGCCATATTGAGCAATAAAGATATCAAAAAGTCTGGTGAGAAGAGTGAAAATCAATAAAATTTTTTCAACTTAACAAAAGAAGCGCTGTACTCGACATTAGATTTTTTAAGGCCTCTCAAATGCGTCGGTTTAAATAATTAATCATTTGTATACTGAATCTACAAATGATTAATGAAAGCTAAATATGTATATGTAAAGTTGTATACTAGCGCCATTTACCAAGAAGACGTTTCCCTACTGCTGCAATGAAAATCAATAAAGTACAATGAATTACTTCGAAAAGCCTATAGAATTTTCCATCGCCCAATATATAATTGACACTAAAAGCTTTAAAATATTTGCAATATGCCTATTTACTCACTATATATGTCTATTAATAAAGACATTTTTGTCACGCAATATTCAATTTTGAGGTAGCAGTTATTATGGTATACTGTACCATAACTGTACATACATAGTACACTGCAAATACAAGTGTGTAGGCAAGTGTGTGTTATTTCTCATTCTTCCTACGAAAGATACTTTTTAACACACACATTTGTGTTATAACCAACTGACTATCATAGATAGGTTAGGGAACAACACACTTCCCTAGACACTTGGATTTGTAGTATATAACTTTCGAAATCAATTCCTTTATATGTTATCAATTAAAATATCATTAGGTCTACAAGCTATACAAAATATGCAAACATTTCGTGGAACTAGGTTAAGAACCACGATCTCGTCAGGAGCGACACATGTCTGCACGTTAGAGTCGCACTCGGTCATTCGAAAGAATTAAACATTTAAACAGCATCAGTATGGTATCAAAATAATAAAAACTTCAATTTACCCTCTAAATTTCTCAATACTTTTTTACGAGTTTCATATACAATCAGCTAAAAACATAAGCGTAAAGTATTTTAACCTTGTCGAAGCCAATTTTATAAGGGCACTACCAATCCGCTGATAAATAAGGAAAATTATGTACTTATTTTATTTTTTCGATAATTCACGTCATCAATCCACTTCGTAAAAACTTTGTTGCTCTATCGTTTCCATTATGGCTTCCACCCTCTCAGTTTCCGATTCCTAGAAGATCTGCCGTCGGCAAACAAACAGACCATAAAGAAAATGCCCGCGGATAGAACGAGTAAAAATAAAAAGAAAAGAAAACTTCCGAGGATTCTTACAACTGTGTCGTACAATGAGTAACAGAGGTGAACTCGGCCACGGTTTTTTCAGGTATACTTATACTCAGGTCAGCCGCTCTCCAGGAAGGGTCTCGGGTCCGTTTTAATGAAACTCTAAATATTACATGCAGTACTTGGCTAGTTTCGATTTGAGCTTTAATCGTAAGGAGATAACAGCTCCTCTAGATAATCATTTCTGCATAATAATTTTCCTCTTCACGCACCGCAAAACTTGAGCAGAAATTATTTTTCAGCCAATATAATGCGAGGACGAAAGTATTCTTCGAAGTTGTGTCATTTAGGAGTAAAGTTCGATACTGCGTGCACACAACCATTCCAATTAAGCTATTAGCAACCATTAAAAGAAAAAACAGTTCGCGACTGTCTAATAAAAATTTCACTAGTATACTGGAATTTTTCAAAAGTGCTAGACTTCTATTTGATTTCTTTTGTTTTCTCTACCTTAATTCCCTCATTTCTATTGTAAAACGTCTTCTTATATACGTATTTTACAATTTGTGTTAGGCGACGCTTATAGCTATAAGCATGCAAACGGTAAAATCGATTAGCTTATACGTCCCGAGTCACAGTCACTTCGTTTCCATTAACGAGGTAAGAAAAAAGGAAGTGCAGAATACGTAAAAAAGTCGATAGAGTGAAAAGAAATTGTCAGTACTTTAGACAAAAGATGTTTATCAAACGAGAATCAGCCCATGCCTTGGATAATTGAATTCTAAGAATATTTCAGGATTCTGATAATGATGGTCAAATGTTTGACCTCGCATACCCTGAACTCACTTAAGGGGTTGTTGGAGTTTTCTTTCTCTTTATTTTTTTTAAACAAGCTTTCTTTCGTGAGTCAAATAGCTTTGTCCCATATACGCTTGAACTCCTTGTTAATCGACGCTTTCCCAGCAGTGCAAGTACCAGACCACGTAATGAACACTGCGGTAAGATTAGAAGCACTTATACATTCCAACAGGAAAGTTAATACCATCCTTGAGAATTTACACAATTTTTAAGTAATTCAGAAACTCTGCCGAATATACATATTGCGGCTGGTTTTCCCTTGGCACGATGCGAGTGATTCAATCAGACTTTAGCCACCCGTATTTTATTTGCTGTGCTACGTGGATTACGTAGTTTTTATTTTGAACACAGATATCCCGGAGATAGTGGATCGTATAAAAAATTATAAAAATGTAAGTTTTGTGTTTTTTTAGTATCTACAATAAAAATCATAAATTTTTTTTTGAGTAATCTAAACCTGTTTTTAAAGAAAAAGAAATACACAAAATGTTTTTTCCTGACCAAAGCCCCATCGATATCGGTGTTACGAAATTTTTTAAATATTGTGTAGACAGAATATGAATTTTGTGCAAAATTACAAATTGGGACATCCGGCCGTTGTTTAATCACAGTTTTTTTTAATTTATAAGAACTCTAATTTTTGTTAAAAATCTCAAACAAAAATAAATAAAAAAATAAATTCTAATAAATTTTAAAAAAGTAATGCAGGCTTTAAGTTTATAACCCTAAAGACAGACTTAACCCTGAAAATGCATGAGATAATTTAATCAGAAAAAAACAAAAACTAGTGTTCTTATAATTAAAAAAAAATTGTGATTAAAAAACGGCCCGACGTTCCAATTTGTAATTTTGCACAAAATTGATATTCTGTCTACAGAATATTAAATAAAATTCTGTAACACCGATATCGATGGGGCTTTGGTCAGGAAAAAACATTTTGTGTATTTCTTTTTTTTTTAAACAGGTTTAGATTACTCAAAAATTGTTTAAATATTTTTTATTGCAGTTACTAACATACACAAGACTTTCACTTTTTATAATTTTTATACAATCCACCGTCTCCGGGCTATCTGTGTTCAAAATAAAAACGACCTAATCCACGTAGCACAACAAATAAGATACGGATGGCTAAAGTCTGATGGAATCGCTCAGGTATAAATCAGTTGAGATCCCTGCAAATACATATTTTCATTAATTTCCTTGGCTATTTTACTAATTATTGTAAAGATTGAATGGATAATAATTTTTATACAAATTGTACCGATTTGGTTAAGTTGATTTCATGAGTTTACGAACATTGGAGCTTACCGTGCCTCTCCGTACGCGCCTGTCGATCTTATGAAATCGTCATTAGTCACCGATGTACTGACTAAATTAGCCACGAATGCATCTATCAAGAATCCAATTAATTCAATCAGGGTTTTACTTGTTAAGAGTTACAATTATTTAGAACGTTTCCAACTCCTAGAATCCCCATTAACGGAAGGGCTTTATTTATAAATGAATTATTGAGCTTAACAAGGAGTTACGTGCTTCTCCAGATGATTCTGTGAAAGGGGAATCACCAGATACATTTTAAATCATCAATGACTTTTGAAGATTTATGCTCCCTTTTAGAAAATGCATCAATAAATGATTGCATTAAAAGATTTATATGGCTATCGTTAACAGTATTCCTCTTTTCGTACTCATAAGAACTGTTAATTGAATATAAATCTCATAAGTCAAATGGATTAAATTCATATTATCATTCGCTTTATTAAAAAAATCGCAATTGATTGCTGCAAGCGCGAAATTTAACGGCAAGCAAATAAACGAGGAAGACGAGTACATGATACAGGAGAGACGTTGACTGCAACGTACCAGCCAGGTCACGAAGCTCGTGGAGCCACGGATAGACATTGTGACGTCAGAAGTGTCAAGAGAATTTTAGTAGCAAAAAAATATACACCTACAATGTGCTCTCCCTAGATCTATGGCTCCCAGTTGAAACTCTCTAACCAAATGTACGTCACAGTGCCGCTCGATATTTTTCATTAATCCCTCTAGTCTGTGCAGAATGTGTAACTACTGAAATTGACAAATTCACGACGGGAAAGTTATCGGGCATTAACCTTTTTGTCTTAATAAGTATTAGTATCTGTTAGTCTCTGTAATTATTCACTTTATACATTTGGGAGCAAATGATATAACGGAGCTTAGCCTCTACAAAATGCAATTTTATTCGCAAATCCTTCACTCGAGACTCATAAATCTAATAGAAGCATGTTTCGTGTGTATATCGTTTTAGAGGGAGAATTACTAACTTTTTATTTAAATTTGACATTCATCATTTTCTACTGATCGAAAGTTAATTCCGATTACGATCTAAAAGTTTGTATGCTACTTTGTTGAACCTTTTTTAATTTATATATTTCAGTGCTATGGATCTTGGCATACCTGCGGACAGTCCAAATTTGGTTTTACTATTCTTCGTAAGTCAACTTTTCCTGCGTGAACTCTACAAAAGCAAGAATCTAGTGCGCATCGTCCCAATGGACATGTCTGGATATTACGGTAAATCATATGCCGAAATGACCGTACTTTACAAATAGCAACTGGCGCAAATACATTCGGGTTATTTGAAAAAAAATTTTTTGTTTGCGGCTTCTTTTGTATTTGTTAATGGCCCACTAATCAGACTAGGTCAAAAGGTCCCTCCATATGTACTTAGAGGGCAAACAAAACAGCCGTCATCTGTTCACAATAGTTACAAGTACTTACTATACTAGCGCTACATATATTCATCATACATAATATACATATATAAGTGATATGACACAGTATTATACGAATCAGCAAGTATTACATGATTTTATTATACCTTTGCTTACGAAGCTTCAAATCAGTATGTTAACCCGTGTAAATTCATAATCATTCCAGAGAGTAAAGCTGGTCCTTCAAATATTGGCAACGTGATATCCCAAATCCTCCTGTGCAAGCAAATAACGCCAGATTTCAACGAAGAGGAAATTTGCAGTATCCGTAAGGATTCCGAGGAGATAAGTGCGCTGATAGCAGAGCTTCAGGAATTCATGCCACAGTCCGAAGCGGACACGGGTAATTAAATGGAATATAAAAAATAGCAGAGAAAGAAAGTAAGATTATCATTTAGTAGCGATATTTCTACAAGAGGTTCTTTGATTTTCAGAACGTACGATCGCCCTACAGGAACTGGGAACTCGTCCCAGTCGCAACAATGGGAACGGAAAGAGTTTTCGTTGGGACAGCAAAACCAGACATCCCTCTTACTTCCGAGGAGGTTTCAATCTACTCTGTTGCGCCGCACGGCCTAATTACATCTGAACCGCCGTCTATCGAGGATTGTCCTTTTGATGTCTTGGTCGGACATCAAATCAAATGCTTACAATCTTATCAAGCTCAATGGAGATTGTCCTTCTATTGTGTGGTGCGGATAGTCTATCAGCAGTAGACTATGCGTCCATTTCGTATTATCCTTCATCGGATAACCACTTACCTAACTCTTGTCTACACAACTAAGAGGATGATCCTATTTTCCGCTGCCCGCTCATCGCCTCTCTTCCTATCACTGTAATACGCAAGCCGGTTGTTACACTCCTAGGGGGCACCGCCGATATAGATGTTATACAATTTTTGGGTCCAAACTTTATGAATTCCATACTCTCCAACTGTGGGAATATAATAATTAAAAGAAAAGGAAAAGTAAAAAGATACAAAGGGAGGACGCAGAGTGTAGTTGACTAAAAAAATGTAAATTAAGAGAGTAAGAGCTCAGGATAAATGTTAATATTCGCCCTTTGCGATATCCTCTATTAATATTATTATATACTAGTACGGATTATTCAATTAATCCGTGGAACGTAGAACGAATTAGTTGTGATAATTAGTTCCATTTTTGAATGTG
Source organism: Trachelus stipa (assembly GCA_036026315.1). Taxonomy (NCBI): domain Eukaryota; kingdom Metazoa; phylum Arthropoda; class Insecta; order Hymenoptera; family Cephidae; genus Trachelus; species Trachelus stipa. The sequence continues at coordinate 158,642 of JAYRCB010000090.1, forward strand.
GAGCAGCTCCAAGAGTTTGATATTTATTAATTATTATTCTTAGACCGACCAATGAGAAAAAAGTATATATATTATCCATTGTTTACTCGTAGTAGATAAAAGACTTGATTACAATGCGGGTATCTTGTAGATTTATAGAAATTGTTAGAATCACATTTTGACTGTACTCTTAATCGAAAGAGATTCTCAAACTATATTTTAAAGAAGTCAATATTATATAATTAGTGCTAATTAGTATTCTGACGTTTTTGCAAGTAAGCGGACCAACCTTCGGTGATACAAAACTGGTACTATACGTCGGTGTCGTATTTACTTATGTGATGCATGGAATGTCGAGAGCCGAAATCAATACTTATATATTAAAGTTTGAATTCTCATTTACTACTATTATGAATTTCAAGAAGTTGCTCTCTGGCCTGTGGAGTCGTTGGAAATATTTTACAATAACGACTTCCTTCTCCGTAGTTTTCGATAGTGATATTATTATAGTGATAATAAGATTTAATGAGCACCTTAATAGATATATTAGAGTATTTTAACAAGGATTTGGGGAAATATATCCAAAAAGAATGGACGTCGTTTTAGAATTACTTGGAGTTTTCATTAATTCCTTTGTCCACTCTAATAACTGGTCAATACAAGCTAGTTGTTTTTATTAATTTTATTAAAGTGATTTATTCACAAATATCTTTTGCCTTAAATATTTTAATACCATTCTTCAGTTGACGTACCTTTGCTCTTAGAGATCAAGGAATATTTGCAAAGGATGGACTACATTATTTCCTCTTCTTTGAATGGATGCTAGCTGATATTACAGGCATTGAATAAGTTTCTTGGGAGATACGATTGAGATAATACAATGCTATCAAAGAAAATAGGAAACACGTAGTTGTTGCCACTCGATGAACCATCCCTGAGGCGATCAATGATACAACCAAGGACACGAACACTAAATCGAATCGTAAATATCATATTAATTTTGCCTTTTATATAATTTATATGCATGGTGAAGACAAAGGCAAAGTGAGCTATTGAGTGAAATCATTCAGAATGCAAAACAAATACTATTTTCACTACATATTATTTACACATCTATTTACTATCATTAATATATTGTTATCGAAGGGAATATACACAAACATTCCTAACTTTTTAGAATTTAGTTAAATTTTAAGGTGAACATGTCCCACTTTGTCCTAGTCTCCTGTACTGTCTCTAAAGCATATACGTACCCTCTGGAAAAAGTTTAGATTGGAAGGATTTGCCAAACACGGTAGCCTCTAAATTACTCAACGCAGTGAGTAAGAATACAAAAAGTAGAGAACCAATGTAACCACCAAATACAGTGTGCAACTGAGACGATGTCAGCCACCACTTGTACATTTGCATACCAGAAAAAACTATGACAGTCAGAATGGAAGACAGAACAAAAGAGACACCACTGGTAGCCGCTGGAATAAAACACAAAAACTTTTAGAGTCGTGTTATGTATCCCTACCAGCTCGTATCTTTTACTGGACGGTATCGCAATAACCTTAACCATTCCTGTATACTCACCCATTGGTATTATTTCACTGTTTTTCTTCGTAATTTTCAGAAACGATAAATAAATTTTTTACCAACTGTGCTGAAGTTATCCTTTAGCTTTTATTTAAATCCGGTACAATATGTTCGTTCGTGCAAACGTTTTTACATGCTTCGAAGCACTACAGGTATGTTTGAAAAATAAGCCGAGAGCGCATAGTGAGTCGTTGCTTCTCTGTTTACATGCATTTGATTGAGACACAACATGCTTTCAGTGCTCTCGACTCATTTTCGAACACACCAAATAGTGCTTCGGAGCATGTAAAAACGCTTGCGCGAACGTACGGAATGTGATGTCTGGGGGCCTATCACAGTTCTCCGATTGGGTGAAAATGTCGAATGTGAGAGACTCACCCAATTACGATCAATCTCACCTCGTGAAAATACGAGGCTACTCGCGTGAGAAGACTCGACACGGAATTTCACGTGAAAAGGTGACATCGACGCAGCTTACCTCGAAAATAACGCATACGTACATGGTAGCAGTATTACTTGACCGACGCAGAAATTAAAGAATAAAATAGATAATTTAATGGTGATACTATTCATGCCAAATCGTGAAAATACAATGTTAAGAATACGTAAAAGATTTCGGGATGCCTCAAATCCATTTATGATACTGGAAAGTGAATTATTTTCGCTGCTATAACGTAAGAGGCCTCTTGCTAAATCTCTATGCCCCTTCATATATTGCAATAAATACCCTTCTGTTTCCCCGTAACGTTCATATTTGTTTTTTCACTGTCAAAATTACTTCGAATAATGGCGTCAATGGCGGTGAGGTGGTGAAAATGTGAGATCACTAGTCGGAAGTGCCCTAAGGATCTCCCATTTTTACTCGACCATGATTGGGTGACCGAAGTCACATGAGATGAGAACATGAAAAGTGAGTAAGCTCACCCGAGAACCGTGATAGGGTCCCTGATCGCCGCCACTATTGTTTTCGCGGCAGATTTGACTGAGTGAATCTGGCGAGATCGGTTCATTAGCCACCAAAGTTCTGATGAGCACTCCAACGGTATTCAATCCTCTACATTAAAGTTGATGTCTGGTACGATAATGTTATGGATTTTGAAACAGTATAAAGGCTTTCGAAATAAAAATATTGGTATTATTTGAGAGCACTATAACTAATTTTATTTACATTAATTATAATGTGGTTTAGTCTAAATCAATCTACTATAACTGAATCTAGGTAATTGACTCTACGATACAGACTCGAAGTACATCCTTCAAGACCAGAAATCGAACTGAACTCTTGGAACCCAAGAGATACAGACCTCTGTACCTCTCATGCATACATCCGCACTCATATGTATAAGAGATGTTTCGAGTAAGGAATCTTGGCAGACCGTTCTCTGTACGACGAGTTACCTGTACTTGGCGCGAGACTCGACCAAGTCTCTTGATTTCAGCGGCTGCTGCTGATCTGTGCTACTGATATGATAACTCTTTTTTACAGCGTGTTGTAATAGTATGTATACATACATATAATAAATTTTTTAAATCAATTGCCCACATACTTAGTAATGGATCTATTCTTCTTCTTCTTTTACTTTTTCCTCCAAGTGATTCTGTTTGTTCTGGGATTTCTATGTGCTCCGGAGCACTCTAGATGCGTTCAAAAATGAGCCCAAAGCACTGAGAGCATCATTGTTTATCTGTTTATTGAATTCATTTTATCGAGATTGAACGATACTTTCAATGCTCTCGACTCGTTTTCGAACACAAGATGTTTAACTGGAAAACAAGGTTGTTTTGTTACTACTTTCATTCTTTTAAAGATATTTCAATGCAGAACAAATTACTTAATAACCTTGCCATCTACTAATTTTATATTTAAGATGCATTATCGCTTTTGATACATGTACTTAAGAAATGTATAGATTTCCAGAGAAATTGCAGAATATCCACAGAATATCGACAAGTGGGAACTTTAGATGTCTTATGGACATCAATTTAGATATTGAGGATATCTTCTGGATATCCTGTGGATATCGACAGCCAAATTAGGATATCCTATAGATATGAATTGCTGTGTGGGTACCGGAGTCGAATTGAAAGGTGAAATACGTTTGTATCTTATATCTGTATTGTAACGTTCCGTCCTTATACCCTTCTATCCTCTATCCCTTTTCCTTCCTAATTATCCATTCTTGATGATCAAGAGTGGATCAAGAGCCCCAAATAAGACTGCATAGCGCACTGTGGATATGCATAATAGTATCTGGGAGAATTCCTCACATCCTAGATTCCTCAAAACTCCTATCGACCTCTCACAGCGACACCGATAAAGGAAAGGGAAAATAGGACTTTTAAATTCCTAATATTGCATAATTTCCTTGAAATTAGTCACAGCGACAGTCATGAGGAAATAATATTAGAGATTATTACTTTTAATATTCTAAAGTCCGTATTCACACCTCACTCTAAAAGTCACTAAGAAGAAATTTATAAACCCGCTATTAATACCAAAAGCGAGTTCTGAATACGGGCTTAAGAATCTAAAGTCCAGTCGTGCGACTGGAATCAAAACAAACAAGTGCCCAGGCGCTATCAGCTGACACGCGACAAACACAATAGAAATACCAATAAGCCGGTATTCGAAGAAACTGCTAATCCAATTAATCAAATAACTTAAAGAATCGTACTATATTGTCAACTTAATCAAACAGTTAAATGAAAATATCAATTCCAAAAAGCGACGTTAGCACCTTGGGAGAATAAAAATCATTGTCCTCACTAAAATTAACGTATTTCTCTCAAGGATATAAGCAGCGGCTTCCTCCATAGGAGTTCACTCTGTGCTCGACTCCGTTCTAGGATACCGATTTCGTCTAGACTCGTGTACACTGAAAGACGACAAGAAGCAGTAAAATTATGGAAAGTATAATTTTCAAGAAGCAATTAGGAAATCTATCTTTTATTCCAGAGCGAACCAGTGAACAGTGTTCTAGTGCAAACTGTGGGAACTCATCCTGGGCAATTCTTGGTCTTGGAGAGCATTGAGTCTCAACCTGTATCAGGAAATCCGCTATCCCTGTAGATTATCTGCAGCAAAGTCATTGTGTCACTGTGCTTAAAAAGCTCAGCTCCTAATATCATTGTGATTAGTAGCTGTCTGAGTCTCATCCATCCTCAAGATAAGAGATTCGGTAAACGGGGGTCATTTTGATCATCTGTGGGTTCTGAATCATTATCATCCCCATCATTAACTGGACTATAGTCTTTGGACACATTGTGTAACCTGCTGTATTATAGTTCCAGCTATCTCTGTCCCACGCCTAGAAGCTAGTAGTATCAAGAAAGAAGAAACAAAAACACTTCTTGTCGCCTACGGTATGATAATAGAACTGGAAACAATTATAAGAGTGCATGAGTGTGAGGGAGTGGAATAGAATATTAAGGACATTTTAGAGTATAATTTATAGGACAATATAGTACGATTCTTTAATTTTAAAACTCAAGTGTCACATTCCTTCAACAGACGCCTACCCAGTCCACAAACCATATCCGTGAACTTGGCCAGCGCACTTTGACTTTTTGAACTTTTTCTTTTTCAGATTGTTTGTAGGTCGTTTGTCGTACTTTTTAAATTTTTTTTCCTATTGCTGTTTTTCACGTGGCCAATCGATGCGGAATCGTTTGTAGGTCACAGATAATATAATTAGCATGTTTGTCGGATCATTATTTCAATAAAATAAGAAAAAAAACGTATTTGGTGCATTTTACGCAGGCGGTAATTTGACCACGGGAATTCGACCACAAAAATCGTAATTGATGATAAATTTTTATTTAATTCGTACTTAATCGATTCGAAATTGTTTGTAGGTTACAAATAAAGTAATTAGATAAATAGAATTTAGCCTTTATCGCACTAGTGCGTAAAGTAAAATTGGGCCAATTTGCACATGCGCAGCATTTTTATCGCATCCTCAGTTATAAAGCGTCACTTACGCCACACTTTGGAGGCACGAAAAGTAGCGCTTTTCATGCATGAGTTACATAAATTATATTATCTGTGACCTACAAACGATTCCGCATCGATTGGCCACGTGAAAAACAATAGGAAAAAAATTTAGAAACTACAGCTAATTTCATGCAAATTTTGAATTTTTTTTTTTTTTAATAAACCGTTAACCGACAAATGTTTTAATTAATCCTACAAATACCTACAAACGATCTGAAAAAGAAAAAGTTCAAAAAGTCAAAGTGCGCCGGACAAGTTCACGGAGGTGCACAAACCCCGTAAAACGTCTCGTGATTCTCAATCCTCTAAGATCACGAAACGTGTCCGTATATTAATAATGTATATACACATTAAGTGTATTTCAACTATCTTTCGGCCATTTATATATTTTATGTTTATATAATAAACAATACTCAAATAATTCCTTTAGAAAAAGCGTGCAAGAACTTCCAACTTAAATCCCGCAATATTTCACAGTATTTTGTTAACTATAATTTACAAAGTCAATGAATTCATGACGTATTTTCGACTGAAAATGGATTAGAACAAGCTTTCATTACGTCTCATGAGTCTTATACCACTTTTACTGCATTCAAACGTTTAATCGACTACATTACATTTCATTTTTTAAATTCGATTTATAACCCAGGACAGGCACATGTTGTAGTTTACATATAACTTTGGTTTGAAAAATGATTCTAAACTATTTTCGCCTGAAAAAGCCTATTACTCCATTTCAATCAGGCGTTTTGTACATCTCAATAACAATATCTTCAAGATTCTTCATTTCTGTTTGATAAATATGTATAATTTTTTTCGCTGTTTCAAGTTTACCTTTCAGTTCATTAATTTCGGCTTGATAATCCTCAGGTGTCCTATAAAAAGAGCATAATTTATCATTCAATAGAACTATTCTCATTACCTACACTTTTTGCAGTTTTAAAAAAGTGCAGATTCTTATTGGTTACTTAAAATTGTCATCCAATATGAAATTGCACTTTTTGAAAATCGCAGAAAGTGTAGGGAACGAAAACAGGCCTAATACAAAGAGTATCTTACAAACATAGGAATTTTACCTTTCATTGGAATATTTCTTTTTTTGTACCAAGCTTTGATCTTGCGGATTCATTTTTTTTACAATGTCAATTTTGAAAAGTCCCGTTTTTCTAACTGATTTCTTATCTGACTGCGGTAACACACAACAATTCGATTTGATTAGACTCTTGCTTGGTATACTGGATGATATTACAGGCTGCGGAAGATTTTCAGTCGGCACAGCGTCTGGCTTTAATATCCTTGCTTTCATAGGACAATAGTTCAGCAGTCTGTGCATCATTGATATCGTAAAGCAACTCGATAGAAAATGATCCGAGCACACCCTTGCTGTAAATTTAATGACGCCATTATCTGTCATCGTCAGCAATTCTATAGTCGTACCCCTCAATAGTTAACGGACTTTTGGTCGAGACCCCGCAATACATTGTTAACCCCTTGACTGCTAAAAGCGTATATATACGCTTTCACAAGTCTATCAATATATACGAAAGGCGTAAATGGATTGATGGATTCCTCCGTGAGTGCGCTGCAGTCAAAGGGTTAAATGTACATACCTTTCTTTTCGTTTGTTACTTAAAGATGTATGCCCAAAATATAAATTCTTAGTTTCCTTGCTGAATTTAAAATGTGTTATAGTATTGGAGATACTGCGTTGATTACAAAAAGGTACCTTACCGTGCATTTAAAATAAAAATTAATATTAAAATTCCCATTTCATCTGTACTATTTTCACCGGAAGGAGACTATTTTTTAATAAAAGTAGAAAATTTGATATTTCTGGAGTATTTTCATGATAGAGAAACTGGTTTTTAATATCTCTGTACTTTTCATAATTTTTACATCAACAAAAAGAATTATTATTACCGTTGTTTTCATCGAAATATTTGAATAAATCTGATGCATGCTGATCATGTTGTATAAACTTTCAGTTCCGTTTGCTACAGACGCCATTAATCATCAGAAAATCTGGCAACGTTGTACATACACCTGTACGGTCTGTATGTAGATATAGATATAGGTCGATGCAGGATTTGTTAAACATTGAAAATGTTTTACGAAACACCTTAATCTTTTCGAATTAGGCGTGTTCTCGTTACCTACACTTTCTGCAGTTTTCAAAAAGTGCAGTGTTAGGTAACGAGGACAGATCTAGTGTAAATCACTTTGAAATTTACTGTTTATACAAAACCGACCGCGGCGTTGTTACAACATTTTCTTGAAACCTGAATAGAATTTTTTTGATTGGTTGCTGGACTGCATAAAAATCAATTTTAAGAAAATATTGGAAGTACTCCGGATTGGATATGACATTATGATACGTTCTTAATACGCGCATGTCAGGTTTTATCACGTGGTTGCATCATAGAGATCCGCATGCGCTGACGGTGTAGCCGGAAATCGGTTAAGGAGAGCGGCAATAGGGAAGTGGTAACCCTAATTAACTATTGCGAGAGTTTTGGAAGGTTGAAACTATTATGGTATAAACTATAGAATGATTTGACTGCACAGGTATTAAACTATCTTGAAATCACGAATGCATAGATTCATAACATGTACTATGCTTGCTGAACCCACCGAATGGAATGTAAATGGTACTTACCATGTTTCATGTTTACCTTCTTAATACCACATGCCTTGACCCACGCTTGAGCAATGACTTCGTTTTTTGGGAATGAAAAATATTTCACTTTTTGTGTTTTACTTTTTTGCGATGAATTTTTACACGTCTTTACTGCACAATGTGGCATTTTGAGACCACTATTTTAGACCTCGAAGAGTACCTAAACGTTAAAAAAAAATCCCCGAACCAACCAGTTCTGTAGGTATACGTGACTAAATGATATATGCCAAAATGGCGTCGTCAATAGGTTATTCGGTATGAATGTAAATGGAACGTTTTTATGTAAGCAGGGACGGTGAATAATATGTAGCACAAGGAAGTATTAATATCTAAGAGAAATTTGTTTTATACAGGAATTAGAACTAATGTATTTCATTGGTATTCGTATTTCGTGGAAAATAGATTCAATAATAATGCGGACTTATAAAGTTAACCTTTATTAATAACAACAAAGGTTTATACTATTTTGGGGCTTTGTTTGTCGGTTTTTCTGTGCTTATCAGCTTCTTCTTTATCACTAAAGTATTCAAAGACATCATCAGAGGAATCGATAGACAAGGGAACTTTGCTGCGCGGCTCAGTACTTGGTGATGGTGATATCTCTTGAGAAAAATTTTCACTCCGAGGTAAAACTTGCTTGTAAATTGTCATAGCCTGTAAAGTATAAGTTTTAAGGTAACATATACAATGTTAAATATACAATACATAGTTACTATGTAATTACCTGAGCAACCAAACTAGGTACATCACCAGCATTACTAGGTAGAATCAGTGTATTATTAGTTTTAGCCAATTTATTGAAAGCATGAACATATTGTTCAGCAACACTTAATGCTGCTGCATTCTTCCCATCCTCAGAAGCCAACGAACTAGCTACTATCTTCAAGCTCTGAGCCCGAGCTTCGGCAATTGCCAAAAGTGCTGCAGCTTCTCCAGATGCTTTATTTATTTGTTCTTGTCGTTGAGCCTCTAAATACGTTATTTAAAGTATCATTTTCTACGTGTTCTATATTTTACTGCTTATAGTCAGACTATAACATCAGTGTGACTTAAAAGGGACTCTCTTATGTTGTAAGACATGAGAGAGTACCCAGTTAAAAAATAATTAATTTTACAACTGAAATGAAGCCCTCATAATTACCTGAAGCAAGAATTCTGGCTTGACGTTTTCCTAGTGCTACATTAATATCAGCTTCTTTGACACCTTCTGATTCTAAAATAGCAGCTCGTTTTTTTCTTTCAGCTTCTACTTGCATTTGCATAGCTTCTTGTACACGCTGTGGTAGCCTTATATCACGAATTTCATAGCGAAGACAAGTTATTCCCCAGGCCTCACTTGCTTTGTTAATGCTTTCTACAATGCCAACATTGAGACCTTCTCTTTCACGAAACACTTTGTCCAAAGATATTTTTCCAAGTTCGGATCGCATTGTTGTCTGAGCCAGTTGAATAATGGCAAATTCAGGATCTTCTACCCCATAAGATGCCAAATATGGATCATTTATCCTCAAATAAAGAACTCCATCAATGTTGAGAGTAACATTGTCTATAAAAAAAGAAAGAAGTCAATTAGATTACGTTTTACAGATATTAAAGAAAATAATAAGTAATATACATGCCAGATGTGACTGCACTTTGTTTAGGAACATCAATAGCAATTTCTTTAAGACTTTGGACATACTTTACTCGATCCACAATAGGTATAAGGATATTGATTCCTGGTTCCAGGATTCTGTGAAATTTTCCCATTCTTTCAACTATCCATGCCTATAATATGATAATACAGTTTCTTTAATTATATTATACACTGTTGTAATAGAACAAGAATATTGCGTAAATAAGTATGATTATTTGAACCTCTTGCTGTGGTACGAACATGATGATTGTATTGATAGGTGTTGTAGCTTTATTTCTTGTGTGCATTAAATTCGGGTATCCATAGGAAACATTTTGTTTATTTTCCATAGGTATATTAATAGAACTATGCTATAATAAAATGTAATGGTCAGTATAGGTTAGAATATACTTAACAAGTAACGGTGTTTTCTGTACTTACTCTGATGACGGATAGATTACGTGACAATAATCTTGTTCTTGCGAGCATATTGTAATTCGTGCTTACACTATATTAATAAATATTTCAAGTACTCTCATATAAGTCAACAAAATATCAGCGTCTCGCAGAGCATTCTATGCGGCGTTCACGTTGTGCCCTGACAGCTGAACATAGTCGATAAAGGCTGACAAATTATGTAAATTGTAGTCCATTTTTTATTAATATTAAATCGAACACACTTGTAAAAATGTGATATATTTATTTAGAAATCCCTGTCTTTACTTTACTAATTAATCTGGTATACGCACTCATGCATTTTTACAAATATATATGAGTGCGATTCGGAGATGATTAGGTATCAGTAAATCTTGCGCAAGAGTAACTGCTTGTTACTGTCGCATATATATTCTTTCCCTATTCTTATTGGGAGTTTGAATATATGATAATAAAGTATTTCAAAATTATTTTATTTTTTCCTTAAGCCAGCTCAAAATACAACTATACACCGCTGTATACTTGGTTTAATTCTTTCTCCAGCAGTAAAAGAACGGATCTGAAAATATTAAACAAAAAATGAAATAAAAATTTCGCATTAAAAACGTATTTGTATAAATAAATCTTACCATTTTTTTCATGAATAACAAAGACATCAAGCTCAACTTGCAAAACGTTTAAACCGTTCTTGAAAAAATTTTGCAAGACTCCAGGAAACTTACACTTTGAGCACACCATACCGAGTATGAATAAATACGCCAATGATGATCGTCCGATCGTGGAATTCCGAGAGATAAAGTGAAATACGACAATTGAATGACAGTGATAAGAAATGAGACAGTAAAGTTTTTATGGAAATAAATGCATGAGGGTGAATAACAAACTCGCAGAAGAAAATGAAATGAAGAGTAAAACGAAAGGTAGACACAGAGGAAAGTTCATAACGATTTTTTTCTCTTTACTTGCTAAGCGCGTAACATAACGATGTATTTACAAAGAACAAGCTTTCGCGCAATTTCAATTGTCTTTTTTCCTCTGTTTTCCATCCCATTTATAAGTGTCCCGCAAGAAGGACAATTTTGCCATTAATTAATTCGTTAAATAATAATCATAATCAATAATTAATTAATAATAATATAATTACTGTACGACAGTTCATTAATACAAATTAAAAAATAAAACCAATCACAGCTTACGCATTTAGTAGAAATCTAAAAGAGTCAAGTAGATGACTTCTGGTCGTGGCTCTGAAGGGAATACAAATAATAAAAAGAATCCAGTTAAAGGGCGAGCGACACGAGAGAGTGTTGAAAAATTACAAGAACACGAAAAAGAGGAAAATATTAATAAGAATTACTTTCTCTTGATTATAAAAAATGTTGAAAAATAAAGTCAAATAAGATTTTGTGTATAGATGATGAAGAAAAGATACACGACAGATGGTAGACAAACATACAGGGCGCGCCAATTAATCCATGAAGTAACGTACATACATGAGGTGATATTTCTAAAACAATTTAATTATATACATAAATTTCGCATAATATTTTTTCCCCTTTCATTTGGGTAATAATAAGTTTCTATGAAGACGGATGTCCAATGAAGTGTGTTAATAAAAAGGAGGGGTGTGGGAGGAGAATACGAGAATATTCGACTGCGCGTGAAAATATCGCAGTTCGTCATTGGTTTTACAATAGTTCGCATAGCGCGATGCTCATGAGGAGGCTTCTAGAGAAATAAGCATTATTCGGGGCAGTAACAGCAAAAAAGAGCACCTTAAAGAAATGCTAAATGGAGAGCTGGCCGTATGTACGTCCGGCGAAAGGACCTACCCATTATAAAGTTTCAATCATATTTTCCTGATCTACTTAATTCTCTTTTCAATCTTCGTGCATTTCTTAGTTTCTTTAGCCTAGCGCTATTATTTTCATATTTTCCAGCATAACTTACGTAATATAACGTAAACGTAATCGTGGCAGTTTTTTTCTTTTACGATCTCTCATCAAATCACTCTCTCATGTCGCATACGCAACACACTCACTCTCCTGAAGAATTTCTCTTTTCTCTACATTTCTGTACGCTTTTTTGTGATACTCCTTTCGTTCAACAGCTTTGCAGAAAAAAAAGCATAAACCGACATAGAGGACGAAGAAATACTTTCGGCGCACAAAGGAGCCACGGGGAACTTCTGCGTTATATTCTCTGGAGTCCTCCCGGAAAAGGCTTTTAGGCTAGAAATGCCTTTTTTCAATGTTTTTTTTTATATCTCTTTCCTTAGGGTTTTTCTCTCTTTTTTTGTAATACAAGTAAATAAATTCCGCGTATGTCAAAGTAAGAAGACGTAATGACTGTGCACGCGGAACTTATTTTCTGCCTGCATATACATATACATCGCACATATATAATATATGCGCCTATGTAAATGTTTCGTGTGACTCCTGTCTTTTCTTGTATATATGTATATGAACGTGTTTATTTGTGTATGCCTGTATACCTAACCGTAATTAACGTGTCTCGCACCTTTACACTAGAATCCGTCACAATTCGATTACGTTTGGATCGAGATTATACAGAATAGCAACGAGGATAGTTTAAAATATTTTTTAAAACAATTATTCATTGCGATCCGTCAGCAGTAAACGGTCAACGATCGAGTCATGCAATTAAATGGTCTCATTAATCGTCATTAAATCGACACATAATAACTATTACGTATAATAACTTCGAAGCTAATACAATTTGTTTCTCTCATTTCTTGGTTTAATCGGTCTTCAAAAAAAAGGGAATTATCGATACACCATTTATCACGTCCGACATATATTTTTTCCGTCCACGCTTATTCCACGCTTTCTTAGTTTCCTTTATTCATTCTTTGTTAACGCCTACAATATCGCCCATTTTGTTTGCTGTTTTAGTTTTCTCGTTTATTATTAAATTTTTCTCTAGTCTTAGTCAACCGATAATCGACCGTCCCACTCGCGGGAATACTGCCTGATATCAATTAATTATTTACCGTTTCGAATATCTCGTATTATTTACAAATTATAATATACGCGTACTCGGCTCCAACTTTAATTATACTTAGCCATTTCTGTCTACTTTTTCTGTTTAATTTCTTTAATAGCAAAAAACATCACCATCGCGCACAGTCATTTTTTAAAAACACGATGCAAGGAAAAATATACTAATTTAATAAAACAAAGAGGAACATGCCATATCACAAGCCCACTCTTCAACTTCACTAGCCAGACCTTTGTAGCTGGGATACTTCCTGGAGATAAGCTCGCAATTTTAGCCTTGTTCAATTTGCTTCACCGTAATACAGATCGTCACACGCGTCTAGGGCCTTACCCCAGCAGAAAATTCTCTTTGTGCGAGTAACCGGGACCTGGTATCTATACTCGCAATAGACAAATATACAAAGAAACAAAGAAGAACAATAATCACTTATCGCGTGTCTGATCCGTAACCTATAAATACAATTATTCCATCACTGTTAGGCACGCGCAACGTACCCCATTAATTATTATTATTATTATTATAGTAGATCCATGATAGACGCTCAAGTAGTCTGTCTGTCTCTCGATTGGAAACATATTCACAACCATAAAAACCGTCCAGCAGCCGATCGCCCCGAAGATCATATTATACTCTTCGCATATCGAAGATCTATAATTTTGGATTTTATCAAGGCGAAGATGATTTACTTCCGATCGATATTTATATGCCCTAGAGACGTCCATGGTCACGTTAACCTCGAGTTTATTATTCGCGAATACGACATATCCAGACACAACTCCTGAAACAGTACTGAACGCTCCGGTGCGTTAGGTACTTCATTTTTTTTTCTTATATTTTTTATTGGTTCTCATTACACTGTCCTTGTGCATCTCTCATTCTAAGCGTATATGATGACTGTGTCCTGTATACAAAAACAATATGGAAATTATCTCCATACGTATCCTCGTGTGATGATAGCGAGGGAGTTATCGGATTGGCAAAGTTAAGGAAAATAAAAGATTGCGACAACTCTCTCACAGGAACTTCTAAGTACATTGATGGAATACATGGACGTTCCTAAACGTGAAGGACGTCTCTGTCACAGTGGAGCCTAAAGTTTTTGGTGACTTTTCGGCGATGATTCTTCAAGGTTTACGTATCCCGCAGAATATATACGCAAAACATACGAGAAACGTAAATGACTTTGACGCTATATGTATATAAATCGTACAGTTTGTCCGCAGTCACATACACATCACTCAGGGTACGTTAATAGAGCCGAGGTCCGGCCATCGCCAGGATGCGAGAGCCCTAACCTAGCTAAAATACGTCAATTCCTGATTATGATATTCCTAGGAAATCTCTACAAAGTGTCTTTTCCTTGTTTGTGGTGTGTGTGTGTGTGTGTGTGTATATATATATATATATATGTATAAATATATATACCGTGGGTGCCACGTGCAAGCTGGACGGACTTGCCGTGGGCCGGTTGTTTTTTTTCCTATAAAAAGTCGGTGGTCCAACGGCGATCGCGGGTGACCGTGTAATCAATGAATGAATGAATTAAAATATGGATAATCGATAATAGAACAGAGTGACGTTAATTAATAATTAATCAATCAATGAATTAATTCATAATAATAATAATAACCGTAATAATAAAGGCGATAATGATTCATAGTAAACGATAGTAATTCATAGAGTTTAGCGTTTAGCGATAATTAGTTGCGGCAGCTTCTTAGGCGGCGGCATCGGCAACAACGACGACGACGCTGATAAGGACCTCTTCAGTTCGAGAGCGGGAGTGGGGGTAGCGTCGGCGTCGGCGTTATTGTGATCGATGCCGAACGGTTTCCGGCATGTAGTAACATCGCGGCCTCCCGCTCCCTGTCGCCGATGATCTCTTCCGTCACCTCGGGGAGTTCTCGCATTGCTGGTCTTCCTGTTTTCTTCAGGGCGACCGACCCACGTCCAGGATTTGTCCCAGCACTAATGGCCCCGCACTGTACTGACGACCCCCCGAGCCCAACGGTCACGGACAGTCATTTTTGCCTTCCACTTTTCTTCTTCTTCCTCTTGAAGAAGCAACAGCATCTGGAAATGAAGCAAACACTAATAGGACTTAGAGTCGCTTCTCATTTGGAAGTTAGCTGGTTGACACGGACATGCATCTTCTACATTTCTTTTCATGCTGATATTATATACATTCTTCTGTTGAGGTTAATTAACGGAAGATGCTATTATACTCTATCAGGATGCTATATAAGTGTACCGAGTTCAGTAAACATAACCAGCATTTGGTTAGCAATGTGCAGCTTTAGTTTTTGGGATTCGGGTTGGAATTTGTGGAGTTTCGGTGACACCAGGAATTCAGGAGGAACAGATAACACGTATTTTCCCACATCCAGGACAGATCTTTACCAAAGGATATGGTGTTAGCTCGCTGAAAATAATGGAGTCACTAAGGTTAATTTCATACGCATGCATACAGTGGATTTTCATATAATCATCGTTTTAGGATTGTTTGTGCGACATACACATCATACGTGCATACTTGTGTCCCTCAAATTATCGAAATACAGACAATACGGATATGATACTAACTTGGTTTCATCGATCATCTCCACTTCCTGCGGTGCTGTGATAGGCGTGTTGGAGTGTCCAGCGGTCGGATCATCATTAGCCAATTCTCCATTAGTCGAGGACACCACCTACAGAAAGATCAAAGTGTAAATAACACTTAGAGAATCTGTTCATTTGCAAGGTGTACCAAAACAAATGGATTTTAATCTTGAAACGAGTGAAACTTGTGGACTGTATCCTACATAAATGCACTATTTTGCAATATTTCTTGGAATAAAAATAATCCAGATGATGCGATACACCCTGTTTCTTATTAAAACGAACCATTTTGTAGAAATATGCAAGATATGTAAGAGGCACGCTAATTAGGCTCAAGAAAAACAAAAGAATTAATTTCTAATACTCTAATATATTATACAATGTAAAATGTATATGTATGTATAATGTATGTTACATGTCATAATACAGCATCGAAGTGATTTAAAAAAAAATGTATAAGTAATTGGTAAATCTCGCATATTAGTAATAAAGACATGCTTCAGCAAATGAAAGAAATACCCACGAGATACGGAAATTCATAAATTCTCTGTAAAGAATTGTTCAAGGATTGTAACTAAGTCCGGTATTGTGTTGCTCCATGAACAGGTAGTGCTCAGAGCAACGAGACTAAAAGAATTACGAGGTAGTAAATAATATCTTGAAATCGTTTTTGTTAAATTCCGACAGGAAGTCTATATACGGTTCTGAGGGTCATGCCCCCATTCTAGTCAGATGGAAATGCACAAAGACTCTGCGGTGATGGAAGCGAACAGAAAGCTGATATATAGAAGGAAATTTTCAACTAGGAACCTTCATTATGAGCGTCAATTTTTTGGAAGGGAAGCTGGAAGGTGGCAGGGCCTCGAAACGTCGAAATACGCAGGGGGAAACTCACCTGAACGGAACCGTGTCTGTCAGCAGGGGTCAAAGTGCCACCAGCTCCTGATTGCTTCACCGCGTCAGGCCACGTGGCACCTACCCCTTTACCAACCCCTGCTCCCACCCCGCCACCGGGTACATCCTGGAGGAAACAGGCACCGCAAAAGGTTGCAGGTGCAGTTTTGTTAGTCGAATTGGCCGATGTAACATTCCTGATGGGGCGAGGTCATGGAGAAGGCAAAATGGATAATCGCGACACTCTTTGGATACTCTAATCGAATTGCAAAATACTCCACTCCCTACCGATGACTCAATTGCAGTTCGCTGATTCAACTTCAGCAACTTTTAGCAGTGCGGTAGAACAGCGTAGCATCGTGATCGACTCTGCAATTCTGGCGCTACTATGTTGTACATAGAATACATATGTATACACAGGGTGTTCCACCATAAACCGACTATCTAAATATCTTCTTTGATTGTAAAAATTCGAAAAAACTTTTAACAAAATTTGAATCATCTTGAGGGACAAATATGATGCAAAAAGAATTTTTATTCAAAGTTAATTTCATCCCAGTTACCAAGAGCGTCGATATTCACAATCGAGAGAAACATTCAGGCATTCTGTTTCTAGTGAGTCACCCTGTATATATATGAATAATCTCTATTAAAGATTTATGCTCTATACACTGCGTGAACTCTACTAAAAAAAAAGGCAATAGGTGCTCGCACTGATGTTCTTTGTACTTTGACACATTTTAATACGAGCTAGATTCGGATTGATGGTGGGCTTACATAGTTGCCTTGCATCTCGACGCAAATCTCATCCATCATGAGAATTACATCCTCCTCGAAATCATCGTATTCCTTTAAAACCGGCGATTTATCCATGTTGGCCAGGGAACAAAAGTTTCGTTTCAGAGCGGTGGAGTGACGCGAAAAATCTTTAGGAATCAAAGGCTGGATTCGATGGGTAAGAACATACATTCTCGAATGGGTTTATTGGGAACGTTTTCTTAATACCATTACCCAGGTCAGTACACCTTACGGCGATGCCTCTGAATCATTCTGATCCAACGGAATAAACTGATCTGGGTTCAGGTTCACCTTTTAACCGCTTCCACAATCAAATTGATGTCTCTCGGTATCATGCGGTTACTCATGTAAACAAGGATCTAAGCCACGCGCACGCACACGCACACATTCATGCAATCCTGGGTTAATCGGAGGATCATCCAGTTTACCTTGTATGGCGCAGGATGCCGATCACGGTTGGGCGATACAACAATCTCGTGTCCTGTTTGCAGAGATCCGACTGGCGTCGACTGTAATAAAAATAACCGAATGAAAAGAGCAGCTTAGAGAAATATATTGAGAAACATTTAGAAATATTTTGGAAGAGTCGTTTCTACGTTTTAACGTACTACGATTACAATGTGCATGACGAATAACGTACTTGTTTCGATAACGATACTCTGGATTTCGTAACATTTCATTGACCCCCGTGGAAGTTATTGAGAAGTGACTGATTTTTCTTAAATGCGTAATAGTTACTAATGACTACGTACTAAAATAACGGAGTGCAACTGGCCTTCATTACTATGGTTTATTTAAAGGAGCATAATTATCTTTGTAGGATAAGTAATAAGGTCATGTAGATTGTATTTAAACAAACTACCAATTTTTAGACTGATTCTTGAGACGTCACAGGCAGCAGGGAACCGATTTCTATTTCTAGCATTCTTATTGCTTTGCTTCTTTTTTGTTCAATTAGGAAAGCTAAACGTATCATGAATGTCCATTAATCGGAAGCAGGAGACAGCCCTTACCGACCTTGTCAGATTTGGTCTTTTCTACGTTCGAGGGTGCTGCCATCCTCAAAGCGCGCAGTTGCTCGAAGTTGGATGGCTAGAGAACGGATCGAGGGCAGCATGCAAAGTTTAGAGATCAGTTTTAGGTTCGGAATTGGATTTTTTTTTTTCACCTCGTAGTTCGTCCCGCGCCGATACCGTGGCACGACGAAAGCCACTTTCGCTTTCTCGATGTTAAGCTCTTACTCACCTTGTAAGGAGATTAGCACCAAGTGCTGGTAGTCACGAAGTTACGTAAATTAAAAGCAAATAATCAGGAAAATAGTGAAGAACACTCGAAAGATCGAAAGAGAGAGATACAACGAGGCTTTTCTTGAAGAAAATCAGTAAGTGTGTGGCAGTCTCTTGGCGATAATCAGGATATTAGATATTCGGGGCCGCGTTCTATTCCCATGCTTATGTTTCTCAATTTTTTTTTTGTTTCCGTATACTTGAAATGATTATCGTGACAACGACTAGATAGCGCTCGGTACGGTTGCTTCGGACGTATTCCTTTATAATAATTATAATAATACTATGCGCGACCATGCGCTGCTATTTTTTTATTCGATCCCATACCAGCTCACTTGACACCCACCATAGTCTTGCCCGTCCAGTCGAATCCGCCATCGTTCACGAAGCCTCGCCTCTCGTAAAGGTCTTGGAAGAGCTTCCTCAGGTACTCGTAGTCAGGCGTCTCGAAGAAATCAAGCCTCCTCACGTAGCGCAGATACGTAGCCATCTCCTCTGGATGACCTTCGCATAGAACCTCGATGGGTGTGGCTCTCTTTGTATCGCCAATCTTTTGATAGCGTTCTTTAAGAGTATCTGCTTTGAGACCTTGCCAGGGTAAACTACCCCTTAAGAAATACATGAACATATGACCAAGGGCTTCCAGGTCGTCTCTTCTGCTTTGTTCTGACGGCAGAAAAATGTGCTTAAATTAATAGTTTGTTAAATATCACCGATTAATAGGATGATCAAGATCATAGCATGACTTATACCTTTGCCTAGGTGAGTGTTAATACTCATGTAACGGGCGGTCCCCGTAAGACTTTTGTGTTCCCGGTAGGGTATATGTTTGTTCGTCTCCAAGTCTATGTACTCTTTGGCCAGTCCGAAGTCAATGATGTGAATGATCTTCTCGCGTTTAGTCGTGCTCCTACCGATGAGGAAATTCTCTGGCTTAACATCGCGGTAGATTAGGTGACGGCTGTGCACGTACTCTATCCTGTGCAGCTGTAATCAGGTGTTGAACATTACTCTAGTGATTGACGTAGCGGGACGCTAGATGGTGACGCCGACAACTTCCTTAAAGTCTTATCGAACAAAGAAGTAAAAATACTCACGAGCTGTGTGGCGATGTTGAGAACGGTCTTCAGGGAAAATCTTCTACCACAGAGATCAAAAAGGTCCTCCAGACTTGGACCGAGTAACTCCATTACCAGAGCGTTGTATTTGCCGCATGGTCCGAAATAGTAGACCTCCGGTACGCCCTCTATATGTGTGTTATGAACTATACCGATTGAAAGGTAGATCACCCCAGACCCCAAATATTCGTTTGGCGTGCGTGGTGATGACGATATGACGAAATTCATGAAACAGATAACACGTCGTGATGTAGATCGACGACGGCTCACGACGCGGCTCTACCACGACAAATGGTATCATTGCACTAATTGCACTAATTGCAATGATACCATTCAATAGTCATTAAGCGGGATAGTCGATAGATCTCGCCAGTGTCCCGAGTATGCAAACGTCTTTCCTTTAGACTAAAGTAATGAAAATATTGTACTCACCATGTGTTCCTAGTAATTTGTAAAACCTATATTCTAAGTGAAGCTGCGGCGCCTTCGACTTCATCGGTTCCTATTAACAAAAACACGAAATTAATCACTCGTCAGATATAGGTAAATTTATAAATCTTACCATTTTAATGGCTACATGCTCGTTGTTATACAGATTCTTCCCTGAAACATAGAAGAAAAAAGAGATTGTAATAAACGGTAATAGTATCTAGGTTATAATTTACATACTTAAATCTACGTCAATGACACATCGACTACACTATTTCAATAGGGAATTAGTGAAATATAGTAAAAAGCAAAGATGATCCTATGATCCAGATGATAGACCTAATGTGGGCCTGAAATGATCTAATTTGGGAAGAACTATCGACGTGAAGGTGAGGGCCATATAATGCTGACAAAAAGTTGTAGAATTCTTTTATTGTACAAGATAGCACCTTAGTGCACAAAGGTCATGAAGAATTTAATAAGCATAATTTTCCAAACTTTGTCCCTATGAATCATCTGTGCGTCACATTCTAATGAGGACAGATCATCCAGTTAGCTACCTGGCTCAGAAATCAGGCAGTTGGCCAAAGGAATGGCAGCGCTACCTGTAAAAGTAGATATTTGTATCTAAAGAGACTAGTTACTACTCTAGGAGACGTCAGTATTTTATACGGGTGAGAAAATAATTTGTATGTGTGATATCGCACATAAAAAAAGAAATTTATGAATCAATCACTGAATGGCAATAATTATGAATCGCACGATGGTCCAATAGCGAAATAACCTTAAAAATTGATGGTCGTATGACGACGAGACTAGGCCGGAGTCTAATTTAAAGTGTGGAGGAAGGAAAGAGACCTCGTAGCCATTACGAATTCGAATTCAAGGCCTGAACTCTCGTAATGATGTTTAATAATAACAATAAAGGGCTCGACGACCAACGTGGCTAACGTTAGACGACGTCGTATATCTTGATTCTATGTCTAAAAGACCCCCGTTTTTGCAATAGCTGCGTATTAACGTATAACGAAAAAATGTCTCAACAGGAAGTCAAGTCCCGGAAGTAAGATGAACCATGCGAGTAGGGCTGTCTCTCCGTAGAAGGATCCCACGTGACTTATTTGTTGAAGCCTCTGTCCAAAGTGACCGCTCAGCCACACAGAAGCCATTCAACAACGTATGCAAAGAAGGAAAAGAATACTAGACGAGGTTTCACGGTCACATGGCGGGAATCTAATAAAATATCGTGCGATTCGGTAATGAAGTTACGATTATGGCGATACGATTTCTATAATAAAAGATAAAGGGGGAAACTTTGATGGTTTTGACTATTGGGAGGCGGGGTCCATCAAGATAAAGGCTGGATCAGTGGGCGTATTTTACTATTATCAACGGTGGAGGGAGTAAAGGAAGGAGGAGCTAACAAGAAAAATATATTCCAATTGCTTTGTCACATGGAAATAATATAGAACGCGGGCCCTAAAACTACAACGGGGAAAAATTAGAATTTCTATAATTAAATACTAGTCCCCATGACTGTCTTATACATTGGATGTGCGTCATACGATCCCGAATGAAACCTTGGAAACATGCCAATTTGAAAAGAAAAAAAAATATTTTTTGACAAGTTGGAGCACGAGAGTACGTTACAGGTGTACATGTGTCTTCAATAATTTGTTCATCTTAATAATTTTGTACAAAAATGGAATATTTTCAATTTAGTTTGCATAATCAAAAGTTAGAGAATATTGAGGCCGACCCAGGGGGTGTGGTAAAACACATCGTTCTTTAACAAAATATATAGCTTAAAAAATTAGAAAACCGTATCCGATACCTAGGCACACATATTTACTCTTTTTAAACCGCAAAAGATGAAACAATAGAACAAGTTACACAGATGTACAGTGAATCACGTGACATATCGAAAAGCGTTATATTAAATAAGAAAAAAAATACCCTGAAATAAAAACAAAATACCTAAATTTTAGTCAAATAGACCACGTGTTAAGACATTGCCGCCGTGCTTTCTCTCACATGCTAACCCCTTGACCAAACCTAATCCTAAAACGCACCAGGGAGGCAACCTAATCCGTACGAAACTTGTATCGATCGATCCGCCACAGCCTATTTTCCCCTGTTCCTCGCCGTGGTCGTTTTCCGTATACATATATGTATGTCCCACCCCTCCTCACACCCCGTTTCTCATAGTCCCCGCCCACATCTACTCACTTCGTCGATCTTCTTGAGGCCGTTTTATTAAACGGCAAAATTCCAAAAATTTCATTTTAATACAGAATAGTTCCCGCTAGATGGTAGACTTTAAGTATCGTATACAAAAACTTCGTGATCACCGAGACAAAATAATAAATGTGAATGGTGATTGATTATAATTCGTTTGTACATAGATAAAAATCGTAGTAGAATCAACGATATAACTTCATGTGCTAACTTTAACTAATTTATTACCGAAATTCATGTTACTCGTACTAAACTCTAAAGTAAACAGTTGAAAAGTTTCTTGTGACTAGTTAAAGCGCGAAAAATTTTAATAGACTTCTGTGAAGTTTCAACAATAGGAATTCGTTGAAGTTTTGGCTGAGTAAATGACGAAAGGTCCCACGACCCAGAAGGTTCCAAGGAATTAAAAAACAGTCTGATATGCTCCAATGGCATTTCCAACTTCATCCTGCTAGTATGAAACACGCGTCAGTACTTGTACAATAATATATCCATAAAATAGCTGTTACTAACATACCGGCTTGCGACTAACTCATGAATCTTGCCTTTATTTAAATGTATTTAACACACATGGCTCGTAGTTATTCGGTGGATATACTGTCATCGCGTTGTTTCTTAGCACACGCGTATAACCTCAAAGCACCTACAGTTGCAGGCTCCAACTATCCGCATTGTCTGCAATATTATTATGCCCTTTTTTGAGAGAATGGTATTTTTAAAACCAGTAAGGGATTCAGTGAGAATTGTGAAACGAAGGGGGCTTTTCTTTGTTTTAGGGATTATCCCCAGACTTCATATTGCGACAACGTGATGGCGTCACATGAACCTGGCGAGTTATTCATGATTTACGTCCCTGTTTCCTTCTCGTATTCAATTAAGTAACGAGAAATATAAATCGAACAATCTTTTACTCGTACAAAGATTCATAATTGACTAACGTTAATTAATTCGGCTATTTTCGATCACTTTCGATAGTACCCCCACCTTACGACAATCTCACTCAAATATAGCACATTCAGTGCCTGTCAGGCACACACAGGATAAATAGCGTTACAAAAGGTCGCTGTACTGCTGACATAAGAAAGATGATCAACATCCGTGGCCTTCCCGACGGGCATTAACTTTTTCCAAAATCACAAGTACTCATTGATTCTACTCACATTTGACTGATAATTAGCAAACAATCACGAGATCAATTAGGCATCCGATAAAAGATCGAAACTTGAATTATTCTGATTCGATTAATGAAGTTAATGTCTCTGTCAAAAGGCAATATTACACGACAATAAGAAAGAGGCGAAAGAAAAGAAAAAGAATAAATCGATTGAATATTCTAAGCAATGCTCTTAAGAGTGAACTCTAATAAAATGTAATACAAAATCGGTAACTGATTCTTAGCGGGATGCAAGTGGCGCTAATGTAGGTCAGGGTGGTTTAACCAAGATGGAGCGTTGTCTAGTGTGAGAGTATAAAGCTCACTGGTAGAGCGAATAGAATACCAGAAGCTAAAGAGAGAGACGAAGATGGAGAAAGTTACGAAGTGGAAGAGAGGCAGAACGAGACAACAGGAGCAATCTCGAGAGGTTCTCGACACAAGTGTTTTCTTTCACTTTTTTCCTTCTCTTTTTGCTCCTCCATATTTTTGCCCTAGCAGTGAGCCCCTCTGGACGTCGAACTTCATATAATTTTTGCTTCGCTCTGTGCTCGTACCGATACGCCAAATCGTTAAGACCTTCAAACACGATTTTCCTCTCACTAATTCGGCCCGCGACGTCGTACCCGCCATTATTTTGCGGACCGATCTATTTCGGTGCGCTCGAAAACTCGTTGCGACGCCACCTTGCATAATCCTACAAATATTTATGAAGGGGCCGTCATCGATCCCTCGTCAAGGGCCACGCGGTTTTCTCTTCGATTATCGACGCGCTTTTCATCATCCACTGCAACACTTCAGATAAACTTGTCATGACTTTTCATGATATATTTCATGAACAGAGTCCATGTAACTGAATGATTCTTTGTCTTGTCAGTGCTTTGTTTGAAGATCGCATTCAATTATGAAGATTCGATAAATTACAGATAAACTGTATATGTAATATCAATATTCAATAAAACCATATGATTTTATTAGAGAATGGTAGACTTTTTAATAAGAGAGAAAGCGAGAAAATACGAGGGGGAACGAGAGAGTAAGAGAGAGGCCAGAGAACTCTATGAAGAGAGAGAATACGAGTTCATTTCACTTTGTAGTCATCAAGTTCCCCTGAGTCACTCGGAGCTGGCATGCCGTGCCAGCAGACAGGTTGCTACCTGACCGGTACGCCTCTTTCTTTTTACCTAACCTATCATTCTCATTCTGCTTTCCTTCTTGGAGAGTTCATCTTTCTCTTTACATCAACCACCTTATTTTGGCTAGACAATCTTCTTTTACTATCGGCAGACTGATATGGTCCTGTGTGCACGTGCACTTAGGCTTTTGCTAAAACCGTGACGCGTCAAAGAATTATTGCTCATTTCTAACAAATGTTGCATTGAGTATTAGAAGCATTAGAAAGAATATTATGAAAATTCTATATATTTCGTACGATACTGGTTATATGAATTCTAAGGAATTTACATACTAAAGTCCTTTGACTGGACTCCACTGCTCTGAGTAAGAATTATATCCTTTGTCTCGAAATATGCGAAATTAGGAGAATTCGTTTGCCCTTCTTTTTGCTTTAGAATAATCATTGGTTGGTGCCTTTTCTTTCATCTAGCGAAGAATCGTGGGAAAGTGTCGAGGAACTTTGGGAACACAAGGGCTCCAAACCGGAAGGATACACTTCACGCTTTGGAATTTCGTACTTCCTGCACAGTATGCATGTCGGACACGTATGGGCCCTTTTTCTTTCACAATGTTCAGAATGTTTTTCATTGTTGTTATGAAAGCTTTACTACTTTCGATAACATTTCCAACTTTGGACATCACTTTAACTGTATGTGTAACCGATGAGAATGATAAGCTTGCTAGATGATAAAATTCCCTAGCAGTGCAAGAGAAGATCTTATCACTCATGATAGGACTCTTAAAGAATACTACTTTTCAGCAGGTTTCAGCAGCCTAACTCAACGTCTTGCAATTTCATTAATAATTCATATAGAAATTTAGGTCTCATTGTCATTGGATTCAATCGAGCTTCAAACTGGCTATGATCTCAGTTTTGTACATTTTGATGCAATTAGTAAAAAATGATTATTATCAAACACTGCTAAAGGTCTTTTTTTATCTTTGGATTTTGCAAGCTTTGATGCATCTGATATAATTTAAACACTTTTTAAATTTGATACATAACAGTTCCTTCGATAGCTCATACGAAGATATGCATATGGTTAGAAACTTCAAGCAGAACGAAGTAATCACTGCGACTTGATACTGCAATGCAACTAATAAAATTAAAAGAGAAATTTAGTTTATAATATTTACTCACCAAGCCGAAGCTCTCCAAAGTTGCCACAGCCAATCTTCTTTCCAACACGGAAATTTGGTCCAACCATGAGTACTCCAGAAGACGAAGCAACACTATGTCTGCGGGAATGAGCATTGGATCTAGTAGGAACTTCGCTGCCTCTGGATATTCTCTTAGCAGCCTCCTGCTCCCTTTCGCGTTCACGATCGCCGCCCCTAGCGAGCTCCTTATCAGCTCGGGCCTCTCTACCGTCCCTCTTCTGCATTATTAGAGTGAGAACTAGCTGGCAGTCTCTGCTAAGGTACCGTAAGGATGCAAAAGGTATTGGGCAGTGGTCAATCCTTGTTCCCACAGGAGTCTTCAGAGACAGAACCGATCTCCATGCTCCTAAACACTCAGGAGGGTCCCAAGCTGCAAGATGATGTCACTGATGTCTCAGGCGATGTTCCTGGAGTAGAGAAACCCCATACTCACAAGCATGATAAAAATTCTCTCCTTAAAGTCTGAACACCCACGCACCTAATACACTTTTATAGGATTAGAATAAACACTGCACGATCGATCAACTAATGCCTTCCTTTTTGTCGCTGAGTCGTCGGTCGTCGAGTCGTGTCGTTGTCGTCAAGGCGAATTACAGACCGGCTCAGCCTGATCATACAGACGCTTTCTTCGGACGACCAATATTAATCGCCATGCTCGCCGAGCCTCGGCGATGCCTGTCGCGGCAGCGACAGCGACCGAGTCTAGAAGCTCGGTCACTAGTTAGCGGAGCGTCCTGTCGCCCGTTGTGTAGCACGTATCCCGTATGTGAACAAGCGAAAACCACCATTACAGACCATCGTCTCTGGCGCACTCTCGCGAACGCTACGGCGACGTACGACAGGGAATGAATGTAACGATAAGCCAATGATAGTAGTAATATCCTATACGCCCTAAAGCTCCAGCCTCTTACAATTAGTTACTCATCGGCTAATTTAACCGCGTACCCCTTGTTTCAAGGAGTACAAGTGAGTTGTCGCTGTCGCCGCGACCCACCAAGAACCACAAAATCTAATATTCTCTGCGAGGGAATTGTTTTACAGGCTGCTATTGTCAAGGAGAGAACCTATTTTGTCATGCGACCGCGACGATTCTAAGCATAAGAATTCTTTTTTTTTTAATGTCGCCTGCTTCCCTAGCAATACAAGACCTCTCCCTTTTTTCGCTTCTCTTGATTTCCCACCTTTTTCTCGATTTTTCTTGGTTTTTTTTTTATTTTAACACCGTTGCTTCTTACATCACAAGGTCCGTCCGCGTCGTCGTCACACCACCAATATTTTTCTCGTGTGTATCAGCCCCTACTCGCTATTGCTAAAACTTCCCTCGATCCGAACTGATCCGAACAAACGGTCGCGCACAGCCTGCGAGCACCTCCTGCCTTTCGCACTAGACTCGACATTGGATTGGATTTGTTACGGGGCCGGCAGGTTTACCAACATGTCATAAATGAGAGAGAGAGAGAGAGAGAGAGAGACCGTCAAAATCTAGGGACCCTAGTGGATACTAAACAAAATCACATACTTTTAAAACAAGTATAGAATGTCACAAATTATATTCATAACAATAGTTCTCTTATACTTAAAACGTTTAATTACAACATCAGAAATACGTAAAATGTATCTAACTTATTATTACTTATATGATATAATTCAGTATGTTGATACTCGACATAATAACTCGATCATTTTATTTAGAAATTTTTTATTCCAGTATCTCCATGAAACGTTAATAGTATACTCCCATGTAATTTGAACATAATAAGAATGTTTATTCTCAACGAGATTGTTGTCAATCATTGTGAATCCTCGATCACGATTTATTTTATACGAATTCGTTATTGGGAAGGGGGGCTGTGGCTCATGGAGAATTTCTTGGAAAAATGTTGGCAGCATTATGCGGGCAGCACCTGTCACAAGAAAAATCGATCAAACGCAGGTGCCGTGGTAACTCGACTAATTTCATGTCGCGGAACCATCGTTACAGGCTACAGCGGATGGCGGCTGTCAACTGGTGGGCTCTTGTCTCTCGTAGGACGTTATTCCTGGAGAATAGCCTCAGCCAGAATTGTTCACGCGAAGCTTGAGAGATTCTCTGCGCTTTGCTTAGAGTGCTTTCTATGAATTTATTTGTGTAGCAGCCACTTTTTGATGACATCGGGAAAGGAGACGATGGGGTAAGTGATAAATAGTCCGCTACTCGATCTTTCTATGGGAAATCTCATCGACTTTATAGAAGCTCCCTTACTGCACTCACTGTTAACGATGCTAATTAGAGTGTAATTAATTATTCACTCTTATATAGGGAGGTTCTATTAATGTCGAAAAGCATAAACGGAAATTCTTTAATGTAGAAGTACTCGGCCTAGCCCTGCTTTTTCTACACTGTATATTCTGATGACTTCCTCTATTTTTGTCTTTCTAATTCTTTGATAAACTGCGTTTTTAAACTTCAGATGCTTTTTGTTATGTCCTTTCTTTACATTTCTTTATAGTCTTTTTTGGCAAGAAAATTATGTCCATGATGTCAAAAATAAATTATTATACGATGTACCTGTCTGAAAAAACGATTGCTTCAATGCAATCATGTTGTGTGTACTAAATATAGATGAGATATTATGGAAATTAAACACTGTACTCCTTTTTCACTTAAAGTATATCTGAATTTTATCATGCGTGCGCGCGTTTATGTGTGTGTGGCGCTTGCGCACGCGCTATATTCTCTGTAATTTTATTATTCAAGGTAATTCTTTATTATAACTTTCTAATATGGATACAGAAATAACCAATGTATCCAATGTGCACTCCAAAAATTTGCTCAAAAGCTTCATTCTGTCATTTTGGTTTCCTTTTTAACTAACTTTAAATAACAACTTTTCAGTAATATTAATTAGATTATCATTAGCTTATGAGAATTTGTAATTTGGAATGCTAAGGTATTACATTATTGATATTACAGTGAACAGCCGATTTTCACGTGCAAGGCACACGTGTTTCACATTGATCCAAAAACGAAACGTTCATGGGTGTCAGCATCAACAGCGGCAGTTTCCGTTTCCTTTTTCTACGACTCGACAAGGAGTCTTTACAGGATTATTTCTGTAGAAGGCACCAAGGTAAGCACTCAGCCAATCAAGGCATAAATGGTTGATATCATAAGTATTTTCGGATTACAGGCAGTAATAAACAGCACAATAACGCCGAACATGACGTTCACGAAGACTTCGCAAAAATTCGGTCAATGGTCAGACGTGCGCGCAAATACCGTTTATGGGTTGGGTTTTTCATCAGAAGCCGAATTAGGCAAGGTACGTGTATTTTACCACAAATTGTTTCCTGCATTATAATGAATCCTAATAATAATCTTATTGATAGTTCATCGAGAAGTTTCATGAAGTAAAGGAAGCAACGAAGTTGGCCGGCGCGAAGCTCCAGTCGAATTCTTCGTCTGTAACACCAGCAACCAGTGCAAATGTCAGTCCGATCACGTCCAGGTCAGCAGTGCCACCTACTGAACAAGACCTGATTGATCCGCCAAACTCGTCCATGATCAATTCAAACGTGTCGGCATCGAATAATCCGAATCCAAATGCGAGCGTCATATCCGCTCAGAATAGTGTTTCCTCGATGAGCAGTAGTCCGCTGCCTAGCAGCTGTCAAGCGAAATTGGATGAGGAATTGAAGAATGCAGTGCACTCGAGGTCGCAGAGCATTTCACAGCAGAGTACAGAGAGTCCTCAGCATCAGGGCAAGTCTGTGCAAATCTCCGGAGGACAATCTGGTCAATCCGCAGAAATGCAGTTAAAATACGAGAATGATAGATTGAAGCTGGCCCTTGCGCAGAGCTCTGCAAATGCTAAAAAATGGGAGGTCAGTTCATACGTGATTCTAGGATAATTTAATATCTTTTTGGTACACAACTTTCACTAACAGGGACTAACTAACTATATAACTTTCTACAGATTGAACTCAGTACGCTAAAATCTAATAATGCGAGACTAACAAGTGCGCTCCAGGAGTCTACTGCCAATGTTGACGAGTGGAAGAGACAATTACAGCTCTATAAGGAAGAGAACGCTCGAGTGAAGGCCAAGTATGCGGATTTAGAAGCTGGTAAGATTAGCGAAGGAAACAGTGAAGCTTTGAGGTTACGAGTTGAAGCATTGGAAAACGAACTGAGAACGCGGAATGAAGAAATTAAGGCCCTGACGATGGCAACGAAAAGCAAAGACTTTGTGGTGAGTGTTGGGCTGCTTCTTAATAATTAATTAGAAATATCGTAAATAGATAGTACTATAATATTATTTTATTTGTTGTTTCATAACAGACACTTCAAAAGGAAAACAATGAGCTTCGAGAAATGTTAAACGTGGTTCATGAACAATTAGAACTTGCCATGAGTGCTAATAAAGTTCAAAAGCAAAATCTCGATACGCTGAACTCAAGATTAGCTGGTTATATCCAGGATCTCGTCACGGTTCATCGAGAAATCACGAACACGCTGCAAACCTAAGTTAGATCTGAGTTCGTAACTCTCCTTTTGTGTTTGTCGTATATATGGGCACGATGAAGCATACAGTTTAATATAATTAGATTGAAAGAGTGTCATTTTGAGGAGACGGAAAATCAGGCAAAATAGAAATAAAGTTGAGTCACGTACACGCATCATTAAATGGCAGGAACTTCTGTTTGAAAAGAAATCTTAATATTTCGCGTGAACTATTCCATTTCCTCTTTCTTTCCATTTTTAATCCTTTTTATATTAACTCTTTTGATCTAAGCAACATTTTTATTCTGTATCCTTATTTCCGTACTCCTCAGTGACACGTGAACGTGTACCCTTCGAGCGTAATTTTAGACCACATTTTAACCATGAACACATTGCGTGAAAACATGAATGCACAATCAACCCTAGTAATTCTCGACACTAGTAGCTGGTCCTTTTTCGAATAATAATTTAAGTTTTCTTTTGAATTTTAATAAGCACTGGCAATGGCCGTTTCATTTAATCTGTGGTAATTGCGAAGGGCATCGTGTATAATTCATTTGACTTTGAATTTTTTGGAATTCTGATTATGTTAAAAACGAAAAGTTTGGATTTTCACCCACAAGGAAGAAAATTGGAAAAAGTCGCTCACTCGGTTGGGGATAAGATAAGCATAAATATATACAAATTTGTTTATTCGCCATTTGACTCCGAACTTACCGTCGAAGAAGCCAGAGATCATCTCATGAAATAACTCGGAAAAGAATTTTCCTTGGTCGATCTGCGATGTATACTACTGTATGTTATGTTATTTTTAGTTCGTAAACAAAGGAATCTCATCGCGTTCCTGTCACGCCATTTTGTTCTCGTTTTCTTCTCACCCTTTTGATTGTCAGTTTTTTATAAAACAATTGCACGACAGTTACGCACGGCTTTACAAATAATGGCTGAACGTCGGCATCGCTGCGTTGAAAATGTTTAGTAAACTTTAATGAAAAGAATGCCTCGCTTGCCATAATTAAATACAAACATTAAATAACAACCGGCTCATTGAGAGGCTTACATCGTTAATGCTAATAATTCAAAAAGACAGAATAAGGAGGTGCAAAATAAAAAGCCGTAGTCTCTTGATGATGCTGAAAGAAAAAGGTTTAGCGTAAGAAAATAAACAGAAAGCTCGAGAAAGACAGAGCATAGAATACAGAGGTGTTAAGTCGCGTCTGGGAGCGCCGATGTTGAACTTAATTAAAAATGCTCGTTCGATGAGTTTAGTCGCTCGTGCGATAATAAAACGTGCAAATATCACTTGTAAATGAGGAACGAAGCGAACAAATGAACGGTTCGGCAAATCTCTTATTTACTCTAGTAGTATTTTATTGTTTATTTCTTTCCAATGATATGATTATCATCAGCTTTATTTATTGTGAATGCGAACCTCAGAGCTGTAAAGAGAGATAAAGGTAAAGAGAATATGAGAATCGCGCAATAGCGACGTGCAGAGAGCGGAAGAAAGGGGAACCACCAAGAAAAAAAAAATAATTGTCGCATTAATATCAAGCAAAATTA
The DNA here is from genome assembly GCA_036026315.1 of Trachelus stipa. Classification (NCBI taxonomy): domain Eukaryota; kingdom Metazoa; phylum Arthropoda; class Insecta; order Hymenoptera; family Cephidae; genus Trachelus; species Trachelus stipa. The sequence goes on from JAYRCB010000090.1 coordinate 190,844, forward strand.
AGCGTTAGGAAAAAAAATGAACTTCGCACGTACATCTAAGGAAAATAACAAAGCTGGGTTCTCCGTTCTTCCAAATTAAGCGCTCTGAAAACACGACAATATTCTTTAATTTTAGTGTCATTTTTTATTAACTATTGATTTATAATATTCTTTAATTTTAGTGTTATTTTTTATTAACTCTTTTTATTTCGATACGTCTTTTTTCATATCATTTATTACTCGGTCTTTTACTACTTTTTTCTACACTCATATTGTAACCTTATATGGTTCTCCTTTAATTAACGCCACTTTCATTATATTTCACGACTGTCCTTTCGATTCTCTTAGAATTCGAGGGAAGACTGCCATAGATACTACTATATAAATACGTTTTATTGTAGAACGAAGGAGCGTTAAACTATATGTCGTCATACCAAAAATCTCCGATCGTTGCACCGGAAAAGTCCGATTGTCTTTTAACTCAACTCTGGTACGTTACTTTTGTTTCGACCTATATGTAGATAAGTTTTTACTACAAATAAAGTAAAGAAGAAGTCGCACGTCGAAGTTATTGGACGGGGCTAAGATTAGGGCTAGTTGAGCTACGATATAATAACATTGATAAAAATATTAATAAGCCGCGATTAAGAATCCGGAAGAATAATCGGGAAATAACGAAAGTGCCCGAAGCAATTGTTAAAGACAAAGATGCGTTATGTGAAAAGCGTAATTGACGCGCAGTGGATTTAGAGATCGAGTTACGTAACAGAAATACAAAGATAAATACTAAGTGCGAAAGAATCGATTGATAAAAAACAACGGCATGCATATCTATCACATTCTGGGGCTACAAATGAATGATATTAAGAAGGGAAAAATGTTAAATAATGAGAGGAAACCCTTTGCTGTAAAAGGAAGAGTAAAATCAGTTGCACACGCCAGACAGGGTATTCCTTAAAAAATAAAAAAAAATAAAAATGAAGATCCATTTTGTCTTGCCATCAGCCATTAATAAGAATAGTAAGAAGAGAATAAACTGCGCAAACGAGGGTTCATTCAGGACGTCTTAAGGTACATATTAATTAAGCATTTACAATTAAAGATTAAATTGAGGGTTAGTCGCGGACAAGGGCCGCTTTAAAAACTGTGCCATAGAGCGTTATTACGGTTGTGATAAGTTCCACGCTTGTGAAATCTGACATCCATTTTCTCTTAAATATGGCATGGTCTTCCGACGCACAAATGGAATCCATAGTCCAAACGCCCAGCCGATCCCCATTGTAGATAAGACCTATCGGGGATCATCAGTTACTATTTAAATGAAGGATTGATATACGTGGTGGTTACGAGTTTATTGAAATAAATGACCTTTAAAAGCTACGAGAATTCTTAAGCATTAACTGATTGTAGAATTTGTTATGTCCGAGTATATCGTATTAACGAATAATATTAATATTGAAACGATTGAATATTAATATTATGTGCATATATTATAGTAATATATATATATACGTATAATAATATATATTGTATATTATATACACATATTTGTGTGATGGTTATACGAGGAAATTGTGCGTACGTGTACATCCATTGAATTTATTTCATATTATTGTCATTTGTTGCCCACCGTAACGTACGGTCGTCGTATTTTATGATGTTACAGGAAATTGAGCTCTTATGCATTCTTAATAATATGAACGTTTTTTAACAAATACATCGAAATTATGGTGAGAAAACAACATCTTTTGATATCCTGACTTTTTTACAATATGTTCAACTAAATATATTGTTTCGTGTTAATTACGACACCAAGGAGATGTTAACAGAAAGGGCCCTGTAGGACTTTGTCGCTGACCATTAATGGGAACAGTGAGAACGGGAGATATGCTGGAACCAAAATAGAGATTTTCGAGAAAGTTGAAATGTTATATAATTTGTTTAATACACCGAATATACAGAGCCGGCTCTTTTTACCAATCTCTTCCCGATGCTTACAATTGAACAATTGAGCAATTGTATTTTCTTGCTGTTTAACTGTACCGTTGATGGTCGGAGCCCTTTCGTTTTCAAGATGCCTTCACAGCTTTGACGGACTAGACGAACAAGATGAATAACTCGGAACAGCTAAATTCTTCAAATAAAAAAATATTCAGTAATCAAGAGTCTGGTCATACCGACTTATTTGTCTTATCTGACTAGTCAAAGCTGTAGAGACATCTTACAATTAATAAAATTTAAATACAGTAAATTCCCTCATAACGCGAGTTTTTACAACGCAAATTCGTATAACGCGCCAAAGATATTGCGACTACTGTTTTCATATAACGCGATTCTTCGTACAACGCGTTAAATAATAAAACAGAGAAATTACCTGATTTTTCAGAATTAATCTGCTTTAGTTAAGCATTAAATTGTTTTCTTCGTTTATCGGCTTCTCATGTTTCGTCGTTGTTCTGTTTTTTAACGCGGGCACTCTTTATATGTGCCCATAATTATGAAAGTGGTTTCAGTCAAAATTAAAAAAAAAAGAATTTATCAGTTATTTCACATCATATTAATGTATTCTAATGAAATTTATTAAATATATCGAAACAAGAAATATATGACTTAGACCACTTTTATAATTATGGGCACATGTAACAATATGAGTATCAGTGCTAAAAAAAACGCCTGGGGAATCAGTAACGTATCACTGTCTTGTATTCGCAATTCGAGAAAAGTTACACTTAAAATACGTAAGTATACATAATACCAAAGTATTTTGTAAATTAGGTTTATAAAAAAGTTATTTTTAAGGACTCAATGGATGAAATTATAATGAAAAAAATGTTAAAATAGAAATACATTTTCATTAAAGAAAATGTCGCAATGTTGAATCGGCTGAATTCTGGGGAAAAAGTAAAAGATATTTCCAAGGAATTGCATTTAAACAAGTCAACAGTCCGAATTACAAGAAAAAATTAAAATGAAATAAGAACGACTGCAACTATTAATTATTCTTTACCGGTTTTAAGAGAAACTGCGCGTGATATCGAAAATGGAAAAGTGTTCAATGATATGAATGGATGATTGCAACCAAAAAAAATATTCCTTTATGTAAGCATGTCATAAAACAAAGAGCATGCAAAGTTTACACTCATTTTAAAAAATCCACTATTGATGAAGTCCACAGATATGATTTTAAAGGTAGCCAAGGATGGTTCAACAGATTTGAAAAAAGATTTTTTCTACATAATAGTAAAATACATGGAGAACGAGCTTCAGCTGACCCACAGTCACCCCAAATGTATAAAAAAGAATTTAATAAGATTATAAAGAAGGACGCTATGTGGGTGATTAGGTGTTCAATGCTGATGAGATGGGTTTAATCTGGAAAAAAAATGAGACAGCAAACATGTACTTCTAAATGTGTGATCTACTCCTGGGTTTACATCTTCCAAGGAAAGGATAACACTACTTTCATGCAGTAATGCATCTGGAAAATGTTTAATGAAGCTTCTGCTTACTAATAAATCTTAAAATCCATGTACAATGAAGAGACACAACAAGTATACATTTATCGTTTAGTGGCAGGCAAATAAGAAAGCGTGGATGACTTTTATAATTTTTTCGTGCCTGATGCCGAACAGTATTTAAAGGAAACAAAGTTAAGTTCTAAGGCTTTATTAATAATTGACAATACATGACCGAGGACTTGATTTAGTTAAACAAATACAAACAGATTTTACAAGTACGGACCCATTATTGGAGCGTTCTACACAATTTAAAAGGAACTTGCAAGATTGTCTAGCTCTATATTTAAGACTGTAGAAAGAATTGGAAATAAATACATCAAATATAATAAATTCATTGAAAAGATTGAATCGGTAAGTGAACTTGATTCAACAATTGAAAATGAATATTTACTTCTACCAAAACGAAGAAGTTGGAATGTGACTTTGGACGGCTCGAACAGTGACTAATAAATCAAGATTGTAAAAGTATTTTTCAATCTAAAGAATCTGAAAAAACATAGTACATAAATTTGTATAATTACATTTTTATTCAATTTTAATGAAATAAAAGATTTTTTACATACATTAATAATATGTTTTTTTAATTAACTTTGTATATATGCCATTTATTTAAAAAATATTGTTTTATTTAATGAAACAGAAAATAAAAGTTAATATAGCAATAAAAATTTCCAAAAAGGAAAACCAAAACAATTTAATTTAGAATTATGCGCGAAACGTATTATCCGCATTATACGGAAGTCTACTGTAATCACGGACTGTAATGCACTTTTTTTCGCGCGTAGTTATATTCCGTAACTGGACCAAGGTTTGCATTTCGGTCGGTGACAGAAATCGATTAGCTGAAATTTAATAACCGTAACTATTTTTACAAAATTGTTAACAATCAGCACATAGGGCATGCCCTCAAATATATAGGTATATATATATGCATATTTGTTGCTAAGGGTTACTTCGGGGACGATCTCATTTACGAAGTCGCTATTTTGAGGACAAGTGGCTGTTTTGAGGACCGTCCTCAAAGTTTTCCAGCGTAATGACTGTTCTGAGGACCATAAAGCGGGCTGTCACGCCAAATTTGTTTGTTTTTTCAATGTTAGACATCCAGTATTTGTGATGGGCTTAGAAATGTTTCGTTACGTTAGATTAGCTTAGAACTCCAATGCTGTGATGTACCAAGGTAGTAGTTTTTTTTTAAACAGCTTGCTGTGTGAACGCCCCTTCATTTTTCGTGTCCCCAAAGTATTTCTTTGGCAAACGTATATACACATATATGCCGATTATTCAGCCCAAACGCACTAGGGTAAATGGCCCAGTTACTGACCCTCTCCCAGATTGTGACCCTGATGGCATAATTTTGACTGCCATAAATAAAGTTTTTATCGAATAGTAATTCAATTACCGGCTAATGAAAAAGTGTTTTTCACTTTATATTATTGGAGAAACACACTGTTTTGAATGAAACCGCTTACCAATAAATTTTTTTTATTAGGTAATTCGTGACCAACAAAAGATTTGCCATCGATTGCACACAAAGAAAAGTTATTTTTATGAAAAGTAAGACTTTTGGGGCTAACTTCACATTCCAAATTTTATTTCCATTTTCCAAAAAAAACTAGCAACCAACAAATTTTCTAATTGTTCCAACAAAAATTGTGAAAAAATCAACAAAAGAAAAAGTTCAAAAAATAAATGTTACAGTGCTGACTTCACGTAGGTGGAGAACTGGACATATCTCTATCTTAACATATTGGGGCCACTTTTAATTTGTGCCATTTCTCTTCCAGGAGTATATGTTCTATGCTTTTGTTGACCAATAGGAGCATTGAATAGTTACTAACGGCTGTGTGCAGCGCGCACATCAAAAATGGCAGCGCACATTGTATTGTCTGTGTCGTTTTGAATAAGACCGTGAACAAGTTGAATTAGAAATATTTCTAGTGCCATATGGAATAATGGAAAATACAGAGTTCTGCAATGCAAAGATGAACATTTATTTCCATTAGAATCATATATAAATAACAAAATGTATTCTATTTGCAAAAGTACTCATCCTGCTACTGGCGTGGAACATGCTATAACCTGTTATTTCTTTAATCGTACAGAAAAATGTTTAGTCGTTGCCGGTGCAAATATAATTCGCGTTTTCCGTTTAATACCGGATGTCGATACTACCAAAAGAGAAAAATATACAGGTATAATTTTTCCACTATTGCATTTGAAATTATTTATATATGCATCTAAGCCCATTTTCACCCTTCATCAGAATTACGGCCTCCGAAGATGAAATTGGAGTGTCTTGCTCAATACACATTGCATGGAAATATAATGTCTATGCAACCTGTACATCTTATTGGCTCTCCTAGGGATTCATTATTATTGAGTTTCCGAGACGCTAAATTGTCCGTGGTAGAATATGACCCAGAAACACATGATTTACGCACTGTATCATTACATTACTTTGAAGAAGAAGAAATGAGGGTAAAACATCTACTATACTATTTAAGACAAAGGGGACAACACTATTTCTATCACTATTTGCATGTTGTATTTGCAGGATGGTTGGACAAATCATCATCATATTCCCATTGTTAGAGTAGATCCTGAGGGTCGTTGTGCTATTATGTTGATATATGGGAGAAAATTGGTAGTTCTTCCATTTCGTAAAGACCCTACATTGGATGATGGAGATCTACTTGAAAACTCTAAAATAGGTTCATCTAATAAGACACCTATACTTTCCTCATATATGATAGTGTTAAAAAATTTGGAGGAAAAAATGGACAACATAATAGATTTAGAGTTTCTCCATGGATATTATGAACCCACTTTATTAATTCTTTACGAACCCGTTAGAACATTTTCAGGGTAGGTTCATTAAATTGTTTCATAATGATTAAAACAATAATTATTTATGGTATTCTATCTTTATACCATTGTGACATTTGCACATGAAATTTAATAATTTAATTTATAATTTTAGTCGTATTGCAGTGAGGCAGGATACCTGTGCAATGGTAGCAATATCTTTAAATATACAGCAAAAAGTCCATCCAATAATTTGGTCTGTTTCGAATTTACCTTTTGATTGCTACCAAGCGGTGCCTGTCAAGAAGCCTCTTGGAGGAACATTAATAATGGCTGTGAACTCGTTGATATACCTTAATCAGAGTATACCGCCATATGGAGTATCACTCAATAGTTTGGCAGACACAAGTACAAATTTTCCATTGAGTAAGTAATCTTAATAATATTATGTTTTTAACAAAGATATTTCAGAATCGTATCATTTGTGATTGCTGATTACAGAACCACAGGATGGTGTAAAAATGAGCCTAGAAGGTGCTCAGGTAGCTTTTATTTCATACGATCGCTTGGTTATTTCTTTGAAAAGTGGGGAATTATATGTTTTATCACTGTTTGCTGATAGTATGCGATCGGTTAGGGGATTTCATTTTGATAAAGCTGCTGCAAGTGTATTGACATCCTGTGTGAGTTTTAATACGGAAAATATTTTTTTAGTGATCTTTTGAATACAGTGATATTATTTTTGGGATTTTCAGGTCTGTATGTGTGAGGATAATTATTTGTTCCTCGGCTCGAGACTTGGTAATTCTCTGTTGTTAAGGTTTACTGAAAAGGAACCTGAAAAACCTCAGATTCCCGATGACGCTGAAGTCACCGTTGATGACGATGAAGACAGTGGAGAAACTCCAGCTAAGAAAGTCAAGCAAGACTTCTTGGGAGATTGGATGGCGTCTGATGTCCTTGATATCAAGGATCCAGAGGAACTTGAAGTGTACGGCAACGAAACACAAACGTCTATGCATATTACATCATACATATTCGAGGTATAATGAGTTATTTGCGAAATATACATTTTTTATGTGGATCATTTAATTCGTTCTGATAATTGCGAAATCCGTAATTTGAAGATTCTTTTAGTGATAGTGGTAATTAAACTGTGCCCTCTCTTGAAGTTAACAAGTCATGGATTTTACGTGTTTTAATTTTAAAAAATTGAATACAATATATTATGTAGGTTTGCGATAGTCTGCTTAATATTGGACCCTGTGGTAATATATCTATGGGAGAACCAGCATTTCTCTCAGAAGAATTTTCTCACACCCAAGATCCTGATGTTGAACTGGTCACTACTTCAGGCTATGGAAAAAATGGAGCTCTATGTGTATTGCAACGTTCTATTCGGCCTCAGGTAAGTTTATAAATTTTTATATGCATTATATTGCATAGCAGATTTCAGTTCTATAAAACACAATTGTTTCTATATAATTTGTCATGATGCGTGTAGAATCTATAAATGAGTAGGGCGCGCATGTTGGGATGTATACATATAAAAGAAATTTCATTGATAGTTGCAATAAGACTACTGCTCTATTAGTCGCCTGTCTAATTGTTAAATCTCTGCTATAGTCTGAGGTCAGTCTTCCGTTTAGGTCACAAGCACTACCTACTTTCTCCTAATAAATTCGCGCAGACAGGGACATCGATTGCAATTTGTGGCCCGTTGGCAATCAAATCCATGCAAAGGTTAGGAATTGCGAGTAGAACATTTATTCAGTAGAGTCCTTTTCTTTTGCACTACATTACTAACGTATATTCTCTGATTGGCGGATGAGCATGCCATGCGCCCAGCCCCTCTTTGGACTAATAGAGAGGTTCTAAAATTCAGACTTGGCCTAATAGAGATGCTTCACTGTACATATATGTACTAGGTATCCCATTTTAAGTGATACACTAATATTTCTCGGAGATTAAGCGAGATATAAAAAAGTGTTTCAAATAAGAATTGTATGAATTCGAGGGAGAAAATAATGGAACTATAGGTGTATTTATAGGCAATTCGACTACCGAGAGAATGTAATAATTGATTTTTTAAAATGACATTCGACTTCTTTTGGTTTAACGTTTATTCCGATTTAATAGCGCCGAATTTATATTTATGAGGATTTCTAAAGAATATTGTTTTTGTGCAAGAGCCTACTACAAAAGAAGATATGAGTAAACGCATAATTCGTGTTTATCGCCACACGTCTAGCAATTTGTTGCTTTCTACTATTTGGCAATTTTAAGAAAGGCTGCAACGGTGCATTAACGCAAATGAAAATATTTTCGCGCATGTGATACGTTAAATATCTAGAAATACTATGGGAAAAAATGTAAATAGCAAACAAATTGCAATATAAATATAAAAGAACTGCTACAGCTGCTTTGGCAGTTGAAAATTTAAGGTGGTTTAAATAATGATTAAAAAGTTTCAAGATTATCAAATTCAAAATCACCGCGATAATATTTGATATAAAAGAAGTATCTCCTAGAGTTTTCTATCCTCTTACCGTCTGGAAGTTGAGATATCAAAAAAAATATTGTTATTTTACCAATCTAAGTACATATATTGTAAATTTCTAGCTATTTTCATTATATATATCTCATAAACTAGACGGTAAATAATTTTGAAATATTGCACACATAATCGCTAAGCATGTGCCAAGAACATATACCAAATTTAGATCCGTATCTTGGAAGTGCTTGAGTGATCGAACCACCCTAAGAAGCGTAAAAAAACCAGTTATATTATTTAAATGCCAATATGTCATGCGAATTAGGCTGGCTTTCGAAATGTTCCAAAAGGACAATAGAATATCTCAAACAACAGATTATAAATATTTGGAATAATATATTATAGTTGATCCAAAGTAAGGAAAACCTCTTATCCACTATTTTACAGTTCAAAGGTGGAGCAACAAAGTATTAATGCCTTTTAATAAATCATACATACAGGGTGGACCAATAACTTTGTCTACCTGGAATATTTCTGTTATTTGTAATAGTTTTAAAAAATGTTTCATACGACATTTGTACGGTATGGAGGGGGTCATAATGTGATATTATTTTTTTGCGAGGATGGGGGCATAAACAAGTTTTCAAGGTCGTTTTCACTTTTTTAAATGGGATGCTACGTTCTTTTCGTCGCTATGGGATAACCAGTGTTGAGGCGATTTCAGCAAGCTACTATTAATATCATTTATGTTCAAATATGGTAGTAAAATAAACTTACATTACATCAGATTTTCAAAGTGTCGACCATTTGGGCCAATGCAAAGCTGCTATCTTTGTATCGCTGAATCACGTGCACATCTTATCGTATCGACACTTATTCTAGCACATGCTGCAGTAATTCGTTTTCTCATCTCTTCTGGTGTAGTAGTCACGCAAATGGTCGACACTTTGAAGAAGCGCTGGTTACTAAGTGAATAATTCTCTTTTGGGATTCACTGTAGATATAATCGAACTGCAACATCTATTACACTTTACAAAGTCATCTGCTTCTCACTGTGGAGTCACGAAAGACATACTCATTTGTGTATTATTCCTTTACAGGTAGTAACAACATTTGAATTGCCTGGTTGCGAAGACATGTGGACTGTGATTGGTGCTGTAAATACTGAAGAACAAGTCAAAGCTGAAGCTGAAGGGACCCACGCGTTTTTAATTTTAAGTCATGAAGATTCTACAATGGTATTGCAAAACTAATTAAACTCAATAGCATGGAATATGTGGAATTGTTTAATGCATTCATAATTCATAATATTTATTAAAGCGACAATTTTTGTGAAATAAAATTTAAACGAGCTGCTGAGCATATTAAATTCAAAATGATAGACAGGAATCAAGTTTCGGACGTGAAAGTTCAACACTTTCAGTTTCAATAACAGAGCATTTGCGATATCATTCTTTTATTAATGCAATTGCTAAGATCACGTGACTGATGAATTTGTGCTTAAGGAAAGCCTGCTGCTATGCTTAGTATTATACTAAGATTTTTCTACACAATTTTATTATTTATGTATTTGCTAATTGATCAATACTTTGTAGATTTTGCAAACTGGACAAGAGATCAATGAAGTTGATCAAAGTGGTTTTAGTACACAAGGTACCACGATATTCGCCGGAAATCTTGGCGCTAATCGTTACATCATTCAAGTTACACAAATGGGAGTACGATTAATGCAAGGAATTGATCAGGTATTTATTAAATACATCTTGAAAATGAATTATTCAATTTACTACTGAGTGATAACAACTAAGGGGACTATGCAAATAATAATATGAATTTCGGAGATATACATATATGCCTCAGCGCGCTAACTAACATATTTTGACCACTTAAGTTTTTGACGCCCACGTAAAAACAGGAGCAGCTTTAAAATCCTGGGCCCGGAAGATTACGGGCTTTCTATTTAAATATGATAAAATATGATCCTCAAATATTTGTTGGTGATGAGGGCAGAGGGAGGGGAGGGGGGTAGAAGTAAAGTGAAAAATAAAGCTCTCTTTTAAGAAACAGATTACGCCGTTCGATTCCACGGAAAAACTTACTAAAAAAATAGCATTGTAATTATAATAATGAAATTAAATAAATTATTTAATAAAGTGAAAACTATGGACGTTAGGGATCAGTGATGGAGCGTGCGATAAGTTGGGCGCGAGCGGCGATCTTTTTATTTTATTAAATAATTTACTTCATGTGATTGTAACAACAAACTAGTAATTTTATATATTTTTCTTTAGTAATTTCTCTATAGAATCCAATGGCGTGATCTTTCTTTAAGAAAAAAAACTTTTATTTTCGTTTCCCTCTCCGTAACGGCAACAAAAAAATGCATATTTTATTGTATTTTAAAAAAAAATGTGTAATCTTCCGGGTCCGGAATTACCAAATGGCTGCGTTTTTGCTTGAACATTAATGTTTTAAGAATCATTTAAACATTTTCATTGAGATTAATCCAAAATAATTAATCCAAAAGTCAAGAAAAAATCTTACAGCAACATATTGATATAAAGTGAACACTTTTAAATCATATTTAGAATAAATAATGAATTCCAAATTTTGTGTGCATTGTTATGAAGATGATCTTTAAATGAACTATACTCTATCAATAGATTGGATACCAGCCAAACCCATTCGAACTATATTCTTTATGATTGAATACGTGAGATAGCCACTTTACCTGCACAGTGCTTCTATATTTTTAATATCACTTCTTTACAGATACAACACATACCCATTGATCTTGGCTGTCCAATTATTCATGCAAGTTGTGCAGACCCTTACGTTACTATATTAACCGAAGATGGGCAAGTCATGTTATTGACCTTTAGAGAAATCCGAGGCTCAGCTAAATTATACATTCAACCAGCAAATTTACTATTTGTGAGTAAGATTATTACTAGTCTAATTAAGAAACAGAACATTGTTTTTTAATGATTTATATTGCAGTAACCACGTACTTAATAATAGAGAACAATTATAATTACTTTTCAGAGGCCGCAAATAGAGACGTTATGTGCTTATCGTGATGTTAGTGGAATTTTCACTATGCACCTTGCTGAGGACGTTGACGATGATAACGCTGAGGAAGAGAAAATTGCTGAAGAGCCAACTACAATAACGAACATAGACGATGAAGATGAGCTTCTATACGGTGATGTTCCAGCTTTTCAAATGCCAGCGCCACCTCAAGTAAAGACTCAAGATGGTACCAACAAGAAAGCACCCTGGTATGTGGTTTTAATAGGAAAAAATATATCGACTAATATTCGTCATCTTACCATTCTATATAATAATTTTCTAACAATGATAATTTGCGTTCTTTGCAAAGGGCCGAGAATTGCGACGCCAAAAACTATTTTAGGAATTTCAATAATTATGGCTGATAATCAAATCATTCAGTCCTATGCAAATATACTGTTTTGCAATGGGACTCAAGTTTGCAAGTTGGTCGCGACACATATCTACCGAAACATAGCAGGCTGACGTGACGGTCAACGTCATAAGAAAGACTGCACTGTACGACTGTTTCCTATATATAGTAGTTTTCTTTCTTTCGCGAATAAACAGTGTAATGCCACATTCAAAAATATTTGCTACATAACATATCATCATTAAATTAGGCCGAAGATCAAAGATGTATACATTTTTAATGTGAAATAATTAGCGTATAAAAATTCAATGAATTTCGTCCGTTCTGAAGCCCAAATCGGTGACGTCAATTTAAAACCACAAGTTTATCTGTATTGTGCCATTTAGGTTATTTTCTCTGCATAACAAATTCGATTAGCGTTACGATCCGACTTGGTGATCGTAGATCAACGAATTTATATTGGTGTGGGTTCCAGGAAGTATTGATGGGTTTCTTCAGTAAAGAATCCGTCGTTCAGGTTGAGTCAAGAGTATGTGTATTTCACGAGAGAGAGAGGTGTCGTGTACAATGTCCAGACTACTACTAACTACTTTTAGGGAAGGTTCGTCTTTTTATATTAATAGGAGTGGTGTAAGGTAGGGGTTGAAAAGCGGGAAATCCTAGTTTGAGAGTAACGGGACTTCAAAATGGAAATGGCTTTTAAGGATTTTAGGAATAGGGATATTAGAAAAATATGAATAGAATGTTTTAGTAGGGTTGAGGAATTAAAGGTAACGAAGCGGTATGTAGGGAATAACGGGGTGCGGAGTTTTATGAAGGATAGGGATTAACGGTGGTTGAGAAAAACCATGATAAATAGTACACGGAACGTGACATTAGTTGCATTTGCTTTGATAGTCATACCCCTTAATAGAAAAACACTATAGCCCGTATTCAGAACTCGCTTTTAGTGCTAATAGCGCGCTTTTAAATTTTTTCTTAGTGACTTTTAACTACAAGCGACTCTGTTAGTGACCTTAAGAGCGAGTTGTGAATACGGGCTTATGTTTCTTTTTCACCTGACCGAGTAGCCTTAAAAGGCTACGTTACAAAATCATCTACCAGTATGAGTGGAACATTGTGATTTATTTACTTATATGTATTTAATTGAGACACAGCCATCACCCATTAGCTTTTTTTGGAAAGGCACACGAGCAGCTTTATCTTGATTTTAGGTGGCAAAAGCATCTGCAGGAATTCAAACCGACCTACTGGCTGCTAGTATACAGGGATAGCGGAACTTTGGAGATTTACTCATTGCCGGATTTAAGATTATCCTATTTGATACGCAATTTTGGTTATGGCCAACACGTTTTACACGACAGCATGGAGTCGACGACACTGCAGCAGTCACATATTAACGAAATACCAAATTCGGAAGTTCAGGTGCATTAAAAAAATTAATCAGGAATATACATGATTAATGATAAATTAATACTTTAGTCATCATGTTAGTATTGGTTATACTTGGTTCTTGTCGTTTATAGGTTCGTGAAATTTTAATGGTCGCACTTGGTCATCATGGAAATAAACCAATGTTATTAGTGCGTTTAGATACGGAAGTGCAAATTTATCAGGCATACCGCTATCCAAAGGGACACTTGAAGTTGCGATTCAAGAAAATTGATCATTCAATCATCTTGGGTCAGTTGAGGTAAATTAATTGATGATTAATAATTTTTAAATTTTGGTAATTATAATTCTCTGGAAATTGTAATCGGTTAGTATACATATTTTTAAGCTGAAGTCAAGACTGATTTTTTATTTATTGTAACTATTTGTAGTGTATCATAGATAGCTTTAAGCGGAAATGAAAGATCTAAATATGAAACAAAGTTCCTCATATTTTGTTAGTATTTATCAGTGTTATATATATTTACAGACCTAAGCCCAAGGAGGAAAATGAACCACGTATGAACGACACACGAGTTTGCATGATGCGCTATTTTAGCAATATTGCTGGATATAATGGTGTCTTTATTTGTGGTGGCTATCCACACTGGATATTTTTAACTGGACGCGGAGAGTTACGAACTCATCCGATGGGAATTGATGGAGCTATAACTTCATTTGCACCATTCAATAACGTTAATTGTCCTCAAGGATTTCTGTACTTCAACAGAAAGGTAATATAGTTCTCTTAATATTGCGAAATTTTTTTATTCTAAATGCCCTATTGAAATTATTAAAAACTTCGAGTACTTAGTCATAACGCGAATTGTAATCATACGAGGCTGTTGGTGAATTGAAAAAAAAATATTCTTTTATGTCTTCTATTATTTTGTGAAGATGTTCGCATTTTTGAATTTGATATAAAATGGATAAATTTCCCTTACAGTCTGACCAGGAGAAAAGTTTTATATTCAGGGGACTTTTTCATATTCTAATCCGGAAGAAAGTGGGCCCTTAAAAGGGCACTTAACTCTAAATCTAAACATATGTATGTAAAATATCCTAATTCGAATCGTTCTGCAGGTCATAAATTACGCGATTTTCTGTGAATAGGATATTAAAAATGGATACATTTCTGAAGTCTGAATTGAGGCAATTCAATGTCGTTATTTGATGGAAAATTGAGTGAACAGTAAGGTTGTGAACAAATGTAACAAATGATGCACACTAACGGTGTACTTCTTCTCTTTTTTAATATTATTAGATAGTTACGTTATCAATTGGTTTATTATGTTTTTATTATTTCCAACTGACTGACGAGCAGCCTTGATTGCATTACACCGCGTATAATGTCGAAATGATCCATGAATGTTAGTAACTTATAACTTCCAGAGTAACTTAGTATAGGTTTAATTAATATTCTGAAAACAAGTAGTAAAATTATTTACACTTATTCTAGAGGCATATCTTTGAATATGTATATAATATGAATTTCACCATGTAGGAGGAGTTGCGGATCTGTGTCCTGCCTACACATTTATCGTATGATGCCCCTTGGCCAGTAAGAAAAGTGCCATTACGGTGTACACCACATTTTGTCACTTATCACGTCGAAAGTAAAACATATTGCGTTATAACGAGCACAGCAGAACCTTTAAAAAGTTATTACCGATTCAATGGGGAAGATAAAGAGTATACAGAAGAGGAACGTTCCGAAAGATTTTTGTATCCATTCCAAGAACAGTTTAGTATAGTTCTTTTTTCGCCAGTTTCTTGGGAAACTATACCAAATACAAAAATAGAACTTGACCAATGGGAACATGTAACCTGCTTGAAAAATGTGTCTCTGGCATATGAGGGCACCAGGTCAGGCCTTAAAGGGTACATAGTCCTGGGCACCAACTACAACTATGGTGAGGACATCACCAGTCGCGGACGAATCTTGATCTTCGATATCATCGAGGTGGTACCAGAACCGGGACAACCATTGACTAAGAATAGATTCAAGCAAATTTACGCTAAGGAGCAAAAAGGTCCTATCACAGCTATCACTCAAGTCTCTGGATTTTTGGTATCCGCTGTAGGTCAAAAGGTATTAACATTCTATTATTAAAAAAAAATTAAAATAATTTGAAGCCACAAATAATTTGTTACATATTCTGTGTTTATTCACAGATATACATCTGGCAACTGAAGGATAACGACCTTGTTGGAGTGGCATTTATAGATACTCAAATTTACATTCATCAAATGCTTAGTATCAAAAGTCTCATTCTGGTTGCTGATGTTTACAAGTCAATAAGTTTACTACGGTTTCAGGAAGAGTATAGAACCTTATCCCTCGTGAGCAGGGTATGTAATGAAGTTTATCCTCATGATTGAGTATTATAAGTAAAGTAAATCTTGGAATTATGTCAATGTGAATGTAATTTTTCAAAATTATTTCGATTTTGAGAAATCCATTGTCATCACGACACCCGCGATTAGCGCTCAATATTAATTATTTCCAAAGCTATCATTGAAATTTCCTCAAATGTTTACCTTTTCTGTTTATTTATTTGATTTTTGTATATGCTGTGACTGAACATTTTTGATTGATCGAAAAATGTCATTAAAATAATTTGTAGAGCTTTATAAGGACTACCAAGAAACGTCATTAAATTTTTACAGACTTCAAGAACCATGATTTAAAACTTCTTAAAAAGATGATTTTCAGAATTTTGAAAATGTTTTAACTTTTTAAATTTTTGCCGAATTTTGCTGGTTAACAAACTTGACTCCTCCTTTGGAACCCAAAAAAGTAAAGGCTGAAATAATTTGCCAATTGCTTCAGAAGTTATCGTGCTCACAGATAGCCAGATGCTATCGTCAAAACCTTTTTCTCGGTTTCAGGGAATCTCAAAAATAGGAAATCCAGTGAAAAGGCGGGGGGGGGGGGGGATGAAAATGTACACAAATCTATTTTCTTCTCATACGATGAGAATATAATAACTCCCATTTGCAAGTGAGATATACAAAATTATCATATTCATAGATTGTTTGATTATTTCCCAGGATTTCAGACCGTCTGAGGTATATACGATAGAATACCTAATAGATAATAATAATCTTGGATTTTTGGTGGCCGATGGAGAAAGTAATATTGCACTATTCATGTATCAACCGGAGTCGCGTGAAAGTCTGGGTGGTCAGAAATTAATACGAAAGGCGGATTTTCACTTGGGTCAGAAGGTCAATACGTTTTTCCGTATAAAATGTAAATTGGCTGATCCCGCAAATGACAGAAAACATTTTTGTGGCGCTGACCGGAGGCATGTTACGATGTATGGTAAGTAATAATGAGATGTATCATAAGAACCAGTGCAATTATACACTAAATAGTAACAATAGTACATAACCATTTATAAAAACGATCAACTCTTTTTTTTATTAGCTACGTTGGACGGTAGTCTTGGTTATGTATTACCGGTTCCGGAAAAAACTTATCGAAGACTGCTTATGCTACAAAATGTTTTGGTTACTCATATTTGCCATACGGCTGGTCTGAATCCAAAAGCTTACAGGTACGTTATTGTTGTTAATAATAATGAACAAAGTCAAAACCATTTGATATGTATTGTTTTAGAACGTATAAGAGTTATGTGAGAATGCAGGGTAATCCAGCTAGAGGAATTATTGATGGCGATTTAGTTTGGTGCTATCTTCAGTTGCCCCATAATGAAAAAATCGAAGTGGCTAAAAAAATTGGTACAAGAGTACAGGAAATAATCGAGGATATCACCGACATCGATCGACAAACTGCACATTTTTAAATAAGGACGAAGAAAAATGAAAAAAAACAGACTAAATATAGAATTGAGATAAATTGTACATTTTTTATATAAAAATCGAAAAAGTGGATAATGAAAAATTCCAATAAACCATCAGTATATGTTTGCAATGAAATGGTTATAATTTTAAAGACACCAAAACATGAAGAAGAGTTCCATTAGCCATATAAGTAGTGTAATGGAAATATTTTTGTATCATATCACGTTTTGAAGCGCAGTGTAACAACGGATACACCCATTTAAATTGAAAAGAAAAGTAGTTATTCATCCAATTTGGCTTCTTCATGATTTAGAGTCCGCTGAACTCGAATCTGATGTCAGATTATCAAAATTCACAATGGCAAACTTTTTATGTAAGCTCAAATATTGACAATTTTTTTATTTGCGTAAAATTTAATAATCCTTTGGAATAAACATGTTTTTTTATCTATGATTTACCTCAAACTTAATAGTTTGGGAATTTCGAGGTCCCTAATCGACTCAGAATTCAAAATTCAAAATGGTAGACCAAAATGCAAAAAGTTACTTTATTTGGATGAATCTAGGTACGTGAGGGTTTTTGGGGTCGCGATTACAAATTTAAATTTGAAATGTTCAAATCCATAATTGAGTTGAGTTTAGATTCATAATCAGTTATCTCAAAAACCCCTGAACACAAACTTTCATACAAATCAGCTTACTTTTTTTAGGGTGCCATCCCCCAGACATGGAAAACACAACAAAAACACACGGAACCAAAATAATGAACGATGTGGTGGAGGTTGACCATTCAGGATCGCTCTATTAAAAAATCTAATACCCTAGGCACCCTGGATTCCCAATAAAACATATTTTATGAAAAAACGAAACAAAATTCTAACCTTATGAGAAGCTCATTCCTATTAACTAGCATGACTTGAGATGACTTGTATTGTAGAAATTTTTGGTAGAATTTTGTTCCGTTTTGCGTAAAATACGCTCCATGGGAAACCCAGTATATCTTCTTCCTCTTGATGCTATTGGCTTTATACTCTAAGAGAGCCAAGTGCCAGGGTCCAGGGTATTAGAATTTTTTAGCGGAACAGTCCTAATGGATCAACTTTCACCATATCCTTATTCCGTTTCTCTGTGTCTTGTTCTATTTTCCATGCATGGAACGGCACCCTTATCAATTCAGTCCGCTATACTGAATCTGCCATTTTGAATTTCTTAATTTTCAGTTCAGATTCGTAATCAGCGATCCCGGAAACCTCCGAGTATAAAATTTCAAGTAATTTGTATGTAAGGAAAAATGTATGCTTCAAAGGGATAAAATATTTAAAAATCTAAAGCAACAATTATTATTTTATAGAAAATATTTAATTAAATTATTTATTTCCAATAATTGTTATTTTATATTAATATTAATATCTGCAAGGAATACTTAATATCATATTAGATATCATATTAATATAATATTATTATTAAACATCTTTTCTTTTTATTTGTAGTGCAAACAAATACATAATAATATTAGGAGTGTACTTCGCGTAATTGATGCATTTCCATTTTATTCGATTCAGAAACGTCAAATTCTCTTAAAATCTGTTTCCTCGATTAAGAATTTTAATATTCTCAGGACAAAATTTTATTTTCTACAATGTTTGTAGAATAATATTTAGAAGAATGAGTGTCTCCAAATTAAGGTCGCGAACCAGTTCCGTGGGATCACGATTAAGCCGCCGAAACTTTTTTGAGAAACGTTTCTCCACTTCTAATCACGAGTCTAAAGGTACATGAAGAGTTATTCTAATATTGATTTAATATACATTCTTTGCAATATTGATAAAACTATTTAATCGATAAATAAAATATGAGAAAGGTTCAATGAGCACCTTATAAGAACTCCATATAGTGTTTTTAAAAACTCCGTTCATGGTGGAAAAATAAATAGAAACTAGTGTGTGAATTATTCAATACTCTTTATAAATAATGTGTAATACATAATTAATAATGATATCAATTACCTTGCTATTCATAATATAATTGTAGTGTCTCTGGAGCCTTCTTTATTGGAGAAACGAGTTACAGAAGCCTTTGACGTTTTTGACAATGCTAGAAGCCGTGAAATTGATGTTCGAGAATTAGGAACAATAATAAGATCGTTGGGTATAATTAATTTTTTTTAGTAATCAACAGTATTTAATTTGATTAGCACCAATACCATTTTTATTTATTATAACTCATTTTCTTTAATTTATACTTGTTTAAAAGTTTTAATAAATCAAAGTGGAATGTAAATTTAAAAATTATGTATATCATTTATTATTTTTGTAATAATGTATTTATTTATTCACGCAATTAAGGTTGCGTAATTACCGAAACGGAATTACAAGAGATTCAAGTGGAAGTTGAAGATGTTGAAAATAACTGTGTACAACAAGAGCGATTTGTGGAGTATATGTGCAAGGTCATTAGTGAGAGAAAGTATGTAAATTATATTAGTGATATTTTTCAGTTTTCATTTTCCTCGCAAATCCAAATTTTTATTCTACAATATTAATAATTGTTCGATTTCAGATTTAGACCAGCCGATCCCGAGGAACTTCTCAAGGCTTTTCAATTGCTGGACCCAGACAATCGTGGTTACATTATGCGCGAAGATCTTGAAAAAGCCATGATGGAACTTGGTGAACCATTCAACAAGGAAGAAGTGGACGAAATGATGGCAATAGCTTGCGACTCCGAGACAAACAAAGTTAATTACGAGCATTATATTAATCTGCTTATTGTGAGTATTGCTGATTATTATTAATTAATCAAGAAGATATTAGAATACTTAGCATCGTGCATAGGTAAAATTCCCAGAAGATTTAAACGTTTACGACATCGTTGACAAGATAGAAGCAGCCAGATTATCGGTTAAGCCTAAAAAACGGAAACTTCTTAACTCAATTGGTTCCCGTGCTGACATTAGTTAGAGGATATCGTAGTATAATGAAGACAAGGTTTACCTATTTAGAAACTATCAATTGCTTTACTTGAGACTATACATTTTGAAACATGGATTCACGGAAGGCATTTTATTCAGTTATATATATACATAATTTGATATAAAAAGTATACAATATTTGATGTGGTTAAGAACTGTAGGTTATCCCATAACGTTATGTTAACATAACCATGGGGATATTAATATTAAGCTAATTAATTCTTACAATTTTGAAAATATTGGAGGATCTCCTTTGGTTACTTGTGCCATTGCAGCATTCACTAAATCTTCACTCTGGAGCATAGTTTGATTACGCATGGCCTGTCAGAAGTAAATTATAGTAGAGAATTATGAATTGTTAATTATCTGCTTCTATGGTGTATTCAATTAATTAATCAGTAACTAATCTTTTCTAATTGCAGGTGGAATAACACAAAGTTATGAACTCAAATATAGTCAAATAAGAACGAATACTCACTATATGGTCCAGACCCTCCTGTACTGAATGATCTCTTGAATAAATCAAACTCAATTTTGTACTCTGAACTGCTACAGGGCTTTTACTGGCAATGTCTTCAGCAATTTTTATGGATGTCTCTAACAACCTAATACCAAGAACAAGTTAAAGGTTACATGCACAACTTTTAAGATAATACTCACATTTTTTCATCCTCAAAAACGCGGCTCACAAAGCCACATTGTAGTGCCTCAGTAGCTAGGAACTTCCTAGCAGTATAAGCTAGCTCACGTGCCAGGCTATCAGAGCCCACTATTTTTGGAAATCTTTGGAGAGTTCCTACATCAGCTGCCAACCCTATGTCCACTTCCTTTATTTGAAAATAAGCATCTGATGAACAATATCTTATGTCTGCTGCTGAAATCATATCTACACCTGCTCCAATACAAGCACCATGAACAGCTGCAATTACTGGTTTTGGGCACTGTTGATAAATAATTAATTTCAGAAAAATCAATGCAATAAGGTTTTTCCTAGTGTTTATTCAGATATTTGGATTATTATGAGGGATAACAAACTTGTCACTACATCATTGAAGATGCAATCTTGGGTACCTAAAATGAATTATCTTTTAAACATGTATACCTTTTCGATGGATGTTATGGAATCCTGGAAGAGCTTTATAGTTCCTTCCAATGCTTTACTCTTCCTGGCTACATCCTCATGCATCGCAAGTTTTTTTCCAATTGATATTAGTTCAGATAGATCTATGCCACTACAGAAGACATTTCCTTTACCAGATAGTACAATAGTTCGACATTCTGGATTAACAGCAAGATCGTTTAAACACTTGCCAAACTCTCTACAATCAAGTTAATCTGGTTAATTTATTAAATAATTATATTATGTATATGTAATAATGTATGATTATACGCACATCCACATAGTATAATTAATTGCATTTAATTTTTTAGGTCTATTTAATTGTACTTGATAAACAAAAGGTTTAGGATTTGAAATACACAAAGACTCATATTTGGGGTATTCCATTGCAGCTGTGGAATAGGTAACTGTACAAGTTTGTTTCAATTCTAGAACATATATTAAAAAGTAATTTAAATAATACATAAATCAATCAAAATATTAAGGACACTCAGCAAAGAAAAAAACTATACTTTACGTTTTGTAACCACACTTATCATTCTAATCTTCGAAATTGTTGAATTCATTATTAAAAAATTAATTATTGTACATTTATACTCTTCTTTACTTTTGTTTACGCTTTGATATCCAAATAACCTTTGATTTGAGTTACTAGCAATAGTTGGACGATTTCGAACCTGTAGCCAAATCACAAAATTGATTTTCTAATTTCTGCTGGTTGAAAGACTAATATTTATAAAAATGAAACAGATAATCAACAAGTATTTTTACATAACTTATTTACATGGTGATCAAAGTTCAATCTATTTTTATGAGAACCAGTATTAACCTTATCGCTTTACCTACACTTTCTACACTTTTAAAAAGTAAAAGTTTTTATTGGTGTCCTAAAATATCATCCAAATAAAGTTCGTACTTTTTGGAAAATGCAGTAAGTAAAGATAACGCCACAAACTGACTACGTTTACACGACGGTCTTAAATCAGCTAGTTAATACTGATATAAAGGAATTGACCAATCCTAAATATTTCTTACAGGTAGAAACGTCTATTGTCTATTTTTTTAGATCAGTATTAACTAAACCGGTTTAGACCGTCGTGTAAAGGTAGTCAATTATTTAGAATTGATATTTTTTAAATATATAAGGCTGACTTCACACTTATTCCGAACCATGCCCGCCGATCAGATAAAAATAGTTCCTTTAGTTTTTGAGCTAAACTATAGATTGAAAAACGTTCTAATTAGATTATTAATGATCGACAAACGATTTCGTATCGTTTGAGCTCCTTAAAGACCAAAAATAACAGAAGAACTAATATTAATTGGCCAACATATTTACGCTAAAATTTGTTTTTAATATTACAAGAAAACTATTGTCCAACAAACCATTTAAACAAAAAAGAGTTTGTAAGTTGAAATTGACTGGATGAGGAACAAGATGAAGAAGAAGAAATCGACCGGATGCATTAAATAAACAGAGAAACAATGATGAACTCAGCGGTGTCAAGTCTTTTTTTCTAGCACACCTATAGTATCAGCAGGATATAAAACGCTTGCACCAACAAGCCTTAAGTTTGACTCAAATGTCTCTTCTCTTACGTCACAGACCGCTTAAAGCCGACATCTTATTGGTTGGTTCTAATAGAATTCTCCAATAGTGTAGCGTATCTAAGAGAAGTGTGTCAAATGATTAATCAACAATCGTTATAATTAATCCAACAATCACCAACAAACGATTAGGAAAAAAAATGTGAAAAGTTAATAATGGCTAACTCCACGGAAGTGACTATGATAGAAACATAATTAAAGACTGCTTCAGACAACTTCACAGATATCAGAGGTACTGCAGTTCAGTATCTCAGTCAATTCAGTATCAATACAAGGACGCGATACAACGATACTTGTTCACTTTTAATTATATCCGATTTATGAATTTGAAGCCAGTTATTACATATTTCTTTAATGCTTATACAGCATAAGTTGAGATGATCAACATTCTGAAATTGATTAAGCTACACACTGTCAGACTTTGAAACCAGTATTTACAATAAATGCTTCACAAAAATTTACAAGATTAAGAACATTGTAATAAAAAAATATGTATCAAAGCATTCATAAAAATGTCATTACCAAATTTAAGTGTTGAGTACTGAAGTGTTTCAATGATCACAAGTGAAAAAAAAAGTGGACAGAAAAGGTTATATTACCTATGAATAAGGTAAATTCATATTTGCATCTGTATATTTCATACAAATTTATAATTTTCAGATTTGAGAGGCAATGTTTATATCTGTACAAAATATCCTGCAGAGGCTAAAGTTCGTTTAATGAACGAATACTTTGTGACAAAAAGAATTTTTGAACGACAGAGAAGGATGTACTGTTTACAGTGGTTAATTCCTGTGCTTCTTATACCAAAACCTGTAAATCCAGCACTACTGCAGACTCATGTTATGTTTATGGTACTGTATCTAATAGGATTTTTTTTGGAGCGAAAACCATGTACAATTTGCAGCATAGTTTTTCTTGCTGCTGTTTTTCTCATCTGCTACAGTGGTGTTGGCAATTGTCTGTTTTGGAACACCAACTGTGATACCATAAGGTGTGACAATGGTTAATGTTGACACAAGTGATTTAATAAATAATGTAGTTGTACAAATGAAAAGTTGGAATACTTATTGCACAAGAAATTGTATAATTCGTAATTGTAATTGCCATGCGAAATTTTTACTGTTATGATATATTAAAATATACTGTGATGAAAAAGGATTATGAGACTTTCAAAACATGCCATGGCAAAACCAACTTATCTAATGTTTCTAAATGTATGTAGTAAATATCAAGTAATGACTTATTTCTTATCTATTCTGATACATAGCATATTGTCTAAACATCTACCTGTATGCCGTCTTATGCCTATACTTTTAATATGTACAGTATGATGGAGATTCTAATGTTATAAACTATATGTTAATTTCATGTAATCTATGATTCCTGTACTGCACTGTGCATCAATATACTAGCCTAATTTGTAAATTGCATACTGCTAATGAATTGCATATAACTACATAAAAATATTTTTATTGTAATTCCTGCATATTTATTTTCAATTGACCTAGTAAATATAACAGCAAAATCATTCAATCGGCAAGATGATATAGATATCTGTAGTATTAACTCGTGTTATTTTCAAGCGAATATGTAAACTGGGTGTCTGTTATTCTAATAAAATCATGATTAAAAAAATCATGATTTATTAACTTTGCAATTTCAAAAAACTTCTTCACCGCTGCGTGTTTGCGAAATTTGATATAGCACATTGTTTTTTATTCAATGTTATTAAATTTTTTTATTTAAAAGGTAAAATGATCTGTTCAAAATGTTTTCAAAAATTTAATAACGATAACGAGGACATGTTTTATAATCATTTATATTATACAGATGTACAAATTAACAATAATTAAGGTAAAGTATCTAGTTATTTTAATTGTCATCTAACTTCTCACTCGCTGTAGCGGATTCCAGCTGCTGCACAAAATAGTAAAATAACCCGGTTGCAATGTGCGAAATGTTGAGAAATCATGGAAACATGCGTCCTCATTTGTTGCCATATTTGAAGCAATACATGGTTCAGGTACTACCGACGAGGAAACAAATTGCAAAATTAAAATTCTTGGCTTCTTTATACCTATAGGGACTTCGTACACTACTTACGATTCGAATTACGATTCGAAGGAAGCAAATTGCAAGTTTCAACTTGCGGCTTGTTTGACGTGAATCCCCATGCCTCTCACAACTTGAGGTGCTTCATACTGTAGAGAACGCATGTAAGGATAAATCTCTTGCATGATCTCTTCCGGCCTAATATTTTTGAATCGGCTAAAATTCAAAAACTTGAATATATGTACTGTGACGTTAATTTTTAACGCCACAAAAGTACCGATGTGGTACTCTCGTGCTTTTGACCACGGGACGCAGTATCGTCCCTCGATACTTAACGAAATTAGTCTAATTTTTGTTATACAATAATTTCATGCGATACGTCAAACCACCATTACGCCAAGGAAATCACCAGCAGAGAGAAGATCATTCTCTCTAGTACCGTCGGAGGACAACAGCCGAAGGTTACGCCAGGGAGCGTGGAAGAACGCCAACGTCAGCAGGCGCCTCCACCCCGTCACGGCCGGCCCCGAATAGAGTAGGAAGCCGACTTGCAGAGAACATCACCATGGACTACCATCACGTCTCGTCAGTCCCGGTATCGGTGCCCTGTTAGAGGCACCCGTACCGAAGAGGGAGCTCAGGGAGCTACCCTAAACCAAGGAGTCACTACCCTCCACTACTGCAACGTCTCGTCAACCCAGGACCAGACTGCAGCGACTACCCGCCACTACATGGACGTCAAGAAGAGTAGTTTCAATATCTGAGTTTATAGTAGAACGGATAGCTGTCCCGCGAGGGCACCTAGTTGTCTCGTGTTCTGTAGGTCACAGAAGTAAAACGTATTGTATAAAGGATTATTCCTCTTTGTTCACGTGTCTGGCAAGAACCTTGTATAGCGTATTATTTTTGTCGTAGCGTATTTCGTTGGCGTGTCCCGTATAGGACCTCATTTCGCGCGATATCGGATTCTTATTTATTTCATTATCGTCAATTCTTATTTCATTTATTACATTCATTTTATAAGTCCCAAAATAAAAGGGCCCATTATTACTGTTACTAGATATCGCGTGGCCTCTCAATCTATTTTCTTTTGCCATCTGTGCGTTCCCTGCCCTTTCACCATATCTTTAGTTTTTTTCCTCCTAGCCGGACTCCTCTTAATTCTTCCGGAGTTTCGTGTGTCTCGCGACGCAGCGTTGCGTCTGACCTCCATTTGGCATTTATTTTAGTCCAGATTTTTGCATTACATTTTCCCGGGAAAATATTAGAGTATCGCAACCTTTTCGTTCGTATTTGTGGCGTATTCAGGCTGCCTTGCTATGATCTGTTTTGCCGATCTTCGCCAAATTTGAGACATATCACGGATAAATGATGTTCTATACTGTTAGAAAATTGAAGCTCAATCGGTCGATTGAGTTGAGTCGGTTGAAAAGTTGACGGGAGTTATATTGATAAATTTAATTTTTTTAAATATTCAAAATATCATGAAATCAAAACTTCTCCATGGATTCGGACCAAATGCAATATCAACCAACCTTGGATACAAATTTCGTTGTCAAGAACTATTTAGACGATTATCACAAAGTTTGCGATCGCTAGCATGATAACACTCTTTTTTGGGGAATTTGAAAACGACATAAAATCTGAGCCGCAGATTAAGCCGCCGTAAAACTCGAGTTATACAGTTATACATTGTATGATTTGAATTTTGGGAGGCTATTATACGCACACGTACATCCGGACATTTTCTCCAAACGTATTT
Source organism: Trachelus stipa (assembly GCA_036026315.1). Taxonomy (NCBI): domain Eukaryota; kingdom Metazoa; phylum Arthropoda; class Insecta; order Hymenoptera; family Cephidae; genus Trachelus; species Trachelus stipa. Next base: position 217,823 of record JAYRCB010000090.1, read on the forward strand.
TCTCGACGTTTTGGCACATTCTGAACATGGTCACATAAAAATCTCGATAGGCAAATTTTCCACCGTCACATAGCTTCCTCTATGAGGAAGAAAAATTTTAAAAATGGTTTCATTATACGTTGTACTTTTATGCTTGGTAGACAATTCTATTTATTTGCATCGACGTCAGTAGAACTCGAAACTGCGATCTTCGAGATGCTCGAAGTGAGGAAGGAAAATATGACACTATCCATTGAGCCATCAGCCCAATTTGTTAACGTTACTGCGATTAAGAATAATCATCGTTAATATTCATATGTATAAAACTGTTGTATTACAGTGTATGTATTACTGTTGCTATAGGCAACTGCACGAAATGTACAAACATTACTTACATACATCGCAAAGAAAAGTACCAGATTATTATAATACTATTGAAAGCACCTGTGTGAAGTTGTCCGTCCACCTTTTATTTTTCAAACTTTTTCTTATTCCAATCCTTTGATAGTGTTTGATAGTCTTGTAAAAACCTTTGATAGTCAATAGTTATTTCAGAAAATCAAAATTAAAATCTGGTACGAAGTTGGCCGACACTTAATCATTTGTAACCAGATTTACCTTTTCAGGGGCTCAATCGATGCAGAATCGTTTGATAGTTTTAAATTAATTAATTAAAACCGTTGATAGTCCACCGTTTGCTAAAAAAACTTTTAAAAAACCATGTGCGCTTCCAGGATCTCAATCGATTTCTCGATCGAAGTATCCTATTGAATCAGACAAATAATTAAAAACTATCGGACGATTCTGCATCAATTGAGCCCCTGAAAAGACTTCCATGAACCTGACTGGCGGACTTTGACTTTTTGAACTTCTTTTTTTGAAAATCATTTATAGATATTTGTAGTAATAATGAAAACGTTTGTGGTTTAGTGGTTTATTTAAAAAATTAAAAAATCGAAATTCGAATGAAGTTTGCCGAAATTTTTTATTTTTACCTATCTTTACTTTTCAGGTGGCCAATCAACGAGCTACGTGAACTTGGCACCCGACTTTGGAAAACCAAATTTTTTTTAGACTTACAGATTTTGGTATGTATTTGTTTGTAGTATCAATTTTTTCATTTGTAGTAGTACCCAAAAAACGTTATAGCACCATAAAAAAAGCCCATCCACCGACTTTGAAAAAAATGAAATCTAATCACTGATTCCTGCAGAGAATCGTTTTTAGTTGATTGTAGTGAAAGAATTTCCGTTTGTAGCAGCATAGAAAAAAGTTAGATTTTTTTTCCAAGTTGTTTATAATCATATATAGTTACATTCATTTGCATTGTAGTTTTCGGAAACTCACATGTCATCAATATACTACGAGCCTTTTCTCTAACATCGTTTACAATTCTTTGTAGCAGTATTTATTTTGCTTTTAGCTTCTCGAAAACCAATCGGGAGTTAATATACTGCGAATTTTAGCTCTAAGACCATTTATAGTTGCATGTAGAATCGTTCATTTCGTTTTTAGTTGTTTGTAGTAACACCTATTTCGTTTATAGTTGTCTGTAGTAGCTTTGTTTCATTTGTAAGTTCGATGTAAACGAGTGTGGAGATAATATATTGCAAACAAAGGCTGTAAAATCCTCTGTAGTTGTCTGTAGTAGCGTTGTTTCGTTTGTAGTTCGGTTTAAACAAATGTCGAGTAAATCTATTTCAACTTACAGTATTCAATATACAATATTCAGATATACAGTTGTGTTGAATCACTGAAAAATACACTGGAACAGTATTTACACTACCTCACTATGGTAAATTACCACCATTATTTTTTTACATAGACGAATTACAGGTGTTTAATATGGGTCAAGGTACAAAATCAATCTTTACAGAATAAAGTTTTTTCACTTACAATTAAACCTGAAATAAAATCTTTATCTGAGATTTACGAACGAAATTAGATATTTAAACCTCAAAATAAGAAAAATAAAATCAAAAGATAAAAATTCAAAGTTTATATAGAGAGCTACAGCACCACTATTCGTAGGTCTCACTGGCTTGCTAGATTGCGCATTCGAAACTAAGTTGCCACGATGCTCAAGTAACTGCGTCGTCCACTGGACCTTCGAAGAAAAACATCCTTTCCACAAAGCTTATCTATATTGAGTAGCCGTTAGGTTTTAAGGAAATAGAAGTGAAATAAACGCGACTACAAAAAATTACAAACGATTTTATAGCCTTAGCTTACAATATATCAAATCTACAATTGTTTATGACGAACTAAAACGAAACAAGGCTACTACGAACCACTACAAACGAAATAGACGTTGGTACAACAACTACAAATGAAATAGGTGTTACTACGAACCACTACAAACGAAATAAAGCTACTACAAACAACTACAAACCAAATAGACATTACTCCAAACAATTACCAACGCAATAGACGTTACCACAAACCACTACAAACGAAACGAAGCTACTACAAACCAAATAGACGTTGGCACAAACAACTACAAACGAAATAGATGTTACTGCGAACCACTACAAACGAAATACGGCTACTACAAACAACTATAAACGAAATAGACGTTACTCCAAACAATTACCAACGAAATAGACGTTACTACAAACCATTACAAACGAAACAAGGCTACTACAAACAACTACAAACGAAATAGACATTACTCCAAACAATTACCAACGAAATAGACGTTACTACAAACCGCTACAAACGAAACGAAGCTACTACAAACGAAACAGACGTTGGCACAAACAACTACAAACGAAATAGAAATTACTCCAAACAATTACCAACGAAATAGACGTTACTACAAACCGCTATAAACGAAACGAAGCTACTACAAACGAAAT
>JAYRCB010000091.1:0-120703 GCA_036026315.1 Trachelus stipa
GCAATAGGGAATAGCGGACTGGGAAGATGTTGTTGAAGGAGAAAAAAGGGAGACTGCTAAAAAGAAAGAGTGAAGAAGAGATATGGTAAAGATTGAATGAACAAAGAGAGAAGAAAATGCGTAGAACGTGTGCACGAGAGCCAGATTATTCTGGAGGAGCGAGAAAAGAGAACAGTTGGAAAAGTAGGAAAAGTAGGAAGTATAAGAGAGTGAAAGGGACCGCACCTCAGAGAAGGAGGAAAAGGATACTAATATGATGGAATAGAGTAAGAGACAGAACTCATTCGTACTCTGGGATAACCGCAGAGGATTAAAGAACATCAACTTGTATAAGTGTCACAAGATAATTTATTCGAAAAATGCAATAATGATACAAAATACGAAGTACAAATGTACATACATATATGTTTTGCGAAAGATTAACAATGACAGTAACATTAGAGATATACTACATATATGACTGTAATATATTATAATATTCGTGTTGTATGTTATATGCACTATCACTTTGAACTTTTCTTTTTCCAAAGTACAATTTAAAGACTTAGTTTTTAAGGATATATTAGGAGGAGAATGATGGAGACATAGGAAGCAATAGGGAATAGCGGACTGGGAAGATGTTGAAGGGGAAAAGAGGAAGATTGTTAAAAACGAAGAGTGAAGAAAAGAGATGATGAGGACTGAGGGAACATGGGGAGAAAAAGATGCGTAAAATGTAATGTAATATAAAACGACGACCAGATTATTCTGGAGGAGCGAGTGGGAAAAGTAGGAAAAGTAGGAAGTATAAGGGAGTGAAACGGGCCCCTCCTCGCCCGTTTCCGTGGGGTCCTGCCTCTCCACGTGGGAGGTACGACCTCTCCGAGTGTTTTTTTTTTTGTTGAGGAAAACCCCCGAGTCCTGCGGCTTTCGCGCACAGGACTAGAGGGGAAAAGCCTCAGGAAGTAAAGGAAGTCGGGTCGAGCGACAAGAAAAACGCAGAGGGTAAGGTAAGTTAAAGTAAAAAAATGATTACCACGTAAGAATAAGTTTAAACAATGTAATGTATTTCAGCGATAGGCCTTGTACGCTTCACATGATCTTAAAACTATATACAGAGTGCTCTACAATTATGGATCACTTCTCTTTCACAGAATATACATAAATATGGATGACAGCGTGACAATGAGTAATCGTAGAACAAGCTGTACAGTCGTACTGGGAGATCTGTATAATTTTCCAGGGGGTCTTATTTCTGTCGCGAGCCATAAAAAGATGGCCCTTTAAAATGACTTATCGAAACTTAATTATACTGACATCCCAATACGGCCAATTATACATATCGATCAATATACATACAACGTATTATATGTACAATGAGGTGCACTAGCGCTAATAATACGAATGGGTTTCATCACAAAGTGGAATATTAGAATAAAAAGTCCTAAGTTCGTTATGCGATCGAGACTCGATAAAGTATTATCAATATGACATACAATTTTTCTGTGACTTACAACTCACATACGTTTATATCGCCTTAACTCCGTAATTTATCACAAATCGAATGCGATACGTTGGTACCGTAATCGTATTATCGAAACGAGTCACTCGGTATGTCGAATGGGCCTAAATATATAAATCGATTAAATTAGAATTGCATTGGAAGCAGGACGAGGCTCAAAATTAATTATCACACTTCGATTACGGCACGACGTTCGCGATTGTCTTAATCGAGCAAGGCTCGTTGAATTAAAGATGATAAATTAATATATACAATCAGAGGGTTACTATTTACAAAAGTAATACCAGAATCGTCTCTCAACGCGCAATGACGTAGATTACCACGAGCCTCTAATAAAATTCAAATAAAAATTATTAGTAGATTTCAAGGAGGAAAGGCCATTGCGCGTTAGATGCGACCCTAGTGCCATCTAACGGTGGCAAATAACATTATTGGTGTAAAAGACGTAAAAAGGTATCTAGTTAAATAAATAGGAATGAGCAATGTTACGCGTTAAGATCTAAGTTCTAAAAAATTTTTGTTTTCTTTCATGGAGAGGGCATCACCTAATTTTCATAAGTATCTTTCACTCTACGACGATGCCCAAACCAATCGTCAATATTCCGCAACGTAATACTGCCCAGAATCCAACAGGACTCCTGGAGGAAGTACCAACGTTTATGCACCTGGCCCGTTGTCGCTCAATAGAAACGAATCGAGCGAGCATTGTTTGAGATCTCAGCGATGCGACGATTATCGAACAAAGGATTGTTACGTCTGTGAGATCCTCTCGTGGTAGAAATGACACTGGGACGCTGCTGGCTACTTCCGGAAAATAGAGGCTTCTTAGGTACGTTCGACTTCCCGTAAAAGAGACTTCCGCTGCTGGCTTCGATCTCCTCGATGGATGGAAGTTTGGAGAACTTCAAGTCGTCGACATCTTCGTCGCGTGGCAGAGGACGCTTCGAGTCACCAGGAACCGGACGACCGTCCGGAAAGACTCTGATCACCATTGGTCCCATTAAATAGGGACCAGTGTGCCCCGTGGGCCTCACGTAGTCGCTCACTGGTGCTGATTCTTCGGCAAGGCCATTGTGCTCGCCGCCGGAATTGGCTGGAAATTAAAATGACATATCGTTAGACTATTTCTGAAAGTGCACCATGACTTACGACTAGACCTAATCAAAATTACATCATGACAACTCGTATCAAATCCGGCTACTATATTTAGACCGAGTAACCCCGCACGTACAATTTATATGGCATACACTATACGTTATTTAACTGAAGGTCTTTCTTTCATGGTAATTCCCTACGAGGTCTTCCTACTTCCGACATGTCGCCCGGCGATTTCAATACAATGCCAATCAAGGACTCCGGCATGTTGTTCTCCTCGGCTCGGAAGTAACGATGGCCATCTTTCAACGAGAGACGTGAGACACACGGTACAAGAGCAAGACAAGATATCGTTTACAGCAAGACAAGAACTGACAGCAGAGCCATAATGTTAAGTATGAAGTCTCTACGATTGAATACAAGCGATTGCCATGTGGGCCAAGGTAGAAATACTTCATTTATTTATTTTTTCTATTATTGACTTATCCTTTAATAATCCAAGCAACAAGAAGTACCTCGTGCCGTCGTTCAGGCGTAAAACAGATAGTCTCACTATAATTAACTCGTTACTTATGCACTGGCGGCCTCTTTCCATCTTTTAAATTACGTCATCTTAAATATTAATTAACTAAAAGTGCGCGCAAAGAATGCATTTGCCTCGGTGGCCCGCGGACCAAGCCGTTTGCACTTTCGTAGAAAGAAATAAGAAAGAGGCCACGAGCTGTAATCAAAAGAAAAGCCTCTATTGGGCTTCTACGGAGAAATTACGACTCTTTCTCTTTGTATTCTCTGGACCGTTACGAAGCCACGTGGCAAGAGCGTTAAATGCATCGGCAATATATGGGCCATGGAGAAAATGTGAAAGCCGTCATAGTGCCAAGGAAGCGGCCCAGGAAGACCTTAATGTCCAAAGAGCGTTCGATGGGCCCAAAGAAGAAAGGAGGAGCCAAAGACCACCATAATGGAAAGACCTTCCTCACTCTTCTTGCTTTGTGAAATGCCAGTACAATCTTTTTTCCCCCATAAAAGGAAACTCCTTCCTGCGGTTCTACTTTTTCTTCGTTCCACGACTGGTGACTTCTCTAGTGTTTTTCATCATAGTCACTGGATACAAGGATCGTAGAGATCTAGGAATAGTTACCTAGAGGATCTGCATCGTTAGCGTAATAGGAATCCTCTAGATCAGGTCCAAGTCTGTTTGCAAAACCGTTGTTCCTCATCATGCCACGCCAAACTGTAATGAAAAAAACAAAATGATTAGTTAAACGAAATTCGTAAACAGACAGAAGCAAAAACGTATTTAGCCAAGAGTCACAAAACGGCTCTACACTTTAAAATCGCCTGTTCACCGTTGTGTATCCAACTGATTTTCCGGCAAAGTGCCAACTGGCAGGATACGGCATTAACGCGCGATAGCAGTTGTTTTCAAACGCGATACACACCGGCTCCGAGTTGTAACGCGGCAATTGCATAATCGCAGCACGAACAACGTTCGCTGCGCCAGCATCGACAAAAATAGATATGCGACAGCTCATTGAAAATCGCCGCGTTACCACCCTGGTACTCGATACCATGGAAACGAAAAAAATCTATCGGCTGGGCAGATACTCACTGATCTCTTGTGCACCTCGCTGATAAGGATCCATCTTGTCTAACAGATTCTCATCCATTATCGCCAAATTACGCAAACCGGATACAAGAAGATTCTTGTTGCAGTCAGGCATTGACGAATCGGCACAGTAACGCGCCACTTGTTTACTGAACACCCTGTATAGATGACTCATCTGTAAGAGAGAAAAATAAGAGGGTAAGTCAAGGCGGGTTCACAAGTGTCAAGTCCTGGAGGAATTGCGGACGTGACGTAAAAATTTCACGAGACTCGAGAGATCTAGAAATTATGGCGACAGGAAGGGGACGGTATAGGAAAAGCGGTGAAGTTAAAAGAGATGAAAAAAAAAGACAAGAGATTCTATAGGGTGTGAAGTAAGTCCCGTATTGACTCAAAATGGTCGCGAGAGAGAAATGTGGGCCGTACGGTTTATGTACACAAGTCCTGGGTCTGACGCGAATGGAGTTCCCCATTCCAGCGGATCGTAAATTCTATAAGCGTCCGGTGAAACTCGGCAATGTGTAACGTGAACGCGTTACATATGCGCGTCGCGACGCCTTTGCCTACATCACGTATCGCGTTGCAATATAATTTTCACAATAAAACCATCGCGTGGAAACGTCGGGCCCCTTTTTTATGCGCAATTCCACAGGGTGAATCGAGAGTTTCTCAATTGCGATTTGTTCCTTTGAACTTTGTTATTTTCTCTGTGGCCGAGTTGAGAGGCGGGGAGACGCGACACAGAGAAAGAATAATAATGAATTATACAGGACGAATCGGTGTGGGAATACGGTAAATGGAGGTAATGTGTAATCGCATTAATTAGAAAGCTCAACTAGACATGGGTGGGCCTCTGTAGTAACCAAATTGCCCGCGAAATATTCAAATAGAAATTATTGATCTATTAGCAAACAATGCACGGACGTATATTAATTATTAATGCGATCGCTACACGAAGACAATTAAATTGTGATTTGTACTTGTTTATCCGAACGGCACACCCGGTAGTGCGTTATTAGCATGAAATGCTAATAAATATGAAAATAATTAGACTAATTTTTTGTGTATACTATTAGTAAACGTTACATAATTTCTTGCAGGTGAACTTGAATTTGAATAATAAAATTACACGTGAGTGTATTACGATTTTGCTACGTTCTTGGATTACAGTCATTTCAAAATATGATTTTATAAAATAGTATTTTACAAAATAAGGCCCAATCGGTTTACATACAATTTTAACGTTTTAGGCTTAAAGGTAAAATTAATCTTTGAACGTACATCAATCATATTTATAAAAGTGGATGAAGCAATGATGCATATTCGTAAAAGCTTACTTTCTCATCTCTGGAGAGGAATTCCCACATGGGAATGGCGGATCCACGAACTTTCGTAATGTCGCAGCACAGAACGAGGATGCTGATGGCGATGGAAATCCCGCAACACCGTACTGCCATTGTTGGCTCCAACAGAACAGTAGCAAAGGAGACGTCGAAAAGTCACACGAATCGATCTTCCTTTGTCCGCCGCGTGATCACTGATACCACGTAGTTCACCGGGTGGTAGAATAAAAAGAAATCCAAGATGTACGTTGTCAGATATCTTTGTAGTTAATGGTAAAATTTAATTCTGGGACTTATATAGCAACGCGTGCCTTAACGCTTTAGCAATGTTGTCGCGCTGTACGAACCAGTCGTCTGAAGCGTTCGCAAAGAACTGGACTCTAGCTGGTAGCCGGTTCGTTATATGCTGACTCCTGGTGATGCTTACGGTTACTGTTAGTGGGACCCCACCATCACGAAGTCCAGACAGACACGGGGCCCGTTCAGTGCGTCCTACTACAGTCCCATACACAAAACAAATTCATCAAGTGTGTATACGTATACGGGATCGCAATAAAAAGAAGCACGCCTTCTCCAAGCTCATATTGGGCGTCGTGTTTACGTGGTGCCAAACCGTCGCGACGCCTCGCTGGTACAGGCCCCCCGTCCTATCACAACAAATGCTCCCAAAGCTTGGAAGCCTACGTCATGCTCCCACGACCGGATCCTCTTCCGCTAATTGGCTGAGACGTTAAGTTTGCCAATAATTCTCACCGACTCGGTGTTATTTTTCATTTCATTCTTTTTTTTCGTCGCAAGGACGTCCCAGCGACTTTGAAGCAGCGTGGACGCTCATCGACGTCATCTTCAGGCATACCTACGCCAGAAACAGAAATTACATTTCAGTTCATCGCCTATTTTGGATACTCATTTTTTTAAATCCTTCCACAAACCACCTATCTTTTACGTACTCGATATTAATTTTTTTCATTCGATTTTCAACATCGAAATGCACTTTCAGTCTGTACGTTACTTTACAAATGTTATCTAAAACTGACGTCATTCAAGATTTCCTCGAGGACGAGTCCTTGGCCGTCAAGTTCGTCGACCTTCGACGACATTCCCTGCAGCACGATGCCCTTTCTTAGTATCCAAGAAATATATTCTCTTGCATCCAAGTATCTATATCTATAGTTAGTAATGGCGTCGAGGATGTCGTGCTGCGATCCCGGATATCCCACGATGTAAGGATGCACTTGAACAATTCTGATTCCTCGGTAGGCACCGAGTAAGAGACCGTCCAATTAAGTTAGGTTAGGTATCCCCCTGCGAGGAATTAAAACTGCATTAAATAAATGCCAAAGATTATGGTCGCATACATTTTTTAAAATAATTATCTTACACGTAATCGAACTGACTCATCCTGAATTCGCTGACTAACTTCAGGTATGTTTACCCACAAATACAGGTTGCGTCGCAGGGCCCTTAATCACGATCATGGAATTTCTTTTGGGCCTTATTACTCTTCTGATTATTATGATGAACAATCATGCCAACGAGTCGACCAGCACGTATACATATTTATTTACCAGTCGCTCGAGCGTGTCTACGGCCAATGCACTCACGACGCTCTCTCTCTCGAGTTCTCGTCCTGGCTGAGCGCTTTGAACAACAATAACAGCAACTACCACCTTTATTATTATTATGCCTGTCACGATGAAGATAACGGAAAGGATTGCTGCCCACCTAGAAAGATCTGGAATGCTTCCAGTTAGGAGAAATGGAGATGGATAAATGAGATCTGAAAAACAACAATGATTAATTGTCAATTAAACAAGATGGCCGTTTGGAATATAAACGTTACAAATATTTCAGGTTAATTTGAATTTTTGACACTCTCAACGGTTGATGTATTGAATTGTCTTTGGTACACTTGTTAAATTTTACCTTCAAGATTCTTAAAAGTTTGCTCTATGGACCAGTTGGACATTTCATGAGTGAAAATAAAAAAACCAAGAACGCGCCAAGGGTCAGATTGTATCTTGAAAGTGTCGAGTTAAGTTTCTGTGGGTTCTTAACCTCGAAATATTTGTATGGCCGGTACGGTATGTTTATACGAACAGATTTTACATATTGCGTAACTGACAGATTTCACCGCTCGATCGTCTACCTCCGAAACTGATAGAAAGACCTTCTTTCTTTCTTTTCTTATTCCATTTCTGGATTCCGCGTTGATAATCACACGGAGTGAAATTTATTTTGCACCAAGTAAATATTGCGTGTTACTAATGGAAGGTCGAGCACGCTTATACCGATAAATTTTAACGATTATGCCAAGATGATTATTTTATTCATCTCATGTACTGTACGTTGTATATATATTACAACAGATATGAGAGAAAAGTCACGCGATAAAAAAAATTTATAGAACGTGAGTGCAGAGCTGTGAGAATCAACGGTACAAAAAGGCCATAATGGAAGTGATTGAAGCGAGAAAATCTTAAAACCAATCTTGAAACGATAGTTTCACCATGATAACACAGTGCTACTATGGCACAGTACAATAAAGGTTGGCAAACATTACTGTAAGTCGGTATTATCAATATTTTTATTAGCCCAAGAAAAACCAGATAAATTTATAGTAAATAGATCATTGTTGCCAATACGATCTGGTGCTGTTATATTAGTTATGTTTGTCAGCCTGTTAATTTTTTTCGTCGTAATCGATCCTCACGTATGATTAAATCATAATCAACTATTGTAAGAATTAAAATGGATACTGACCACGCATCCCCATTTCTACCGAAGCTCCAACTGGTATTTTTGCTCCTGACAAAATGTCAGAGCGGCGTCGCCAAAAACTTGATCTTCGATTTGCGTCAGAGATAACCTCTAGATCAACCGATACTTCTCTTCTCTGTTGTATACCCCCGTGACTCTGGGCCATTCTCCCACTCGATAAATGCCTTTGCTTTCTAGGCAAACGGCCCGAAAACACGGACGCGCCATGGGTGGGCAGTCGGTGGTTATAATATCGAAGAATTCAGTAACTCTGAAAGAGAAGAATAAAAATAAATAATCGTCGAGGTAAACATACTGTGCCAATGGAATGCTTTTTTTCTACCGATTTCTCATTTGAAGTTCAGCGACTGACTAATCAGCGATGAACTTAACCCACGTCAATGGGGTAGGCGTCGGATAATCTCTGATTTTGAGATTTTTGAATTATTTTGAGTCCTGAAAAAAAAGAAGTTTTTCTATGGGTCATCTTCTTGCGATTATTGGTTCTACATGCATACCGATCATTTTAGGTTCGACTACCGAAAAAGGAGCTCGTGCGTCAGAGTCTGGCGACGTGGGTTGATTTGAACTATGAAATTTTTATTTCCTGCCCTTATCGGGGTGTCTTCCATTTATAATTATTTAATGAATGGTATCCGTAAACCGGCGCCAATCTATGATCAATTGACTCATCTCGGATTTCTGGATAGTTTATGGCCAGTAGCGCACAAGACCGGTAAGGACGAGTGGTACGAATATCCTGAAAGAACAATAGTATCAATTAATTATTTAAACAATGATAATAATTACAATTAATTGAATCAATCATTAGCATATATTTTCATTTTTATTTCTATCAGAGCGACCTATGTAGTTCATCTTCTGGACAGGATTTATAATAAATCAATATGGAGGGCTGGGTCATATTGTAAAAAAAATTATAATCTTCATCTTTTCCTGAATTCAGGATCATTTTAATTGTCGTCAACTATACGGTAATTAAAGATCGAACTAAAAAATGACTAAATACATAACTATCGGTACTATTTTATTTAATTAGTCAACGTAATCAACGCTGTTATTTTAATTGCCAAAATTCATTTCCTGTTTATTGATTAACAATCTATTGATACACGTAAACCTAATTTATGTAAATTATCCAACAGAACTATACCTCCTAATGTAATCAGTTATTACCGCGAACTATGCTCTATCAATCATATTTCATTTTAGTGAATAAATAACAGACCCGAATCCTCGAGTATAGCAAAATACGTACATAAATATGATTGATTTATGATCCACGATCGATTATACTTCAATGACAAAGAATTACAGTCGCAAAAATACTTGTGCAACATTTAATATATATATATATTAAATAATACTTTTTAAGCCCGTTGGAATTTTCGCGCCTTTTGCGAACATGCCAATATATGGGATTGCGCAAACTTCTTCATAATATGTAAAATAGCAAAGGAGTTATAATCCGATGGAGGATTCTTCAAGATATGTAAAGCGAAAAAAAAGATTGAAAAATTCGCGTCCTTGCGATAATCGTCATCATTTTTGTTACTTACATTTTTATAATGCCTCCTTTTTCATCATTAAACTCAAGAGAGACATTCCGATCGTTGAAGATATGGAATTTCGTGTCTCAAATAACTCAGTGGTTCTCTAAGAATTCTTGTTTATAATAACCAATTTTTCAGAATTATTACGAATCATTGAATTTACAGAAGAATCGTAAAACCGTAGCCGATACATGCAAGTCACTCGATGACTCGATCCGTGTACATTAGAAGCGTCGCGTGTAAAATTCACACAGAAATTCCAAGTGGCTTTCACTACGCGTGAGAAACACTAGTAATTTCGGAATGCTGAGAACGCCGGTACGACTAACGTCACAAAATCCAATTGAAGAAGTAACGTATGTACGAGCTCAAATAAACAGTAACCACGCGACGTTACCTGAAGTTAAGAAGCTGGATAAGTATCCAAGAAAAAAACCGCGTTTGATTAGCAAAAATGGTGAATTCGATGAAAAAGAGAAGGAAATGTTAATCGAAACATGGACTGGATGTCATTATGTCATCGTAAAACGGCAAAGGCCCTGGGCAAGGACGCCTAGCATCATCTACGTAACACCAGTGGGAACCCTGAGACGCGTAATAGCTGCGGATGAGGCATTAAAAGAAAGAAAAAAAAATTTTTTAAACACACCCTAACCACAGTGAAATGGCAGGTGAAGAAAGCTCAAAGACGTCTGACGTAAGTGTCGTTGGAATTTGTAAAAACACTTTACGATTGGCTCGATGTAAAACACGAGTTTGACGACGCGCGGGAATCCCGTCTTTAATTTTTCTGCTTTCACGTACGACGTCCCCGTTTTGTCACTCGACAATCGCATAATAATTCACAGTGGCATTTTTTTTATTCAATTATCAAATTAATCCACTCGTAGATCCGGTCGTCGCTGTCCTGATCAATTACGTGACTAACCTAACCTAACTGCGTATCTACTCAACTCACCAATTGTATGCACAGGATAATTGCCCAGTCATATCCGCTCTATTCAATCGTCCATAATGGGATGAGCAAATCGCCAAAATTTACGAGTTACATTGCTGCCTCATTGCTAATAAGTGTCAAATTCCACGAAGCTGAAGATGGACGGTTCGTCGTACGAACGTTCAATTAGTCCGTCCGTTAGTCATAGAGTTTGAGAGAAGCCAGTGACGAGCAACTAGACTAAGTTTTTATGACTGCGGTAAAGCATTGCTAGAAGCCAAATAAAGCCTTAAGGATAAACTACTTCGAAGAAGATTTCAAAGAGGGAACTGACAGTCGCTGGGATAATCGCTATTGCCGTCAAGTAAAACGTGACATCATTTCTTCGTATCTTCTTACAATATGGCGTCAGCAACTTATTACACCCTAAAGGCGCATCCGCATGTTCCTGATACCAAAACCGTTAGACGACGGTTGTCCTCATCGAGTAGGAATTTTTATTTTCTAATGAGATTATACCTATGAACTATTTGGCTTATTTTAACGAGCTAATTATTTTCGGCTGGCGATGACGGTTCTTTTTCTTTTTTATGTATTTATATTCGTATATAGAAATTCTTAAGGGATTATTACTGCGCGATATGGTGTTTTAACGTGTGTACCGGAGCATCTTGAGAATAAGGTCAATGCCATTTACAATGAGATTTGTGTATGGTATAAATTTTTCGTCGCGACGTCCCAAACGATTGGGATGAAAAAGATGGAACCTCGTTGCCTCAGTGGGTCAAGAGGAATCTCTTGTTTTCAATCAGTGTTAAATCTCATGGCGTCTTATTCGACGGAAGGATCCCTGACCGAAATTTATCGACGACCACGAGATGAAGGATTACATGACGTGGCTCGTGTCACTCGCTTAAAGAATGTTATTGTTGTGTCAAAGAGATAATACGTAGGACATTAGTACGTGATTCTGAGTGACGTTCATTGAAAAATAGGAAAATCATGCACGGTGTACAAATTCGTATGAAGAAAAGGACATGAGAATCGAAGTATTCTTGTTATACGTGTTTTGCATTGTTCTTACGATTTTTACTAAATTAAATTATGGATACGTCGCAATGATTCATCCACTATGATATCGAAGACGGATCTGTGCAATTTCTGAATCGCGGTCCTATCGTAATTTAAGACTGTTTACCAGATACCAAATTCCTGAATAAAAATCTGTTTTGATTTCTGCGGAATTCGCCTACTGACGTCAATCCGTTTAAAACCAGGATGCCATAAAATGTTAACGCGGCGCCGTCCGGCTAGGTATTCCCGATTTTATTGCGAAAAGATTAATCGTTCGACTGCCGACTAAGGCGTTCCTGCATTTGGCCTATTGCAATTTGTGAGTGGACCGCGCGGAACATCTTTAAATGGAGTTGTAAGCTTGTGTGTAAGTTTGCGTGCTTCTTGCGAAATACGATTTTTGGAAAAATCATGGCGCGACGTTATTAACGCCTGGCAGCAATTATTTTAAGTTTTTTTTTTCTACACTCTTCGCATCGACTCGTTCGCGATTATGCAAATGGCGCTCGACATGTAACCTTCGACCGAGTTGAGTATCGCTTTGAACCGATGAAGGACTTGCACAATAAAAATGACTATCAAGAGAGACAAGAGATTGTATAGAAGAAAAATATATATATATTTGCCTATTCACTGTCCAACTGTGATCGATCGATTGTTCATGTCCTCTCGTGTTTCCCTTTCTTCCGGTGATTAAGATTATCTGATTATGATCTTCCGGTCTCCGTGAGTCGACATCCGGGTCGGAAACGCACCGGCGTCCTTAAGGATTTTGAATGAAGTACCGTGGGTCCTGGCTAATTTTTGTCACCATTAAAAATCACTCACTAATTATCCCGTCGACGGGTTTACAATTTTCGCGTTAAGAAACAGCAAATCTGATACTGCTGCGGAATTTTGTCGAATAAGCAAGACATTAATCACTGGTTTTGTCAAAGGCTCGGCGCCATTGCCTTCCTACGGTTGATCGGCCGACGATCGTCTTCATGGGAATTCTTACTCGACCCGACGACCTTGTCACCGCGAAGATGACCTCAAGGACGCTTTGGGATTCGTATCGGCCTTGCCGAGGTTTTCTCGTGAATCGCGAATACCGTTTTACTCTTGTACTGGATTCTAACCCCATCCTATAGTAAACGCATAACGTTATGTGAAGAAGGTTAACGAACCAGGTATTACGTGGCGTAATTTCCACGGTAGAGGCGCCGATGGAAGAAGCAATGGCTAATTAGAATTGCAGAGTCACAAGGGGAATAAAATAATGAATTATTAATCGCACTCTCATTTGAATAGGCGATCAAAAAGCGTTGTACTTCGGCGCCAAGGTGGCGCGACACCAATTTCGGAATTCCAGGCATTCGGCAAAAACCTGGTCGATTAATCAACCGGTAGCATTATGCGCGGATGCGATTATAGTGTGCGAGAGATGAATTTATATTGTCCAGGAAAACCATTGGTACTATCCGCTTGCGTTTCCAAGAATTTTTTGCAATTGAAGTAATTTAGCTTAGTATAATTGGTTGTAACAATAAAAAAATTTAGGATTCTCAAAATTTGTTTCTAAATAGTTTTATATATCTGTTGGTAACGTTCATTTGCGCTTTTGCCGACAGTAGGTAAAATACCCGTTATCATTTGCCGACTGAGAATTATAAATTATATCGCATTTACAGAAGACGTATCGCGCGAGACAGAAGGTATCCAAGTTCCAGCGATACATCAACTTAGTACATTGAAAATTTTTATAAATTAGCCCTCTTGTGGATAGAGAAATAGGGAGTGAAGAAATCAGAATCTTTTGAAAAATTAAACGAAAAAAAACGGCGGATCCTTGTAAGTATAAAAATATATTTATTGTTTTGAAAGTAGATATTTGATGCCAAAAGGAAATAGTTTAAAAACCAACGCTAGTTACATGATAAAAGAATGTAATAAGCTATACAAATTTACATTTCACAAGCATAAAATATAGAGTACCATCATATCGAGCAGTCGTCGTAACAGTTTACGGAAAATTAAACATTTTGAATCATACAATGTCGTGCATCCTCTAGAAAATCAACGGCGACCATACGCATGGTGCGACTGATGAGCTGTAAACGAATAGACCCAGTAATCTCAAAATAATAAATTGCCACAAACAAAAGGAAACTCACGCTTATAAAATTCTGCTGGAAAAACAACATGAGGCAGGAGTCTATGTATCTTTTGTAGCACCGTAGCCTTCCCTGCTAAGTCAGCATTAACATTCCACACCTGAAAATACATTAGTACAAAATCCCTACTAATCTAAATACAAATGACTCGACTAATACCTGTATCAGGTCATCCCTGTCTCTAATTGACACAGTCACACCACATATCTCATCCCCTTCAGCAACGCTATCAATGAATTGTTCACCAATGGCTGCCAGCACTACTTCTTTCCAAACTTCTGCCTAAAGGATTGGGTAACGCCATTTTTATACCAATGAAGCATATCAATCGATTCTCCTGACTGACAATGGAACTCACTGTGTCGCTCTTATGGCATTTCAATCTCCAGGTGCCACCGTTTTGATTCACAGGTTCCTCCCACATGGGATACCTGTCATCCCTCATCAGATGATAGCTGTATCTTACCTACGATAATATTAGAACGACTCAAATAATTGAAATACCAAATATATATCCTTACATCGCACAGAACTAGACATCGCTCTATACTCACCTGTATGTCAGCAGCATTAGGAATATTATTGAAAACAGCCCAAAAACTTTGCACGGTATTCACCGTATAAATTTTCTTCAGATTGTCCTTATACTCCTCGGCGGTCGTACCTGAAATTGCCCTGCGACACAGGTTACAAGTAAACCAAATTATCACGGCATTCAGACTGGAACAAACTGTACACTGATACGAGAAAGGTCAATGACGGTCAATATGACGCAAGCGATTATCATTCCAAATATTATCCAACAGATGACGATCAAATCCCCATCACCATAATAAATAAATTATCACCAGACAAATACATAAAACCTTTTCGAGAAACACATTTGCACCGCGATAACAATTATTTCTCCATACAAATTGATTCCTTCAATGAAAGAAGCTGCGTTTGGTCAATGATTATCTCGCAAGATTAAACGACGTTGAGATAACAGATGAAACGTCGAGTAAATAATAGAAATTGTACGTTCGGTATACGACATGAGTATAATTAGCAATAAGACTGTATTTTCCCCTGCAACAATTTTTCTTGGCTATGGCAACGAATTACGTTTCGTTTACGTAAATAGTTCCCGAGAAGATTACGTGTCACTGATATATTTCACTGATGTCAAAGTCGCTGAACGTCAGAGAGACCATAAACAGTACTTAATAATGAGCGGCTTTCAAAGTTCATCTTTGTTCAATAGTATCTTTTATATTATGATTGACTTACCTATCGAGCCAAAAGGTCCAGGAAGACTGCAGAGGTGTTCCCGAGGAGTCGTGCTCTTTGATGCTCTCGACAGTTGTTTCCGAGAATATTGGAGATTTGGATAAATCGATCGCCGGACCTTCCTTTGACTCGCACTTTGCCGCAGCCATGTTGAAACGACACTCGTTCCGATACGTAGATCAGCGACGTTAAGAATCATGTGACGAACAAAACTATGATTCGTAATAGTCTACACTAGCAATACGTGCTTGCCACTGTCATTATCATTCTCGTGTAGTAAATCTTGTCTGATTTATGACTGACAAACAAAAGCATATCGTCGTTTTTTGTGATCAAAATAATAGACCGATTGTTGATAGTTGGATGAAACATTATTAAGTAGTACGAGCGTCAGGCCGCTAGATGGAGCCACAGTCAAGAAACATCATGGCAGCCATATTGAATAATTGGTAAATTCGAGAAAATAAATGTATCTGAACACGAAGAATAAAGAATAGATAAATTTCAAGAATACAAATTGAAGATATTAACAAAAATTATAATATCCACAGAAAAAAAGTTTCGTTTAGTCACGAAATAATTCCGTGGTATAGCGTCGTGCACTGATACCGTCAGTCGGTAACTGATAAATTTCTTTCAAGTGGGAAACACTAAAATTTATATTAGGAGAGCTTGATAAGAACAGACATGAGATCATTTTTGTTTGTCAGAACTAATAGACAGATTTCTTGGTTACGTCATAATTATTAATTCAAAGGGTAATTAGTTTCCATTATATAAGCATACCGCGATTGTCTATCTGTCGAACAGACACTAAATCGACCACATGGATTATCGCATGGCCGAAATGTAGGGAACTAATCACATGCGCCTAAATACATCTACGTGTATACCTATAGCAATGTTAATATTGGCCATCCAACCGGAGTGAGGGCATCTGACACGCTGGTGGGGGAGCTTAAATTATAATGGTACCGAATCTGTAAGACATTCAGGCACGAAGAAGAGTAGTCTTCGATACTGCGTGAACTCTTCTGAGAATGTTGAAATTACAACACGTTATTAATACTTAATTAGAACTATGTGAAAATCGTGATATTTTATTAGTTATTATAAATATATATACTGGGTATCCATGGCACTGTTTAAGGTATGGACAATTTTTTCATGAGACATCTAATACACGTTGATCTTAAAGTTTGCACGGAGTCTTTTTCGGCTGCCACTTTTATGGATTGCAGAGATGTATGTGTATATAAAATATTTTAATTAAAAAACGCCAGATTTAATTCACTTTCCGTTGCATCTTTTATTCATAGGAAATATCACGGATAACCCAGAAGTTTGTGTGCCGACAGAAATGGACGTTACTGCTATGTCTCCTCGTTGCTTTAATAATTGTTCCTACTGTAACGCACTTTCTAAAATGGCCGTCTCCCGGTGACACAGATATGGAGGACGTTCCACGGGAGCTTTACGACGATGGTAAGGAAATCTAAAGATCTAGTTAGGAAGGAGGATAATTTGCCAACTGATATTGATCCTCATCATGGGATCTTTCTCCAGTTCTTCGCAGATGGTATAATCTTATCGACGGTTAGTAAATGAGACTCATGGGTGAGTGACTGCGGGTTAATTATAATGAAGGGAGTATCAAAGGATCCTATTCTTGAACAGGTGAGAAACAGTGGTACAACCTGAAGAATGATATCGAGTGGGACGATGTGGATTTACTGCGCGAGGTCAAACGGAATTGGATCGTTCAGGAATACGACGCTGCGAAACCGTACTCGCTCAACGATCCTTACCTCAATGACACCTCGATGGGCCAAGCCCAGATGATACGTGAGATCTTTCAAGAGAAGGTGAATCTAAAAGTCATACCGTTGATAGTTAATAACGAACATGAAGACGCCAGAGTCTAGGGCGATATCGGGTTGCGTTTCAGAAGGGCGGATTCTTCGTCGAATGTGGCGCTTATGACGGAGAGACGCGTAGTAACACTCTTAATCTTGAGAGATTTTATAATTGGACAGGTCTTCTCATCGAGGCTGATCCAATTAACTTTACCAAGATGCTGAGAAAGAATAGGAAGGCTTGGCTGACACCATCTTGCTTGAGCATCGAGCCTCGTCCGATGGTGGTAAATTATTAATAACAATAAAAATTTTCAAAAGCTTACATACGATACTTGTTAATGGTTTTCTTTTAATTCTATTTGTATTCATGATTATCTTAGGCTAATTTTCTAATGGCCAACAACATTGGACGACTTCATGATCCTGAGCATTCCGAGGAGGATTTGGAGAACACGGCAGACGTTGTGCATACTGGTATCCATGTCAAAGTTCAGTGCTTTCCACTTGCGACCTACGCCGCGGCGCTAGATGTCACCACTATAGATTATTTCAGTCTTGACATTGAAGGCAATGAGATGGAGGTTCTAGAAACGATACCGTTTGATCGTCTGGATATCAAGGTGAGCCCTGAAATGCAGGAATTATTATAATATTAGATTTTACTTTTTCTTTCCCATTTTCATTTCAGACTCTCTCGGTCGAGTATGTTCATGGCAAGAAGAATCGCGAATATATGATTAATTTTATGAAGAAGCATGGATACCACGTGTACGGTTTTGTCGAACGCGATGACAATCTCGCTAATGACGTCATCTTCGTCAAAAACACTATACACAACATTCCGTTACACGAATTGTAGAAATTACTTCGATTAGAAAAATAACGCCGTTAACAAAGAAATAATTCTGTTCGGTTTAGAAGCGATTCCGTTTCTTAATATTGATTAGTGATAATTAAATATGATCTATAAAATGATCTGTATAAATATATTTATATACTTAATATATTGATCTGAGGATATAATTTATCAATGCATATTGCATTATAATAATATACTATTTTACGTACCTGCAGCATTGCTAAATTTTTGTCACCGTAAAACGCTCCTTCTCGAATCAATCATTATTTTTCTCCATAGATCATTGTCCTTTCTTTTTACTCAATAATTCACCACATTCTCAATCGTCAGCCATATAAACACTCTATTCGTACATTAAAATATATTTACAAGACTTCACGCACCCTCCAAGGGCTCTTTTTATCAATAATGATACTATAGGTAACGATGATACTCGCAATATTATAGTAGCAATAGTATAGCAACGATAACATTAAATAGTATGCACAGTGTTACAATAATAATAATAATAATAATAATAACAACAACAATAATAATAATGGTAGCACTAATCAATATTTCCTACAAGTAGTAAAATAATTCCAATCTCGTAAAAGTCTATATCCTCGTGAGTAAATACGTATGAATGTAACTGAGGCACGTATATCTGTAGCGTCATATTGTTTTAAATACTTATCTCTGTTCGCTTGATAATAATATATATACTTATGTTTTGTTATTTTTCTTTCCATTCAGAAACTAAGCGTGAATTAATTACCATGAGTATTCTGGGACAAAAGAGACTTGGCTTTCAGTGAAATTCATCACCTTTCCGCGTTAGCGAGACGGGGTATAAAAAATGACAAAGGAGGGGCGGGAGGGGGGATTAGATAAAATAAAGCAAAACTGCGTGGAAACGAAAAGAATGTAAAGGCAAAGATAAAGAGACATATTTTACCGTCGAATGGACGTTTCTGGAATGATTTTTTTTTTTCGACTAATTAACGTCCCCAATCAGTTCACACTTATTGCTTCGCCATGAGCAATTATCTCGGTCGGTGTCACTATTAAAATATGGCGTCGTTTCGATTCGAGCGAAAACTTGTCGAAAATTTTGATTGACAAAAATGACTTAACCTCTCACCGACACTCTTCCTCGTCCCTTCGTCTTTCACCCCTTCAAGGGAAGTCACTTTTGACTTTCAGTACAATTAATTATACATCAATCAGACGCCTCCGACTTTCGACAAAGAACGTTACAGCGTTACTGCCCGTTTGTCAATTTTTGCGTTTTCTTTTTACATTTTTTTTTCTTTTACTTTTCTTACACTTAATTACCAATAATATCGACCTTCAAGCACACGCTTCGACAAGACAGGTAGATAATGGCACTGCGACACAAAAGTTGCAGTCTTTTCGAACACGGAATAATTACGTCATTTTATAGGAACAATTGTAGGTTAGGTTAGGTATTTACACTCGATGACCACGCGAAACGATACCGACAATGTGAACAAGCAAAAAAAAGTATATAGGTGTCACGACCAGTCTACAGGATGTACAAAAAGTATTAGTAATCTCGACATTATTGACTTTAAAAGTAATTTAATGTAATTTCGAATATTTTATGTCGCAGTCTGATAGAAGATTCTCTACGCCATACTGTTCATCGTGGTTTTTTTTCTTATACTATAAATGTCTTTGTTTCAGGATATATTCCCTTCGTACAGTACACACTTTATACCTATGATTTTGAGTAAATTTCCTGGACTGTCCAAGGGCGCCTTATCGCCCTACCGATGATTCCCGACTAGAGAGGACGTCCAGGAATGAGGTGTTCTCAAACATGCACAAATTCATACACATATATTCTCTCGCTCTTTCAGTCACTCGCTCAGACAGACACTCTGTTTCTCTTTCGTGCCGAGGAAAATGGTACGGACATGTATCACTGCCTTTCCCACGATCCCCTGTTTACCCTTTGTCGCTCGGGCGACGGACAATTTTTCCACTAGATAAAATTTCCATTTTCGTGGGGAACGAAAAGTCACCCGATTTGCATTCCCTTTGTACTTGTTTTGCCGATCGTTTAAGTCCCGTCACCGTGCCCCCCGGGGTGGCATATCCTGACTTCCACAGGTCGCCTCGCGAGAATAAGGGTGGCCCACCCTTGTTCTCCGGCCTATCTCTAACCCTTTAGGGCAATTTCATCGTGGTATAAATTAAAGTAAACTTCTTCGCGCCCCATTCGAATGCCCCAAAATGAGAGTATTCGTTTTACTAGTATATCTTCTCTATAGGAGAAGTCGAACCCACCCCCAACTGGCCCCCGAAACAGTCGAATATATTTTGATAATTAGCTGCTAGTTCGTTTCCGGTGGAATCTTCGACAATCCCGACTAGGACGAACGTAATCGATCGTTTGTATACAACGAGGATTGTCGATGATACCTCAGAGACCGGAAGTCGCCTAAATCTAAGTTTAACAATCTCTTCAGCTGGCCCCCGTGGAGAAGAAGCAGTCCTGACGTCTCGCCAATCTTCATCCAGTTCACAGTTTACTCTGTAACGTTCAATTGGACTGCCGACAGTCTTGGCTCGGACAGGTCCAGCAACTCCTGGGTACGATGATCGTCGGCAGTCTGCTAGTCTCAGACGAAGCTCTCCTGTTTCTTCCCGATGATACTTCCGGTGACAGCAGTCAGTAACGACAGCTTCAGCTGCTTCTCGGACGGGACATTCGGCAACTTCATGCTGCAGCTCTTGTTGCTGCTGCTTCGTCTCCAGAAATCCGACTGATTGGTACTGCAGTTGGTCGAGCCGGTAGTGTAGGTCCCTGTTCTACCGGAACTCTTCTTTCTCTTGGTATTGCCCAATCCGCAGAGCCTCAGGAAGCCCTCGCGAAACTTGGTGGACATAAGGTTGTACAGGATTGGATTAATGGCGGAATTTAGATAGACCATCGTGCGACAGAAGTAAAGAAGACAATAGTGCGTGTTTATCCCCATATCAAGGATGGTTTTAGGACTCGCCATGATGATCCACAGCGTGAACGCCCTGAATGGTAACAGACAGACGAAGAAGCTCAGTACTACCGTGCCAAGCATCAGCACCACCTGCTTCCGGTATTTCAATAAATTGTTAGCTGGTCCTCTGCTGATTGCCGGATTGGCCATCAGGTGCCGTGCGATCACAGTGTAGAGGGCGACCAGGATGAACAGTGGCAGGATGAAGAAGACGATGATGGTCGTCAGGAAGAAGCCGACTGTCCAGTCGCTGGTGTCCACCCTCATTTGGCATACCGGAACCATGGAATCGCCAGTGTACTCCATCATCGTGTAGTCCGATATCAGGAGAATTGGACTGTGGGCAAAATTTGTTTTTTTTTCAAAGACATTAATTGTCTGATAAATTTTCAAAATTTTATTATCTCAATCTCGAAAGCAAAACATATATATATTTGCTTTCTCTCTACAGCACAAAATCCATTTTGGATATTATGTTTTTTTTCTCTCTCTCCCTTCTATATCCCCTTTCGGCCTAGAACTATATTTCTTTACGTCCGCAAGCGACGAATGTTTGCTTAGCAAAAACACAAAGGCGCATTTCTATGTGAAAGTCCGCTCGAGTCTATTGGGAAATGTTTACTGGATAAACTGTCAGAACTGACACTATGGAGACGCGAGGACAGTCTGCCGTCAAGCAACGAGGACACGTTACCGATCGGTTAAATATCTCATATTTGATAACACATACACGTATGCCTGTGTTACTACCATGTGAAAAGAGCATAAGGAATTATTTCTATCACTCTTATTCTCAGCTGTAATTTATTTATTTGAATTTCGACGTCGTTCGCGAGATATACAAATAAATTTAGGCGACATAAAATATCGGGCGAATGGCCACTCTTTTAAAAATCACAATCATCAGGCGCCTATAGGCATTAATTAACAACAAGGGTAACGCGGAGAATAATAAAATTGCTAGGTAATACTGTGAGTTACATGGAGAAATTTTTTTAACGTTCTCTATACCGGAAGCCAACGATCCGATCATCCTTCGATTTTACATAAGAATATCAAACGCTCCAGCTGATCTTCGCTGTTGTCCTATTGGAAAAATCGTCATCGGATCATTTGTCTTCCACGATACCACGTAAGTATTCTAGTCTTTTTTTCCTTCCCCAACAAAAAATTCATCCCGATCCCCCGTCGCAGTATCTACAGGAAGATCTCTTGCTGGTCCTTCCTGGTCATCCTGCGCGAAATCCTCGTGGAGGTCAGCGTGCTCCGGAAGGTACCGCGATCGTGACTACGTCTCCTGGCGAATCCGCAGAGCCTGAGGAATCCTATCCTGAATCTGGTGCTCATCAGGTTGTACAGTATGGGATTGACGGCGCTGTTCAGGTAGAACATGATCCGCGAGAAGTAGAGGACGTTGTAGTAGGCTTCGGAGTGTCTGGTGACCTTATCGGCAGGGAGCAGCACGACGTAGAGGGTCAGCATGTGAAAGGGCGTCAGACATATGAAGAAGCTGAAGACGACGGTGAGGAGCATCATGACGACCTGGCGACGTGACCGGATGTGCTGGGACTCGCTGGTACTTGCAGTTGCCGAGTCGCGCACCAGATGGCGCACGATGATCGAATAAAGCACCAGAAGGATGAGCAGGGGCAGGAAGAAGAAGAAGAAGAAGACCAGGATCAGGAAGAAGGACATGGTGGCCAAGGTTTTCACCTCGGCCAGGCATGTTGGCACCACTGTTGAGTTCCCTTGTGTTTCCATATAGCTCGTGTTGTTTGTCCAGTATTCTTCATACTGCGTGATCCAGATTATTGGACTGCAATCAACCAAAAGTGGATACAGTGCTTCTCGTTTAAACAGTTGGCCACCCTTCTTGCTGATGAAATTTCTTACGTGGGTTCCCAAGGCAATGTAGAGACAGGACTTTTTTTTTTATAGAACGATAACATTTTTTTTACTACAACAACAAAATGGAACATAGCTGTGAGACTACGTTGCTTGGTGACCCGGAGTTCTATCGACGTGTAGAAAATTTTTTTTCTTTCAGGGAGAGACTGGTCCCGTCTGGTTGGCTGCAGTTCAATAATTTGAGTGTCACTGTGCACTTTTTCTTTTTGAAAGACTTTAACGATCATTTTGGTGTTTCCTGAATTTGACATTTAACAAAAATTTATTTCCCTTGTTACGTATTTATCGTATATACGCACAGATTGCTGGTGACGTACTGGTAAATTATTTATGCGTAATTCGCGGACAAATATTTTTCATGAATTTAATATACCGGACGTTTTCAGATTTTATTAGGACGGTCCACCCTCGAAAAATGCACTGTGCATTCACCGGACCGCAGAGGGTGGGTCACTACCGCCATCATCCCCCTTCTGTCTGCGCTTCCATTGTACTGTATGAGTCGTGTGTGTATGCATATGTAATATAAGAAACGTGACGTAATGTGTGTGCATTAACATAAAATATGAATTCGCGACGACAACAGAGGGTGGAGAGCGTCGCGACGCACATTTTGACAATATTAAACTGCAACCAACGGAGGTGATGTCTCTCCAAAAAATATGGCGAATGATATAAAGGGTGTCGAACAAAAAATTTTTCCATGAAGACTAACCCAGAGGCACGTTCAAGAAGGGTTGATCGTGTCCCTGAGAAGTCATTAGAACAAAAGAAAATAAGAGAACAAGCCAAATGAAAAATTCGAAAAAAAACCAGAAAAGAAAGCAAAATCAGAAAAAAGAAAATTGCACGCGGCATACAAAAATATAAAAAAAAAGCGAGCGATCGGAACAAGAAATAATAAAAGCCGAGTCGGGGGGTGAGTAAAAAAAAAGCGAGAATTCAAAAAGGCAAAAAAAGCGTATCGTATGCGTGTGTGTGTGTGTGCAAGCGAGTCCAAAAAAAAAATGGCACTCACGTATCCGCGAAACGTGTGCCACTTTTCGTTGGGGGGGCGGGGGTGGTTAACGAGTATCTCGCAAAATGGAAAAAAATAAAAAAATAAAATGAAAAAAAAAACCGTTCCAATCCTCTTTCTCCACCGTGATGCATAATGCAAACACGTGGAACATATCATAGACGTATGCACGTTAGAGCTCATATTGATACCAGATCCCACCCACCACCCCCTGGGTACAGAGAGGGGGTGGCAAAAAAAAAGACGCAATCCTTTAGCCAGGAATATTTTTCCAACGATCCTTTCGTGCCCGACTATCGATACGTATAAATCGGTATAAAAAAAAGGGCGAGGGGGGGCGGGTGGCTGATAACAAAAAAGGGGTTGAAAACGTCCAGGACGTCGATTCGTCCCGATTAACCCAAGTAGGCGATGATGGCCCTAAGGGAGGTCTGATTCTCTGTTAAGAGTATACCCGCGGTAGCTACCCCCTGCAACCAACCCTTAGCTGTCAAGTAATCTAGCTGACGCGCTACCACCGTCGATGGTCGCGAACAGGGGGTGGCGCCAATCCCCCCCCCTCCCCCCGGTGTTAAAAGTTATGCACATATTTCTTGGCGCGTCGCTGCAAAAAGCCATTGGTGCCAGGAGGTAAGTGATTGATTGGATCGATCCGATCGAATGATGTATCCTCGCGGCATATTAAAAAGTTATGAATCTCAAAGGAGGGTGGGGGGGGTGAAGGGGGTGGTACTCGCGAAAAAAGTTGTGAAAAGGGGATGATGGTCGTTAACGCGTGATTTCATTCGAATGCTTCAAGACCCACCCCTCCCACCCCCACCCCCGCTTCACCCAAGTGCTTTCATCCCTTACCCACCACCCCCAACGTGTACCCTTCGACCCCCTAAGTAGACGTAAAGCCTCCTCGTTACTTTTTCTAGTCTTTTTTCTTGCCCCCCCCCCCCCCCTCTACCCTATTTCACCCTCTATACGTGTATATATATAGATTGGGTATACATATTACGCGACGTTTGCATTCACTGCCTTTAATGCTTACCCGCATAGCGCGAAAGGTCTTTTCAATTATATGGCCGCTCCCGTGGGGATGCTACACCGATTATCTATATACACTGTGCAAAAGGGGTGGCGATGCGCGTTCTTACAATACCGAGTGCAAAGGGGTGAAAACTTGTCGAGAGCTTTAAAGCTTGTTCGAGCGGCTTCTCCGGTTGCAGGACGGCGGTGGGTGAAGGGTGAAGCGGGGGGTAGGTGAAAAAAAAAGAAGCTTCGACAAGTCAAGCGACGTTAACGCGAGTCACGGCGCAGGGCGAAGTCAAGCCTAGGAGAGTGAAGCGCATGAGGGGTGGGTAAAAGGGGTTGAAAGTGAGGGAAGATATGAGAATCCCAGCAGTGACTTCCCACGAGGTGAAATAAAATATCGTATTGTTCTCTTCAGTTTCGTTCTTTTTTTTTTTACAACCCTTAGACGCTTCCACGGAGAAAGCTTCGTCCACACTTATGTGGGGAAGGTGTTGGATTTCCAGCAAGGCAGACCTCCCTCTTTGCTTACTGTATACGGACGTAAGGCGAGAAATAATCAGCGGGAAGTTTTTTTTTCGAAAAAGCTTCTCGCCTGTAATTTTTTTTGAATTCGTAGAGTTTACCCCATTTTTAGATCCTTTCTTCGTCTCACCGTCGATCAGTCGTTTGTCCTCCTCAGGAAAAACTTTACACGGGGTTGGTATGGCAAAAGTGAGTCCGGCCCTTACTTCTTTTTTTTTATACGGGATTGCACGGGGGTCCATGGGAAACAACCCTGTAGGTGCCCTACATATATCGTCCTTATCCGGCGAATTGGAACGCGACGGGGGTAAGGAAACGACATCGGGCCAGAATTTTATGGGATAAAAATCGAGCCCTTGACCCGCAAGCGGCACAGTGTGCGGTTGCCGTCTAAGAAGAAACCACCCCTGTTCGCTTTTCACCCTCCCGAGCGAGGGCGATCGTCCTTCGTCCTTTATGGGAGAAATAGCCCCGAAGGGCATATCCGACCACTCAAGACAGGGTTGCACTCGTTCCTTCGTTCTGTCGCACCCCCGGTGCGACATTTTTTTCGGTAATAACAAAAATAAGGGTGCTTTTGACTTTTTTTCTTCTACGCGACTCGAATACGGTACATTGCTTTTTCATGGGTTTTACGTAAAGTCACGGTACTTAGGGATGATATACGTCGTCATCCCTTGTTTAGAGTGCGATGCACTCGCGTTAAAGGGCTACGCCATTTTGCACCCCTCCCTAATATTTAAACCTAAATCAACTGGACATAGAGCGATGGTCATTGAGAGAGACTGATACTGGTACCTATGTAATATAGGGGTTGGTTCTACTGCAGGATCTGCAAAATAAACAATTTTTATCTGGTAAGGGGGTTGGACCCGGTGGCTGGGGGATGAAGCACTCCGCCAGGCGTAAGTTTGATGAATGAGGTCCAAGGAAGGGTCTAAGTGGGCAAACGCGATTCTGGATGCTATTTTTTCCCCTTCCCTCCACACCCCCCCTCCGCTCCTCAAAGTAGGGTGAAATTGGGTCAAAAGCCCCATCCCCATCCTTGATCTCATTCCCGCTTCTTCTTGACTCACGTCTTCTCTCTCTCTCCCTCATCCCGACAGCATCTGACGCGTCGTCAGAAGCGTCATGAAATCCTGACGGATCATTAATTCTTTGGGCACCTGCTGCATTTCGACTCAACAAGTCCCTGTGAGGTTGGCCAATCAGAACATACGATTCCGGGTAGGAACTGTGCGTTCCAGACCTCAGAGACCGGAAGTCACTCGAACAGGAAACCGGATGTCGGCCCAATAAAGTTTGGTAAGAAAATTGCGCGGGTAGGGGTTACTGGGTTGGTGTGTTCGTAGTAAACCCCGCCCAGAAAGAACAAGAAGAGAAATTGGGCCGTGAGTTACGAAAAATAAAAGCAAAAATGGGGGATGAACCTAGAGAGTTGATGAGCGGAAACCGAGTGGGGACTTCCGGTTCTTCGGGAGAATAATCAAGAAGCGTCAGAGAAAGTCTGCCAGTGAATTTCAAACTTTTGAACGCTAATTAGGTCAGTCTACGTGAACATTGCCAGTGAAAAAATTCATCCGATGCACCCCCCTCCCCGTATCAGCCGACTCGAAATTTAGGCCTAAGGGCGCGTTTCCATTAACCCCGACACAGGCTGTAGTACGCACAACGTGGTTTTGAACGCATCCGCCCTCAGGTGAATTACCGTCCCGCGAAATGCTACCCTCTTCAAATTTCAACCCTCTGATCGCCGCGTCCATCTGCACCCTCGGTCCAGGGTGTCGAACGCGCATTTTCCGATCCAGTTGGCAGAGAGACAGAAAAAGAGGGGTGAAACGTGCCACAAGTCGCCACAGTTCACCCTCTGACTCATCCACGTCCATCCCCTATTCTGACAAGAGCCCCTCCCCCACTTCCCCAGGCATCATGGCCATTTCGATACAACCCCCCTTGGACATCCCATCCAAAGTGCAGATTTCCTCGAAGCAGCCAATCCATCCTGGGGTAACTTTTAGCAGCCCCGCCTGAATCTCTTCCGAGTCCCTGATCAGGTTTCTATGCATGGGATTGACGGGGGTTCACGCGGAAATGCAATTTCCCTCTAACTCAATATTCCCAACGTTTCTGCAACGCGGTCGGAGAGGGTGGTGGTGGGAGGAATGAGGGGAGGTTCGCGACAGTCGCGCGGGAATTCCATGAAAATCCAAAGTTCTCCAACGCCAAGCTGTTACGGGTCCCTCGTTCCGTAGCGATTAATTGGCTATTTTCACGGTAGGGGATGATCCCCCCTCCAGGATCCTCTTGGACGAAATTCGCAAGTCGCAGGGGTAGTTTCTTGTTTGCAGGTCCCCAGGAGTATTGTATATCTAACACGTATCTACGTACCATCCAGAGTCCTGAAGGAAAAAAAAAATAATTTTTTTCATCCCCTAACGCTGAATTCAATCTTCGCCGATAACGGTACCCCCGCCGTCCTACATAGAGCAAAGGATAAGCTCGGGGGTCGATCAAGATATTTTTTTTTTCACCATTAACAATGGCGACTACAGCATCCCACGGATGCGTATAAGGTACATAGGGGGTGTGTCGTGGGAATTTTTGTTTTCTGACATAAAGCACTGGTACGACTGCAATGATAAAAAGTGGGCAAAGAGAGCGTGGAGGGGCGGCTGAACGCGGTTATAAAAGTGCCGAGGGTACACGAAGATGCACGAGCCAAGTTCCTGCCGGTGGCAGAGGAGGAACAAAGGCACGGAAAGCGGCTGCATTTAATGGAGTTTAAAACGGAAATTGGGACGAGGGTATATCTTGTATACTGCGGTCCAAAACCATAAAGCTCGTCCGTCGGTACCGTACAAACGCGCATAAACACAGGTTAAAGGGCCTCGCGGAAGTAAACTGCGCGTGAACCCGAAAGATGGCGACTGCAGCGTCGCTGCTGCTGGTAAAAGATTTACGAGTGAGTCGACTTTCTCGTAGATAATCTATACGAGGCTCCGTCGACGTTGCGCGTAACGTTGAATCGAGACGATATCGAGTTACGATTTTACGAATATTTATGTGCTGGAAGTAAAAAAAAAATAGCGACATACAAAATAGATAAAGGAAAATAACAAGCTACTCCTTATCGAATTCGAGTGACCGATGAGTGTGAAAATTGTGAGCCCCCCCCCTTGACACTACAATTTTTATGATTTTCTATACCTCCCATGAGTGCGAGAGAGACGGACTTATGGACGGTCGCGTGCGTACGAGAAGGACAGACGTATCGATAGGCCAAGGTACCAGATCATTTTTCTCATCTACGTCTCTACTCTGTTCTCCCCTCTCGATCCAAACTAGTCGAGCGTCGGAAAAAATTTTGAATGACATTTTTTTTTAATATTTCAAGGTACTTTTCAAACTTTGATAAGGAATTTAATTTTGTCGACGTGCATTTTTATTGTTTTTTATTTTACCTGTACCACCTCCTGTAGAGCTTGCGCGCTCTTCTAATTGACTGGCGATCGGATCGGATATCACGTGACGTCGAGTAGCAACGGTTACGTAGGAGTCTCGACAGGATCGTAGATATATAAATACAGATGCTCCGTGAGAAAACGTAAGCGTCGGTGACCTCTTAGATTTTCATCTGCCGAAAGAGTTACAGCCCCTAAGTCGGGGATGATGTAACAGGACGGTCTACGTGAGCGGACTTTTGCGCTAGGACGGTTATCTTATAGAAATGCGCAGACGTGACGGTCTGTATGTACGAAAGAGAGAGATAGAGAGAAAGACTAACGCAGTCTCGCGAAAAAAAAGAGAGAAAATGAAGAAAAGGAAAAAAATTTTTCCAAAAGACAAAATCACGACGAGTCAGCCCAGCTGGAGAACGAATGTCCCATCTTGATTTGCGGTCATTCGATATGTGCACTAATTTATGTATAACGGCAAAGTGCGCATGCGCCAAATGGCTGACGCGTCGGGATCTCAAAGAGATAGAAAAAAAAAGAGGATGGCATGCGCTCAAATTGAAAAGGCGATTGTTAAATTTATGATGAAAAAAAAAAATAGGATCTCGATCGATATTAGTCATAGATTGCTTACCTGGTACAGAGAGCAGCTGCCGCCCAGGCCAACAGACACAGCCAAGTAGCTCTTGCCTTGGTGCAGACGTACCTGATAAAAAAAAAAGTTCAATTAAAGAATAGCAATGGCAATAATAAAAGCAAGGCGATATATATATTAAAAGGCGTGTCACTGAGAGATGGTCTTGTTCGCAATGGATGATGGTTAGCGTGGAGGATTCACCTTGGGCGATTCCCAATGGAAATTTGATGGTACGCCGACGAGTGGGAAAAGAAATAAGTTGGAGTAAGGAGCGAGAGAGAGAGAGAGAGAGAGAAGGACGTATAAAGAAAGAAAAAAGAAACTCATGGAAAACTTACCCAGCTCTGAGGGGTTCGCAAATGGCGTAATATCTCTCGAAGCTTATGGCCAGAATAGTGAGTACCGATGCGTGAGCGACGGTCATTTCGACAAAGGGCACAGCCTTGCCTGAAATCAAATAACAAAAAAAAACTTAAAAAAATTGAAATAAGGAACAAAGAGAGCCTTACGGTTCAGTTTTCAAACGGTGTACGGCAAAAGAAATGTCTAGTAAAAATTTTATTACATATGGATAAAGTGCCTACGTAATCGTTTCCATATCTACGACCGTACATGTAGAATATAAGACATACGTGAACGTGCGTGAAACTCGGGTACCATAAACTCACACGGCACCCTGGACGCCATTATTCTTCGAGAAACCTAGGAGAGACTCCCCAGGACCTAAGGATACGGTCCCTTTCGTTACTCCTGGTAAAGAATATTCTCTGACAGTGCCATAAAGCCGTTTTCTAGCCTGCGTCACTATTCTTGTCCCTCCTCCATCCCCCTGTCGCACTTTTCGTCTATTTCCACGTTTCATTTTTTTCTTTTCTAAAAAGACTACAACGCCCGGCCACGGGTAGCCGAGACGTCTGGCACGATGGCGGTACAGCTGTGTAAATACGTAAGTAGCGTCCTTTAATTCAGAGCAATGAATTACCATACAATCGTCCGTTACACGGGAGCAGTTGTCGATAATGAAGTTCGCGGAGTAAACAATGTCCCCGCAGGACGCCGAGCTTATTTGAATATAAATAAGCATCCGCGCATTCTTACTTCACGGCTCTACAGTCCGTTTCCGATAACTCCTGGCTCTTTCCATAGAGACCCACGCCTTCGCTTACCGTGCCACTGTCACGTGCAGACTGCGTATATTTTCTGAGAACGCGGCCCGGAACCTTCTGGATAATCAAGAATTAGCATGAGAATGTCCTCGTTGGCGGTTAGATTGAAATTCATTAATATCGACGTACACTTCACGAAATGATCTCGAGTGTCAGTGACAGTAAGAAAATTATCACGTAGCCGTGTTACTTTTGTACTCCGTGACAGTGGTAAGCGTGATAAAATGAATTTTCGATTGAATCCCGCGAGAAATTTATATATCGGAATGACAAGTGCGTCAGGCGCGGAACTAAATTCGTTATGGTGGGCGAATAGAAAAAAGAGGCGATCGTGGCGACATCCTACGGCGGAATGACGTAAACAAGGAACTAAGTAATATTCAAAAAATGTACCGACGGTAATCTAGACAGAAGGAAAAATGAACTGAGCTCCCTCGTGGGTCCTATTGGTCTGGCTTTTTTTTTCCTTGATACCGAAGTCCCTTGATCCTTCGAACACAGTAAGGATTAGTAGGGGGGAGACCGAGGAACGTAGTAGACAAATGGGCTTAACCTAACGTAACCTACAAATACGAACTGTAACGTTTCACACGTGCGCGTGTATACTATGTGATTTCTAGGCACCCTCGATTCCGTCCACAAAACCCCACGGCAATCCGTCCCTGACTTTTTTACCAAGAAAATCCGCTTCTTAGGATCGAAGAGGCGAGCGGGAGACAAGGGCAACAAATTCTTCGTTTCGGCCGTGCCCGATAATGAAATCGCATTAATTTTACTGGCAATTTTTTCGTCGGGCTAAGAAGGGAGCCAATTTTTGCCAAGACCCCGCTCGATGATGACATCTGATCCGAATGAGAATCTGCCGAGGAAAAAGTAAAAATTCTTATATCCTTATCCTTAGAAAAATCACGACCTTTACACTCGTTCCGTACGAATGGATATTAAAATTATTACTGTAACGTGGCGTGAAGAAATAACAGGCTGATGAAATAAAAAAATACCTCAAAGCTTTGAGAAAGCTCTGGTGAGAGTAAGCTTAGTATTTATGTATATATGTATACTACATAAATATATGCTCAATGAACTTTCAGATCTACGTAAATACGTAATCCGCATATTTATGCTTGTACAAGGAATGGCGCCGACGTCCCGAGAATCAGTGACGTGAGAGCCAGTCGTTTAAGGTTATGTTACCTAGAATAAAATACCTTCGGGAAGGCTAGAACGTACAAACTGGATATCTCGAGCGGCTCGAATGTCTCAGGGAAGTTGAAGCAGGCGCCGCGGATTTGACTTGGAATCAAGGAAAAAGTGAAGTTACGAGATGAGAATAAAAAGTCTAAAGAGACTCTTGTTCGATTTAATATTATTTGACAGGCCGTAAATTCGCAGTTACTGCTGGCTGCTACCACGTCAGGATTCGCCCTTAACCTTTCTTGCTCCCATCATATTATATACCGAAGCGTGGGATAGAAAAGGAGAGACAGAATCAATAACTTCGTAAGTTGGAATTATTAAATTTTCAAAAAAAAAATGAATGTATGAGCACCTTTGTAAGAAATCGACGCCACGAGAGAAGCGTCGGTTACGACTGCCCTGGTGTAGGACGCCTTTCTATATATTTTCTCGCGGAAAATAAAAGCTCAAAAAAGTACAAGCGAGCAGCGTGAAGCTGTCGCTAGATCGTAGTGTGTAAATCGATATTCATCGATACAAAAGATCTCTATTGCGAGATGGCATACCGGTGCAACGTCCTCGGTCAGAATGACACAGAATATCCAAGGGACCTGACGTAATCGACCAACTGACAATGACAAATGACAACCCGACCTAATACGGCAGACGAGTTCATCCGTGAGGTCGAGTTACCATAGTATCGCTCGTACGATTAACCGATTCAATTAAGCAGCCAACTTCAAGGGATTGGTCGATCTTTACGAGCTTGAATCTGGAATTTTGAGAATTTTTTATACAACATATAAAAATCCAAAAAATTAGATCCAAGTCGAAATTATTAAAAGTAATTTCTTATATTCAAAAGAGTACAATTTTTTTTGACTAATCCCAAAGCTAACTTCACACGTATGCCCACTGTGTACCCCACGCGATATATCTGTCACATTTTCTAAATCAGATTTATCTTTTCTAGGTGACTCAGGGTCCTTTAGGTATGATATGGTTTGAGGTTAGGTCGGGTCAGGTTAGCAGCCTCAGCAAGTGACTGGAAGGAAGCAACAGGCACGGGGAATACTGGAGAAAACGGTCCTCGACTCACCTTAGCCTTAGCCTAGACTTTAAGCTCAGCCTCGACACTTATTGTATTTCCTGATACGAAGGTTAAAGGGAATTGGATGGATGGAAAAACCGACGCCGACGTCGAAGCAGGCGCCGTCGTCGTCCGGCGGGTCCAGGAGCTACATTAAATGCTCGGACACGTATGGGCTAAGAGCAACGGTAATTCGTAGCAGGGGGTGGCATATATGGGGTTTCACCTACTCGTTTCATTTTATACCCGTCTCCACGTGGAAATGTTAGATACACATATGTGAAACTTCCATTTTTCACCCACCGCCAACGTACCACCCTACCAACCCCCCCACTTCAGTCATCCCACGCATACCGGGTTGATAGCACAGATAAGGTACACAATACCCTTTCATGATATCGCATTTGATAGAGGAATTTTAATAAACATTTTTTATTTTTAAAACTCAAAACTGCATATAATAAATTATTTACTAGAAACGAATTCTGGTTCCATCAAATGGTACAGGAATGAAATTATCAAAGGTACCACCCTAGCAACCCCTTCCAGCGATCCCCCACACGCTAGGTTGGTAACACAAATGCCAACCCTTTGATAATATATCCTATATCCAATTTTATAGAGGAATTGCAATAATTTATTATTTTCATTTAAAAAGTCAAAGGATTCTATAATAATTTTTTTAATTAACCAACGAGTGTTATTGATCGTACATCACGAATTTTATTTAATAAGTTCACCGACGTACCACAAAATAAAATGATCGATCGTTCAAATAGGCCTCCCCACTTGGAACATGAGAGACATTATTTGTTCGTTTGGCAATTTTGCCCGGCTAGCTGGTCCCTGCTTAATAACGGGTGGGAATTAATGGCGTCGTAGTGGAGCGACGTCGTCGGCGTCGAGTTATGTACGCCGTCGGTACTTTTGATCAGGGAGATTGAAACGGAATCGTCGGTGATTCGGATCATTTAGGATCGACCCCATATCTGAATCAGGGATCCACTGCCTATATCTATGGATGGTCCGGATGATGGGCCCTATTCTCTATTGAGGCATATCCAATCCCCGTATTGCTCTTGTAAACATATTAATACAATTTTTTTAGGGGCCCCAAAATTCCTGTCTCTCTTTTAATGGGACAAGGAACACCCTCGTTACGAGTCTCCCCCCTGTCATCAATTCGTTCAGTGATTTAAATAATTTTCACAATTATCGCCATTCTACTGCAGCTACGTAATTTGGTCTTTTATTT
The DNA here is from genome assembly GCA_036026315.1 of Trachelus stipa. Lineage (NCBI taxonomy): Eukaryota > Metazoa > Arthropoda > Insecta > Hymenoptera > Cephidae > Trachelus > Trachelus stipa. The sequence continues at coordinate 34,292 of JAYRCB010000091.1, forward strand.
TTTTAAACTTTTTCTGTGGCAGCCGCGACCATCCACCTCCCCCCCAGAAATACAACGGGGCTGTAATAAAGTATAACAGAGAGGGTGAAAACGAATGATCGACAAATGCCTTTAGGGGTATTTAAATGTCAAATTTCACCCAGTGAGATGATAGCGTTGAAACTTAAGGGGAGGAAGAAAGTTAAGAGAGCAGTGAGATTAAGGGTTGCAGATAATCGGCTCTCACCGTTACTCACTGACATTGCTCAGTGCCGTGGGATTCAAGAAGAAGCAGACAAGGATGAGAAACAAGAATGTGACGGAGTAAGAGAGACAGAATTATGAAAATGTGTCTGGTCGTCCCGAGCACCGCGGCGGCGGCCATTTAACTTTCAAATACAAATTGCCTTTTCTTGGCCCCTTTTTTGCTAGTGGATGACGGCAGGCCGCGAATCATCTCTTCCGCCGTAAAATTGCCTTTTTCATTCTCTTTCTTTCCTCAGGGCCTATCTTTGACTGTTCCTCCTGAAAATGCCATTAGAAAAAGAATTTCGTTCGTCCGAGTGGTTAGATTGGCGGCCATATTTGTTTTGTATATTTCCTTAGCAACCGCCCCGCCAACACCAGCGTCGTACCATTGCACTTCCTCGCTTTACTTTCATCACTGTAAAAGTCCTACGAGAAAAAAAGGATAGGCAACTTACTTGGCCGCCACCCACGTAACTGAACTGGATACAGGTCCTGCATGTGTCCTCCGTGATCCTGAGCAGAGCTTTAAGTACTCCATAAAGAACGGATAATCCCCAAGGTGGTGTACTAGTAGGTTGCCGCTAACCTAGTAACGCCACCGTTCACCCAGCAGCAATCCCTTAATGAGAGAAGAGCCCCACATAAAGGAAAAGACGCGACCCGATGTACGTCTGCCTAAAGTTGAACGACGCACAGTTTGCGCGTGAACAGTTTCTTTTTCTAATTTCACGATCTTTCTATCACTCGCCTCACACCAAACTTCCCTCTTTATCGTTTCACACATTTTTCCAGCGTCGCCACGGCGCAAATGGGTATACCAGTTCACCGAATAAAACGAACAGATCCGTACCTCGAGCTATAGAGCCTGTCGAGAATCCTGTACGCTTTGTAGAAGCTCTAGGATCCTGAGCTCTCTAAGGCACCCACGGGAATCATCCTCTTATACCTGTCGATACTGTATATATATGGTGGGATACTGTATTTATATACATGAGAATCCTATACCAAATACATTCGCCGAACAGAAGCGTTGCTGTTGGCAAGACTAAAAATCGTGGTCACTGCTCGTCCGCTCGAGTTTTACGAGAATTTTTAGTTCAGTACTCGCCAAGGTTACCTCTTAAAAGACGATATAACCCGTAACTTTTACAACTTAATCCTTTGCAAATTACCGGCTCGCCGTCGCGTCCGCAGGGCTGACCGTGAAATTGCTTGAAATTCCGGCGTTAATTACCAGAGTCGATGATAGAGATAAATAACAGCACATACGCGACTGACGAAATTCACCCTCGAACCCAGCGACATATGCCGGAGTTCTTAGAGCGCGAGCGCTGCCCTCTGGCGGAAGACGTACGAAACACAAAGCGAAACGACACGAGATTTGTATTCGAGTAAAAGGCAGCATCCGTCACGCAAAGTAGGAATCGCAGGACCACGAGTGAATTTAAATGTCGACCAAAGGGTCCGATAGAATACGAAATCTCGAGAAGGTCATAGATAAGCAGGGAAATAGAAAGAGAGACAGAGATAACGTTCGCAGTGCACAGTCAAGAAACTATACGCGAAGCAAACGTCTAACACGACGGCAGACCGTGAATTTAATTTTCCCTAACAATTCTACCAGAAGGAAAAAGGTCGAAGGTCGGTCCTCTTCCTAGGTGTTACTTCCATCTGCAAGGGGTGTAGGGTTGGGTTAGGTTACGTTAAATGGAAGACATCGGACTCTGACCTATAAAGGAAATTTAGTGGCGGACCACTTAGATCCGCGGCGCACTTTGTTTCATCCCGTTGTACGTTAGCCGTCGGCGTCGTCCCCGTCGCGTGGCTGTGCCCGTAGTGGCGTCGGGGCCAATAGTGCCAACCTCGAGGAAAATACTGGAGCACAACGTCCACCGACGTTCCTTCTCCATCCCTTTTTCTCCCTTTTTGTTCCACTTTGTATCAGTCGCCTCCTACGAATCCGCTTCTCGCACTACGAAAAAGGGGAAGCCCCGTATTCTGTGACCCAGGAAAATATTTTTACTCGCGGCTTCCACTGCTGTCCACTTGGACATTCTCTTACGGAAGAAGGAAATACAAAATCGTTTCTTCTTACTCCCCTGGAAAGGACTCCGACTGGCCTAGTCTCTTTCCTAACCCCACCGCCCCTCCTGCTCTGTCCTTTTTCGACAGCGACGGAATTTCAACTGCCCGCCTAGTGGGGGGAGCCACTAGACAAAACAACGTGAAGCCGTGGCTTTTTACGAGGTCGCCCAGGACTCAATTTCACTACGATAAAATTCCTACCCGGTACAATATCGTTAATTGATTCTCATTGCACTGGGAAGGGACTATTCCCTCTATCTATATCTATATATCTACACAGCATATAAAATACCCACAATCGTATACATTCTGTTACATCGCTCAAACCTACACTCCACGTCCTACCCAAACGGCGTCTATGAAAAGGCAGCCTGAAGCTTCCGCTCGTATACATATCAAACGACGAACGCCCAACCACCTTACGACTGCTATCTATGTAGCGACGCGATATTATTAACATAGGCGGGTATTATAACTCGATAGAACCCGCTTTTTTCCTTCCTCATTATCTATTTGGGTTAGCCATCATACCTATGTGCATATGCACACATGTCGTTACGAATTCCTCATACCCTTTCCCACTCTAGTCCAGCCCACCTCACACAAGCACAATACGACAGCCACGATAAATTATCTCGAAAACTTGGAACATGATGGTTAGATATATACGAACCTTAAAAATAACAGTATAGATTTATAATTAAATTTTTTTATCAGCAGTCTCGACGTTATCATCGCAAAGATGATTTTTAATAGAATTAATAATCTCGTGCAACGTCGCGCAATCCGATCCTTTACCGTCGCTATGATTCACGTCTTTGGGTCTTCGTGACGCGTGCCTCTCTTTTTTATTCTCTTTCCCATCTGTAGTCTCTTTCCCCTCCCCCGCCCCGTATGTCCCCCTTTAAACTTTTTATTATCCCTTTTTTCATATCCTTCTCTTTAATCCTCTCTCTCTCTCTCACTCGTTTATTTCATTTCCAGTGACGCCGCTTCCTTCTCTCTTCGACAAGACGTCACTGAACACGCGCGTCGAACGATGTTAATATTTACAGCCCGAAGATGCTGTATGTTAAGCAAGACGATTTATATACATGTATACATACACACAGGGTGCTAGAAAGTGTACGAGTAAGATGAAGAAAAGAAACGTATGAGGATACAAGAAGAAAGAGGAAGAAGATACGCGAAGGGTGGTACGCGTGAAAATGGCTCCAGTTCTATTTCGGGGTTTGTCTGTGGCACTCTTTAAATTGCTGGACGACAAGTGCCAACGGTCGAAAAGGAAATAAAAATATCTAAGATGGAAAAGTATTCTAACGCGCGATGACTTTAATGCTTTTGGCCGTTACGTGGAAACGAAATGTTCCACCGTGTGCACTTTCTTTCTGTCTCCTGGTTACGTATGTCGGCGCCCGTGAGAATTCAGGCTTCCTGGTACAGGGCTGATACGTATCTACGTGTACATTGAGAAAATAACGTGGCGTTTCTTTAAAGCACGTGTTAGGGGTTTCCTGACGTTATCGATAATCGAGTGTCAATTGAACGAGGCGAGATTTAACTCTCAGGATTGGAAATACATGAGACGGTGATAAATTGATACAGAATAAAAAAATACAGGGATGCTGCGATTGTTAGTGATACGGAAGAAGATGGCGTCTTGTAAAAATTAATTAATTAAATTTTTAACACAAATTTCACGCGGTGGAAGACGGAGGTCTCGCTGAGGGATAAATCCTTGAAAATCGGCTAATTCAACAGACTCGGTACGTCGGTGCATTAATGGACGCTGGCGTCGATCCAGATTTTCTTCGAGCGATATGCACCGGGTGTCCGCATACGTTTTCATTCTTTGTCCTTTTTCTTTACACTTTTACCTAATTTCACGTATATTTATCGCGACTCTCGTGCCACTCTCTTTGAACACTCCAATTCGCGTCCGGCGTCCTCGTACGGATTTCGCGACGCCCAGCGTCGGATATGCACAGTCGACTTCCCGAGTCGTAAGGACCCTCGTTTCGCTCAGGATGATCTATCGATAAGGAAAAAGGAAATTGTAACCCAATTATGAATTACATAATTGACAGTAAAAAATTTAGTTGAAAAAAAAAACTTCAAGTGGTGGTGGAAGCGCGGAAGGACGTATCTTCCATAAAAATTAAAAAAAAACATTGACGTTCGAGTAAACCATATGTCTTCGCTTGACAAATCGCAGACCTCTCTCTCTCTCTCTCCCCTCCCCTCTCTCTCTCACTCTTTCTCTCAGTCTCTGTCTCACTCCTATTGGTACAGGACAGCTGGCTTCTCTGGCAAAGCAATTGAAGTGTTCAAGGCGAAAGTGATGGGTTAATACGTTTCGCGTAATAAAGATCAATGAAAATATAAGAAAAAAAAAAACAAAGTCTATAAATAAATTCAAACGGTAATGAATCAAGTTCCGTGACTTAATACGCGCGTTATTATATTACAGTATATTTTTCATTCGCCAAGAAGCAACGGGGAAACCTCGATGGATTTATACACACTTTGTCTATGAGTACACATATGGCTTCTAGCGTAAACGTTATCGTAATGGGAAGAAAGTGGCTCTATGGGTAGATTTACCCTTAAGCTCGATAAAAAATAGTGCCGCACCCTTATTAAAATAACTTTATCGACACTCTTGGTCGATTATGGCTCTGCAAGCCAAGAGAGAGAGAGAGAAAAAAAAGGTAGACGATGGTAACGGAGACCAAAGAGAAATTAAATAGTGCTCGAGCATTAGAGAGTACAAGAAAAGTCACTAGACTCTTTTTACAAGATATCCCTAGACCCTACAGTCCATTCGAGCTCACTACCAACTGTTTCCCTAGCGTGGGAGGCGCCTTTCTTCATATAAGCCCATACGGATATTGCACGCCTGGCAAACTGCAACGAATATCATCCTCCACTGCCGTCACATCTGTCGTAAGACGGGCAGGCGAAAACTTTGAAGACGAGTTTTCCCGAGAAAAGTTTGCGTCGCGACGCCACCCGAGGCATCTGGTACCGTTGTACCCAAAAATTAGGAGAAAGAAAAAACCTAACGTGAAATCCTTTTCTTAGATTCTTTTGATTTTGAAATTACGTTTTCATGATTAGTGTCATGAATTTGCCGACTGACTTTTTTGCTGCAATTAGTATGGTAAAACGTAATATTTGTGAATGCCCCTTGTTGTTGCAATGGCTGTGTTTAATTAAGGACCCGTAGTTATATATAGAGCGACTGTTATCTCACCGTCCTACGTCAGGCATTATTGTACGTTCTGGGTGCTGGTAAGGTATGCCGAACACATAGTTGTATCTATATAGTAATAGTGTACGTAATATGCCCAGATGCCTACATGCCTCAAGTAAGCGTGTACATGCCTACGTGGAAACACGGGAGTAACTTGTAAGCCATGGTGCTAACACGCCATGCAAATTCGCCGTTAATGGTGTAGGTAGAAAACTGTATAGTTTGGTATATACGAGTTAACTAGCGTACAAGGCACGTAGGTATATACAGCGACCTGAAACCATTAGGAAGACTTATGTACAGTGAATAATATATATATATATATAATTAGTACGTGTACGAAGAAATTCAATTGAAAAAAATATATATATATTTAATGCGCATCCGCGAAGAACAGTCTCGTTACGGTCAATCGTAGAGGAATATATCGTGAGCAGTGACTTTCACTGCTTTCTCTAATTCCTTCCCAATTTCATCTCGTCATGGAGTTCCCCATGGCTACGGGTAATCGAAGGCGAGAAGGACACGTCACTATGGGAATTACTAGTCCCAGTGTGCGAAGACGACGATACGCGAGACGCCATCTTTCTGTCAGATCACGTAAATCAAAAATGCCGATAAACGAGTCAGCCGTATATATCGTCGGGAGAGTAACAAAATTCTTGAGGAGGATCGGGGTGACTAATTACTATGGGACTTATTTTTAAGTTCACTTTTTCTCTTTCTTTTTACCCTTTTCTCTTGCGGCTTTAACGCCTTGGAAATGAAGATACGGCGAACGGAAACGCCGAGGTGACAATCGTCGAGATGACGTTTACGGTTTATTCGGTAGTGATAGAGTCTATTTGATACACTCTGACTGACTAACTACGGTGATTTTACTGTATCCAAGGAGTTGCACATCCTCTAATTTTTTTCTGTATAAAGTCAACGAGAAAATCGCACAAATCGTAAACTCTTCCGAGGCAACAACTGGAGCTTCTTGGTATTTCGTTCCTTTTTACCAGACTGCTATACAAGCTACGATACGCTACTATATTATTATACCTGAAAGGTTGGAATTTTTTTTATCCAGGTAAAATCATTAAGGAAACGAGCGCCATCGAAACGGTGGTGGCTCTTACGCCAACTATTATACTAAGTTGCTACAGAGAAATTTCTCTTGAGCACGCTTCAGCATTCACTGTACACATATTCCTATACATGAAGTAGAGAAATGGCGCTTGCATTCTGTTGGTATTAAGAGCAACCAAGTGTCTCGGTAAGTAGTAAAAGGTCGAAGGGGACGAAGAATGCGAAAGGGAAGTGGAAGAACGTCGTCAAAGCAAAGGGCCGTCGTCAAGTAGTTTTCGGCCCATAAAACCCAGACGCCTAAATGCCATATCCGACCCCTATAGTATACATATATATAAAAGGACTGTGAACGCTTAGAGAAATCCCAATAGGAAATACGGCGAATCCGGTATACGGTAGCTACCCAGTAGATACCTGAGAGCATGCACCGACATCTTATCAAGTATCCATATCAATTCTACTCACACATATGTTCCCCTAGACGCCAGACTTCCGGCAGCGAGTTCACCTCCACGAGAAGCGTAGGCGCGCAGACAAGCAGAACGCAGAGATCAGCCACGCTGAGATTCACCAGGAATATATTCGTGCTGTTCCTCATGTCCTTGCCTCTCAGTACAACAAGTGGTACCTGTGCAAACAAAAAAAAATATCAAAACCAGACAGAGCTCAGATACCACAACCAGCTAGCTCAAAGACACCAGTAACAATTTAGCGGTTGTCATTCGATCACTCTATTCAAAAAGCAAGCAGTAACTTTGACGTATCCATTAGGAAGCTAAGTCAGTAATTGATCGATAAAAAAAAAAAGAATCGGATGCTCAAATTTTTCGAGTTTCCTATACCGAACGTGAGTGCGAGAGAGACAGACCCATTGACGGTCAAGTGCTCGAGACAAGGACAGACTTAACCCCTAACCAAAATCGGGTGACCGATAATAACCATCCTCTGTCGAATTGGCTTCTCTGTCACGGATCTCATGACAGCTGTCAAATCTAATTGACACGTGCCAACTGTGTATCCCCGATACGTCGTATAATTCTTACTTTGTATTTCTAATCCAAATATATACTTTCTTAAAATATCTGCCCACCATGTGCCTCTTTTTCAGAAGCCATTTCCCTTATCGGCACGTGCCATGTGACCTGTCAACTTACCATAAGATTTCCAACCACTCCCAGGACCATGACCACTATACAGGCCACCATGGATGTTATACGGATGTAGGCAGGCAGCATGTAGGACGCTGATGTTGCGTTGGCCGAATCTGTCGTTGAAACTGGAAATAAAAAATAAATATTGTATTTGAAGGATTCCTATTGCTACGGGGTGTATTAGTCATTATTGTTTCTTTATTTTTTTACCTGACAAATCATCGGCGGAACTCGATCCTGCTACCGTCGTGTAATAGGACGAGTTTAGATCCAAACCGGCCGCTGACATTGTTGACAACATTTATATTGATCGAGGTTCAATTATCTTCACTCTGTATTACTGATTTACGACATAAAACATGTTAAGGATTAATTACTAATTAGTACACCTCATGAGCATCAAAGTGATCGCTCATGCATATAATATTGCTTGCACCTATATGCTCGTCACACACTGTGGATATTGATTTAATAGGATGATTTGGAAACACTTGATTAATTTGACTGTCGCACTGTCATTAACACACATTTCACAGTTGCGTTGTCGATTGTTTTACTAATTAAAGAGTTTCAATCCGTATCGTGCATAAATTAAGTTGTACGCGTCACTGAGTTCTCGAAGCGCCAATCCGCACTGACTATTGACACACGAGTGTTCGCTCTCGTAATTCTGCACGAGAGAATCATGAGAATTCTTCAATTAATTAAACATTCGTGTATCTATTAAACGAATTAATCGATCGATCTTGATAGAGTGTGATTTATAGCGGCGAGAATCTTTGGGCTCCTGACGAGTGCTAATTAAATTTATGAAATGTTTGAACTTTGTTAAGAGACCGATCGATGGCACGTTATGGAATGCTTTAAATTCGCAACACCTCCCTCTCATCTTTGACACCTTCGATTAACATCCATTAACCCTTAGCTCTAATTCTCTTTAGTACGTTCGCTTACATCTAGGAGCATTGATATTAATTTAAGATGGATATCCAGGTCAATAGGTTGGACGACGTTATCGGTTGTCATTGACTATCCGAAGTAACTGGTCTATTCGTTGTGACAATTGGCAGTGGATGACAGTTTGCAGATTTTATAAGTGACACAAAGATTGACAGGACTTTAAGTTTTTTTTCCTTGCTTCTCTGGACAGTTGGTAACACAATTCCGAACGATTCTGTACTGCGTATATAACGTATGTATACGTGCAAGCATACTGGCCAAAAATAAATAATGGCCGATGGAGCTCGAGCCGCATAAATCCTCGCGATTACTTAGAGAAACTTTTCTGCTTGGCGTCGACTGGACTTGATACGCATTTGAGAAAAAAAGATATAACGTAGAAGATAGTAGATGCAGTCACAAAATATGTAGGACGGGCTGTTTTAGCGGTTAAGGATATTGAGAAGTTCTATGGCGAATCTAGAGAAAACGTTAAATTCCAATGGAGAGTTACCTCGCTACTTTCACATCCTAGTAACAGCCTTTACAATTTGATTCGTTTAATTTTCGTTATTTCTTTTCTTTTTCTGCAAACATATTTTCAGGAATTCTACGGCCTTTGTGTTGTTTTAGAATTAGTGAGTTCTCGAAGGTCGAGCGAATAATAATGTACTGGACGTTAAAAGTGATAATAATTTTCGACACGAGCTCGCAGACTGAATAATAATTGTCAAAATTGCCAGTAACCGATACGACACGAACTACGATGCTGTTATTAGATAAGAATAAAACAAGTGTCATATATAGTAAAATGTCCACTCTCAACCAATAAAGTCTTCAGTTTACGAAAAGTCTTTAAACATAGCACCTAGATACACGGTTATTCAAGACTACCGTACCACCTGAAGATAGTTCTGTTCATTTGATTTCTATAAACTCCCACGATAGAACCATCTTCAGGTGATACGAAAGTCCTGAAAAACCGTATATACCTGTCGACTGAGTATCTGGTACCAAAACCGAAGTATGAGAAGCAGAAAATAAACACAAAAACCTTCGATTGACAAACGTATGACATTAATAATTCTGTGAAATTATTATTCCCACATAAATATTCATTAAACATTATTTATCTTTGATTCGTTCCATTTGGATTAATCCCCAAAAATCTCGCGCTGAAGGTCGTTATGATTTTGTTAATTTTTTTTAATATCTCTCCAGACAACTATTCTTCTCTATCTCTCTTAATTTAATAATTATCCCCTGTTAAAGGCGGACTTGCAACCGCGACGCGCGAATCGTGACGCTAGACTGATCGTCGGTTTTGTCGGCGCGCCAGACCGACTCAAACCAGTTGAGTATTCAGGATATCAGCCGATTGCGCTTGCGCGAACAATACCGCGGGACGCCTTCCGTTCGTCAGACACGTTGACTCTTCGTCACGTTGTTCTCTCGTTCCTGTTCACCTAGTAGTACGTCCCCTTGGTCTTCGGGATGCTTTGTAGCATAAAGTAGAGACTGGGGATGACGTGCGTGTGAATGTACACCATGGATTATCTGAGAAGAAGAAGAAGAAAAAGAAGAAGAAGAAGATTATGCGTTACCGGCAGTGCCAGTGACAGAATTGCTGTTAGCAAGTCACGTTGCTGATATACTGACTGATTTACTGACAAGCGAAATCATTTCTCTCCTGTCATCCGCAAGTGTCTCCTCTGTAGCAATGATGTTGTAGAAAGTCACCTAAGATCCGTATAGTCTGACGTTTTCTTCTTCTACGTAGATACCAGCCTATTTCTCTGTTTCTCAATCTCACGTGGAATTCTTGGAATTGCATATGTGCAAGAACACTGCACCGTTTGCGGATGTGTTTACGGATGGCGTCAGCATCGATGGTACTGTGCATCTGAAATATTCATAGATATTTCTAGATTTTCTTTCAAGGGATTTTGTTGCTTTCGATTTGCAATGCTTTCAGAACTGTGCTGGGAGAAATCGAAGAGCACTGGAACTGCACTTCGTGTGCAGAATCACAGTGGAGCTTAGGAATCGTAGAAAATGTGCGAATGAATTTGAAACCGTTGAAAAAGTATCGAGTTTATCTGTTGGGAATAATTTAATTACGATGTAAATGATCGACAGGACTCGGTTAAACAATTTATAGACGCTTATGAAATTTTCTACATTTTCTATAATGGCGGATTGTAACTCTGACTAATGTTGGACGTTGTATTTGTCGGTGGATCAAAGCAGCGCGTTCAGGGAAACTCAACAACGATTTATCAATATAATTGCAATTTATATCTCGTGGGCGTCGCGACGCTATTTTTTGTCAGGAAGTTGCGGTCCTTCTGGTCAACCAAAGATGTATATTCATACATTTATATACAAGAGAAACATAGTAATATGTCTAAACTCACATAAATTTTCATGAAACTTTTTTGCAGCCTGAAATCAATTATTATCATGATTGCGTGGAAGGGACGTAGGTCAGCAGGAAATGACGTAGCATTGACGTGGTAAGAGTGTTAGAAAATAGCGACAGTCGTCACGCCAATTTTGACAGTGTCTGTCACATGTAAACCAAGCCTCCCGTATATTAATTTCGTCCGAATGCATCGTGGCTGAGGAAAAAAAGTTCAAAGTAACTATAAGCGCACTCTGGGAGTACAATTTAGAACTGTACATTTGTACCAACAAGTTGAACTTCTCTTGGAACTAGTGACTTACATTTTCCGCAAAAAGAAATAGCAAAGTAACGAAATAAGATAATACGAGTCCTTCCGTTAAGGTTAGCCAGCCGTGCAGGAACACAGTCAGCCAGTCAGCCGACGGGATTACTTTAGTTCAAGGAGATATCCGGCGCCGGGTTCTGCCAATTCCGCAATATAATCTGCTAGTACACCCTGGACGAGGATGCATAACACGGAATCGTCTGGAAAGTAAGAAAGGAGTATGCATGAGGACAATACCATAGAAAAGGAACATTCAAGAGTGAACTTATGTACGAAGAGTCGACGTAGCAAAGGAAACAAAAAGTTTTCCCGAGCTAAATTTCAACATAAGCATATCTGATGGAGCTTTCAGGACCTTTCGGTATGGGCTCATCAGCGTCGAGACGCCTCCTGTATTATATTTATCCAGTTGTATATCACGCGAGAGAGCTAGCTGAAAGATAGAGAGAGAGATAGTCTCTTGAATTATGTGCTTTTTACATACGGCCATAGTGACTTGAAGATTTATCGAAGTGCTGTCGCTTCTTTCAAACTCTCTCAGGTTACCGTATCCTGTCATCCAGCTTAACCTCGTTAAAAGTATCCATACTACTCCAGACAATTCACGTAAACTTTTGAACCCTAAACCCTCTCTGGAGTATCTGAATATTTCGCCAGCCCTTTGTAGATCGTCCAGGATAATGCGGAGTGTAGAATAAACTATTAAGCGTCAGAGACTACGAGGCGTTGGTGAAATCTGACGTTACGGAGAACGACGGTGGCGCCACTGTTGTCCAAGTGTCAAGACGCCGCATCTACGTTTGAAAAGGTAAAGTAGCAACTGGTATTAAGGTGCTGTCCCATGTCAAAGGATACTCGGATTCCCCATGTACTATATTTTTTAAAAAACGGACAGACATTCTAACCTTAAAACTTTTATAAATTTTACGAATTCCAAATCTTCGCATTTCAATCTATGCAATCTTATAGATAATTAATATTTAATGATTTTTCTAACAATATGTGTCCTTATTGATTTTAATGAACGAAAATTGATTTTTATACTTTCCGAATTTCCGTTTTTTCTTCTACATTGGGAACCCGGGCATCGTTTGACATTTTCGGAACGAAGATGAGTCAACCCCCACCAAACTATTTTTCCGTTTCCGACGTTTCTGGTCTGTCTTCTATACATGGGACAGCACCCTTAAACCCCAACGTTAATTGGGTGGGTTTTAGTTGGAATTTGCGGTAGAACGTTCTCCCGTGTATCTAAAACAAAGGCGAAAACAACTAAATTGGCAGTATGGGGCGACGTTTAATTCGAAACGTGGATTTAGCGACGCTTTCGGGAAATGTATTTATTTCGTTGTGGCGACTCGTCGGCTACGAAATCGCGTGTGAAATTGCCCTACGTTATTAGGCATTTTCAAGACGTTCTTCCGTCTAAATATATATGAGACAAGGACAAGAGATTCGACGGAATGAAAAGTAAAGTTGAGAAGGAAAAGGGATACGACGCATAAATTTTGACCTATCGCGTAGATACAAGCGGCAAGAATTGTTCATGGACGCCGATGCTGATTTCGATTTGTCGTCAGGGCGTCGTCGTTCCTCGATATTTATAAGCTTGACAAAACCGCGCTATTTTCACTCTGTCTTTTATTAGACCGATTTTGATAATTCTTGTGAATCAGCCCGTAGTCCAAGCGTTGTCAACGTCGACGAAAACTATCAGTGCGTCGTCACCTTCACGGAGAAGGTGTACGTGGACGTTCACGTAGGTTGAAACTTATATATACAAGGTATGTATAAGATACGCGAAAGATAGAAGGTCGGAAAAGAAAAAGGCGCGTTCACATCTCCTTGCTAATTTTCATTGTCATTATTTTCACTTGATACTTACGAATTTCTTACATTAACCTCAAATCATTCTTGTCTTGACTGCTCTCCTTTTTTTTGCGCAATTCTTTCGAAGGAGATATAAGAACAAGAAAATGAGATAAAGACAACGAAAGAACACAAAATTAAGCCACGCCCAAGTTCATTATCGCACCCTGCATGAACTTATCAAATATTTGCCATAATACACCGTGACGCGTAACTAAATGCTCTGGTTGATGAGATTAGATATTGACGGAAAGTGAAAAGTTTAATAAACATATGTGATATTTACACGTGCTTATATATATATATATATATATATATATATATATATATATGGCTGGCTAGTCATATGTGCTTATACGATGAAAGGAAAGCACGAAAAGAAGCGAACGAAACGAGGCCTCGCTAATCCATTCACGATCGAATAATCCTTGCGGAATGAAGTCCGTCAAGAAGGTTTACCGATTTACCGATTTACTCAAAAATTCATGAGAATCTGCCAAAAAGGATTACCATTGAAAAATCGTTAAATAACAAAAATTTGAAAGACAGAAATGCTGACACGTAACTTCTAAGAATTGTACAATTTATATTTTAAGCTTATATAGCATTGACAAAAAAAGCAAGTTAATCAATAAAATCAAACAAATTTTATTCTATTTGAAAGTATCTCGAACTCATAATTTTCGCGTATTCTGATTTGTGACAGGAAACGAAGTTTTCCTCGTAAACGCCAAATAAGGAATTTATATGTTCAGCCAGTACGAATAAGGTAATTGACTCTGAGTAAAAGTTTCCTCCTGTTCGTAAAAATCTATCAGGATTCGACCAGGGATCCAGTTTCCCCTATTTGTCTTTTTCCTGATATCTCTGCATAGTTCGTGTAAAAAAAAATTGCAAAATCCTCGTTTAAATTCACATTTAAAAAAGAATGATAAAGATCCCGAAATACCATTTACGGGCAAATAATCATTCTCTGATATCAGCAACGTCATTCTCTCAGTTGGTATCAGGAATTTCATCTGACGTCACTTCCCGTTCCTACTCTAGCTAAGATCCCTTGGTCCCCCTTCGTTATATCCTACAATTTTTCTGACCTCTTTAATAATCTCGACATGCATATCGTTATCGTTTTTACGTGATCTTCAAAGAAATCCCGGAGGCTACTTGGTATTTCACGATATGACAAAGAAAAAGGAAAAATATTAACAAGACAAAATCGACCTGCTGACAACTGCTCGGTAGCTTCCTGGAAATTGTTCTTCGTTGCTTTTAAGAGAAGAGTCACTGTTGCTGTTGGTCACACGCCAGTTTGAGTAATGACGTCGTGACGGCCCTGTGACGAATAATGCAAAGCGAATGGGAAGTTTCCAGGAGTCTAAGAATCAGAGAGCAATAAACCATAGGAGTAAGTTTAAATAATTTACTAATTCCAAAAATACCAGCAACCCTGTACGTATAAAATAAACAAAAAAAAAATTTAATATAAAATTATTCAATTCAAAGAACACACTAATTTCCAAGGTTAATGCCGTTTCCTTCTTTTTTTTTCAGAATCTTTATTTTCTCCCTCTTCTCGATAACTATCACTCGGCTGAGTATTCTACGATAGGCCTGATACACCAGAGACTATTAATCAACTATAAAGCAAGGAGTCCAGATAAAAGTTCTGATTGTATAAAAATAAATCTAGCAACGATATTAAACATGGCCCCCTTCTCTCTCCAAAGCTTCAACATAGACATATAAAAGTATGATATTTTGGCAAAAGCTATTCCATTAAAATTCATCGTAATATAATATTCCTATCTCACCCGTTATATCGCAGAACAGCAGTGCGTCCCGGCGTGAAATCGATTATGAATTATGCGAGGTGGCGAATGTGTAAAACGTCAAGATTAAACTCTGGTCTCGTGCTTGAGGTTTGCTTGGCTTAGAAAGGCGCTGGCCAAGTCCGATGCCTCCCTTTTGGATTCCAGCCAAACCTGATGCCTGTAGAGCATACATGTCATAGATGTCCACATATGTAACCATACAGGCAGAGGAACCCATAGGCTTTTAGAATAGCGTAACCAGCTCTTGTCAAGTGAAATAAACTACACGTAAAATCGTTATGGTTGGACGAATAACTATAACCGTCTAATTCGTATATATTCGTGTCTCTTGTTAGCGACGAGCATTAATCACGTTCTGGCATAATACCAGACAACATTAAAGAGGTCGTTCCTATGAATACGTATCTATAATGCATCTTGTTTGTCATTTTGAAAAAATATTTATGAGAACCGATCTTAATTACATGACAGAATTAATGTTCCTTTTCGACTTGTTCTTCATAACCTATAAACGCCTTTTTGACGTACGACTAGAAGTCTTTGAACAGAGCACCGTTACTTATGACTGTCTTTATCTCGTAAACGGGGGATGAGTCAAACGAAGATAAGTAAATAAAATATTAATTTAAATCCTACCGGATATTCTTCCTTTGCCTCGTTCTCTTTCTATCCACTTGGTTTACTTAATACGTCGAGATGTTCATGTGGTCAGGTACTCCGTCTTATTTTTATGTATTTATGTAAATTCTATAACCACCCCTCATGTATCTCTAGGGATGTTTTACGAGTGGGGTTTTTCACTTTTTCATTTCTTTTCGATGCTCCGTATTGGATTCGTGAAGGATTACGAAGGCTACGTGGATCTTTGACTTGTGCGCATGCGCCGTTCTCGTTTAAAAGTTGACGTATGTGAAACGGCCGTTGAATGAACTTTACTGGTTCGATAACTAATGTTTTATAAATATTTTTACTAAATGTGTTTGACTTGACGTTAAAGTACCGAATGTCGATTCTAAATATATCCTCGTTAATTGTGCTAAAGCAATATTATTCTAGGATAGTCGCGTTCCTTGGCAGTTGCTCGTTTACCGAGCGCGATTTCAAACTGGAATTTTTCTTTGAGCTCTACATGAAGAATGGATACAGCAGCTTAAGGGACGAATTACGGGGTGAGTCGGAGGGATACGCACGTTCGATGAGTCCATTTTTTTATTTGGCAACTTCTATTGGAACGCCGGTGCGAGCCGTGCGAAAATACCACGCGAAACAAAATGTGGAAAACGCTCGACGTCGTAAATCACATGAAATTTATTCCCAGCAGTTCCCGGACCGCGTGTCTCTTTATCTTTTTGCTTTTTCTCGTCGCCTCGTCTCTTCATTGATTTACCACTGATAGCCAACGCGTCGGCTCCTGTTAAATGTTCTACGGACATTCCACGCTGGAACGTAATGCTGACAATTTCTTCTATGCATTGCCAACAAAACTGTCATGTCCTGTCAAAGTATCTGTCCCTTAAGGAAAATTTTTGAATGGAACGACTTGTCAATATCTTTTGAAAATAAGTATATTTAATTACTGAATTTGTAATGTATATCTAATTACCTCTATTACCACATTCAATCACATTATAATAATATTAATAATATCGCTCACCTTATCTCTACACTGTACCAAAGTTTCAACTGCTGCAAACACATGAGTTTATCAGAACGTAGATCCTTGTTCTAATTTCAAGTGGTAGTTCAGAGTAGTTCGACTTATTATTGGAAGGATATTATCATCATTAACCGATTATCGTACGGCCATTCATGTCTACTCAGACGTGGATGATGATTGGGTATCGATTTTATAAGAATTGCACGTACTGGTTGAATTTACTGACCAAGTAGAAAGGATGCAGCAGTAATTTTTGCCGTTGGCAGTTGCGTGGGTGCAGTAGAAGAAAATAAGTTCTTGTAGGATACAGAAGCTTGAAGTATTTTAAATAGATTTTGGAAATACAATCGTAACGTGTTTTACCCGAAGAGACGATTATAGAAGGTTAATTAAAAAACTATATAAAATAATTAAAAAGTACATTTTTAACAGTAAAAATAAGTTAGTCAATAAATAATTCGCGTTTAACGTTCGTCTAAACACAATTAATGTATCGCTTAATCAATTTGACTAATTACGGAGAAATTAGGGAAACCGAGTTAAGAGGTGGGGAGAGTCGGTAATGTTGGCCTGTAAAGAGGTTGTTTAATATTCTGTGTACCGTGTGCAAGCTTCCTGGTTAACAGCACCGGAAAAAGCTGGATCGTCGTAAACTAGCTTTTCCACTTATTTTTCCAAGCCTCAAAGTCATCACGTTTTTATTTTTAATTTTCGCGCCAACCGCCAGGACGCTCATTACTCCGTATCTTTAAATTTCCTGTCTCTCCGTTGGCAGAATGACATTTCGTCTGCTCCGCTTCGGTTTACAAAAATGGCTGCCACAGCAGTTTCATAAAATTGTTGAATCCGGCAACAGCAAAAGAAATTACATCGCATTAACGGTTGTTTCTCTTGGCTGGTGTACCTCGCAAATTCCTTCAGTTATTACGTATCGCGAATACCGATATTCCTTCAGGACTTGGTGGTTCGTTAAGAACTCGGGGCAAAAATATCGTACAACGAACAGTGACTCAACGCAAAGATGGTGAATACGCCGTTCAAGGATTCCATCGTCCCATAACTCAAGCTCGTACGGAAAAATTCAGCTAGTACTTTTCGGAATTTACATTAACCGGGAAGATTCTCTTAACGTTTCACGATCCCCTGACTGTCGGTTGGTCGTGGCTAATTAAACCTAATTAATAAACGAACCAGACGCAAGGAATTCCGTAACTGCCCGTCGGGGAGACATAAATTAGAATCGTTACGACTTTCCGTCTGACAAATGCCAACCCAATTAATTCTTTTCAATAAAAATTTGCGCACAAATTTTGCTTCATTGACGCACAAACGAATCGTCCAACAATTATCAAAGTATTCGTTCAATCGTTTTCAAGTGAAATTTTACCCAGATATCAGTGACAGTGGTTATATGAAAATTGCGTTTAATTCCGTGTTAAATATCCTTCTAACTATTGTTAACACTAACTTCGTATCCTGTGACGTTCCGATAAGTAAGCACACACTTATCTGGATTGGCACGAGTGAGCTTCTGTGTCTCCTGGTATACAACTATTGGAGAGCAAACACAAAAGGGACACAAAACCAGTATGGTTGGACGATGTTGTCAGCGGGTGGACCTTTTAGAGCTGGCACCACTCTATTCGCCATAATGCGTGTCTATATGGCCGGGAAGGTCAACATCGAGCGAGAATAGAGATTTGGTCGTCGTAACAAGAAGAGAAGCAAGGAAAAAGGTAAACAAAATTTAGAATAATAATTCACTCATCCCAATTACGATATAAAATATTGCGCCTGACTCTACAAAAAAAATTTCATTCATCAGATCGTAACTGCTTGCTTAAACTTTGTACGTTAAAAACAATTATTTCCGTGCAAACCTTTAAGATTACAATAAATAAAGTTATCTTATTGATATCGGATTAAAATGGCGCCGTGAAGTCTTCCTTTCCAATTGACTGAAAATAATAGCTTTCTTACGGTTCTTTACCTACAAGAGATACATTATCGATTTCTTTTTATGACTTATATAAACTGATTCGATTCCCACAGGGCGTTATGTTTTATTTGATAAGAGAGATAGAGAAATTACCTTATATATTTTTATGTATCTTCATTAAAAGTCTCACTGATTTCTATTGACATTATTAGGTTTCATTCGGTCGAACGATTTGTCGCTTCCAGCGCGCTCTGTGAGAAGAAACCTGGTACTAACTGGACAATTCGCAAGGCCGCTAACAGTAAGCGCGTTAGAATAAGAAAATACATATTTTTTTAGCAATAATTATAGCAAATGTCACTTGACATAGCATGGTATATTAAAATAATGACATAACGTAAAAACAGGTGTGTTTAAAAAAAAAAGAATCATAAATTTATTAGATTGTCTAATAAGTACTCTCGAGATAACTGCGCACACTAAGTATACTACGTTATCATTGATAGCTAGCTATGTATAGATAATTAAATAATGACTGGCCTTTGCGTAGGATAGCCTGTATACTAGTTTAAACGACTGACGCTAATGATGCATACAGATATAGTAAACAGTGGTTTACAGTAATGGCGAAAGGTGACTCTGGAATCATATAACCGATTTAAAGTATGTAAAGTAGTTCAAATTTAATGACAGTGTAGTTGTTTATAATCACGGAGTAATAAGTCGTGTAATTTCTCATTGTGCAACTAGATTTAAATCTGCTTCACGAGCTTCTGACACATGCCTATATTCTAATCACCTTAAATGCTCTAAGTCCTGTAAGGGGTAGGTTCTCAAAACAGGAAGAAAAATAGCTAGACTATTCTTCATACCTTCATTCCTGTACAAAGAAGCACTGTTAATATAATACGTAATTATTATGAAATAACTTTTATAAAAATTTGTAATATTTATTTCTTAAAAGTCAATAATTCCTTATTCTAATCCAATAAGGTTAATGTTGGTTAATATTATTAAAATATATTTTGAGAACGACTGTCCAGTCGTGGCGACCTCCATTAAAACCCTAGAAATACATTATGCACGTCACAGAGGCTTCCTTATAAAGAGACGATTTTCAATACCAAGGTTCACAGTGTCAAGAGAAGCTTCCAAGAGTTTTCTTCGTTTTTAAAAGTTTTCCCAAAAATTCTTAGACACCCTTGACAAATATTTTGATTCCGTCATCCATATATTTAACAGTGCGACAATGAGTGTATCGCACTGACACTGACAATGATGTAATAAAAAACAGTGCAACAGTATCATAATTATTATTGTACCGTTGAGTGTTAAATTAAAAAAAATTCTTTTATTGAAACAAAAAATATGACAAAATTCTACGTCTGTTTCGTTATTTTTGTTATTTTAGCCGCTTGCACTTGCGGTGGTAAAACCGAGTGCAGTTCACGTGCTCAGATATCTCTTCTAACGGGTGTTCATAATGATGCGTCTTGCCACGAAGTCTCTACCAAAGGAGTTCTTCTTTATGAGGCAGCAAAATTCCTGACAGACGCGCACAATAACCGGACCAACGGATTTAAATTAGGTAAGAACTCATAACGGAGGTAATCCGCGTTCTTTATCCTTGTACTGATGAATTCATTTTTTTTAGAAATGGCCGTTCTAGACACTTGTGGCAGCATAACAGGTGCTCTTAAGGCAGCGATGAAAGCATTGGTTTGGGCGGACATTAATTGCTTACAGCCGCCTCATTATTTGGGTTAGTATCAAACGGAAGGTGACTTAGAAAAAATTTCCTACCTGTACGAGGCGACCTTCCATAATAATCAGGAAGCGGCAGTGTGACAATCTATTAATAATTTCACGGCGAAACGTTTTTGACCCTGACTGAAATCATTTTTTTTCACCCTATAGGTGTTACCGGTTTCTTAAAATTAATCAGTCTACACCTTAATTTATTTATCATCGAATCAATTTAAATTTAAATATCATTGTACTTTAGGTATCATCGGTCCGGATACCGCGACCAATGCCGAGGCTGTACAGAAAGTTACTTCAGTCTTAAAAATCCCACATATTGTAAGGAAGGGATCGAATTCCCCATATCTACATTATCTTGCTAAGGAATCGGACAATTACATAGTGCAGGTAAAATCAGTAACTATTAATCATTAAATTAGTTAAATTTCAAGATGAAAATAAAATTATTTGCCCATACTCTTTCCTTTCATCAATAGGCTACTCTCCAAGTCATAAATGCTCTCAAATGGAAATCATTCTCACTGGTAGCTAATGCTGATAAGGAGAATGATGATGACATACAAAATATTGCCAAGAAATTAACTGTGAGCGCCATTGCCAAAGGACTCTGTGTTTTGGTGCAAGATAATGACGAAGGTCAGTAGCCTTATAAATTAATTGAATAATTCTTCATTTCTTTTATTAATCATTTTACAGATCTCACGTCTCAAGTCATTCATATTGGCAAGCCTGATATTAATTTCTTCAGCAGTCCCATCAATGCTACTGTCTTGGTGGTCAGCGAAGGGAATCTGGAAGCCCATTTAAATCATGTTAATTCCACCAACACTATACTTCTTCTGGAAGATGACAGGTAAAGTTAATTGATTCATAACTGATTTAAATAACTAATAAAAATTTTAATGGCAGCAGTTTAAGTTGTCCAGGACGGCTCTGTTGTTCGTGACGTGACAGTGAAATCATAGTAATGGCGTTAAAAAATTTGTTTAACGTTCACTGTTGCGTGTTCACCCATGAAGGCCGTGTTAGTGAACGATCCTTTGAACAAGAAATTATTACCAAACGTGAAACCATTGTCCTTTCATTGACACGAATTCTGGAAGTTGAACTAACTGTCGTTATTATCTACATTAATATAGAATGGGCAGTGCAATATTTTAAAATTAGATGTAGAATTAATTGAAATTTAAAATTGTATAATTATTGATATGGAAACAAGATCACTTCCAGTGAACTATTGTTAGCTTTATTATATTTGTTAACAGTTTCCAGTATCCAGTACTTGGGGAATACCATATTTCTTTTATATTTTGGGTAAACAATATCACGCGTCGCTTTACTGTTCATTGCTTCTGTCTTTCATCCCACATTATATATTTCTTGTTCTTCCTCACCGCGTGGAGCAGCTGGCTTTCCCCAACGTCGAGGACACGTCTCAAGGTTTCGTCGGAAATCGAATTGCTCAGGAAACCTTATAGTGTTTTACGATATTAGAGTGTTGAGATCCATTTTCTCTCCTCAGGAGAGACCTAGAGGGTTTGGAGGTTAAGGTCGAGCAGTCAAGATGGTGGGCTGCGGAAAACGGGGCTGGGAAATTTGATCCGGAAGAATTGAGAGACGTCAGATGGCTGCAGGACGCCATTGAGGTGTATGCAAAAGCGCTGGATACAACATGGTAAGATAATAATAGAGTGCAACATTGATTGTCGTGATTACATAAGTGATTAGCGTGGAAGTAATTAATAGTAATAATTGGTACATATGCAGTTGATTTAGAGACGCATAACTTGTCTGAGTTATTGGTCAAACGTTATTGAGATCCAAGGAAGCGTAGAAAAAGTGCATGGGCGAAGATTTTACTGAAAAAAAAAATTTAATGATGCTTCCTTTCGCCGCTAGATGTCCAAGGGCACTTTGACTAACTCGCTAGTGATATAATACAACATGCATTCGTTTAACTTGTTGCATTACGTGTACTAATTATCGGGGAAAGCGAAACCTTCGGAATTAATTACAAGTATCGTTTCCTCGTTGCTGCTAATTTTACTAGCAGAACCCGCTAAACCCTATTAGCAACAGCTGATCTCTTTTGCCGATTTCGCAGCAAAAAGAAGAAGTGCAAGTATCAGGTAAATTTGACGGATTGGAACAGCGCCCTGACCAAGGTGTTGTCTGCGCAGAACGCAGAATCCCAAAAGGCAACCAGAACGTTTTCGTTATCCATAAAAAGCCGAGATAGCGTCCTGGAAAACATAAGTAAATTAGTTGTTAAAAAGAACGTTGCTAAGATTATATGGAAAACCGAGAAAGATAACGATGACGACGACGATGACGATCAAGATGACGATGCTGCACCTGATAAAAAATCCGACGATGACAAGGATGATGATGAAGATGCTCTACCGGAAGTCGTGAAGAAAATTATTATTAATAACAAAGATTCGAAAACTGGGTGTGCCACTACGCCTAAGGAAGTTAAGATTCTTCATGAGGAAGACGAAGATGATGCCAGGGTTATGGTCTCTGAAATGGATGATTCAGAATGGTGGACAATGGTCAGTATTATATTTCTACTATGATCGTTTTATATCATCGATCAATAAAAATATTAAAATATCACTAAATTCTAGGTTGGAACCGTCAGTGGAGTCGGAGTCGCCATGTTCGTTGTTGGTATTCTCGCCGTCTACGTAGTCTACTCGAATATACGTGGCCCCGTGAGCCCGAAGAATAAGTCTGGCAAAGGCCGTAACGACAGAGACACAAGTCTGCGGCGAGTAGGAAGCGACCGGGAAATGCCGAGCAGGAACACCGGAAGAAATCAAAGGCAGCAACAATTTGTCCAGAGAAGAGATAGCAACAGAAGTATCAGTAGCAACGTGTCTGAGAAGAGTGTCTGACTCGATAAGAATTTTATAACTGTATATTCAATGTATTGCAGCTAACAGTTAATTAGGTAATCTAATCTAATTAACGTCAATTTCTAGGTCAGTCGAGATATGAAAATTTAAATTTATCTATTGCCAATGACATCAATTCATTAATTTCTGTATGTATTAAACGTGTAATCAAATAATAAACATGCAGTACGTAACGAGTTCAATATGATACTGCAAATTATTCAACTATCTTAACCACGCTTGTTTATGATAGTAAAGTAGATTCGATTGGTTTAACTGTTACATACTAATTATGTTTCAGAGTGTGTTATAATCAATGTTTTATAAGGTAATTAATTAGCATAAAATAATTGAAAGAACACGTAATCGTTAAGAGCTCGTGGAAATTCGCAAACCGATGCACCAAAGTGAAATATCCGGCAACCGGAAGTTGCGGCCAAGAGCGAATAGAGTTATCGCGGATGCGACGGATTAAGATAGTAATGGGGTTATGCTTAACGGCATATACATATAGATGATGTCTATTGTTCCTGCCACTTGACCTAATAAAAGGGACAAAGCAGGATTGCGCAAGAAGCAAAATATTCGCTTCTGCGCACCTGCCATTACCGTAATAAGATTCGATTGTTCAGCTGAAGTTTCACAAATTCCAGACTACATGATAAATAGGAAACAGGGGATTGTTAATAATGGTGGACGAGAATTTATTATTACTTTTAACAAGCTCCCAGGAAATTGTGGATTGATGTATTTGTATTGATGTAAATTTGTGTTGATGTATTGATGTAAATTGTATATTGTTGGTATTATCTGACTTTTTTTTTCATTAACAACAATGTGAATCAAGGATTCACGAATAGCCCCAGGTACTACCGGTCGACTTACTTTCCATCTTGACTATGAAGATATATCCGGTTACCTTCTAGAACTTTTGCTCTGACCTTCAAGGTCAGTTTACAATAAATTTTTCATCATCGAAAAGATCGTCGATCTCGTTTCATCGATCATCGATTCGTAGCTATTAATATTCTGATAAGTTATAGACAGTCTCTGAGATCACAGATCAATTAGGTCTGCCGATGTTGCGGGATGATCAAGTTCATTGACAATAATAAGTTCGTAGGTGAATTGGATCCTTAGGGGGATTCCCTGGGAGATTAATGGCCAGATAAATAGAAATAAATATCTAGGTAACTTTAAGATCGACCTCGAATTCTCGATATACGGGAAGAGAAAATCGAATAAGCCAGCCTCGAGCATTCGTGACTTTACTAATTGCGTAAACACTAATTCCTTACTGAATAGCAGACTTATGTTTTCGGATTTTATGGACCAGACATCTGACAAGGATACTTGTAGCTTCAGGCAACTAGTTTATAAGATATATATTCAAATGTCTATATATATATAATTATATATACAATAACCCGCTGTATTTATTTAAATTTGAACTATAAAACTATTTGCATTTGCATATTATGGTAGCTTGCATTATTAGATTTTAATCTTACATTGCATACTAACTTGTATCACTTATTACGAAGAGAAACAGTGAAAAATCTTGTCGCAGATAATCAAGAATACTCGAGACTTTATAAAATGTTAAACTGCATTGTGACTAATACGCTAAAACGAGTTTCAATGAATTTTAATAATAGTTCCACGAAAAGAATGTAATGTGTATTGGCATTACGTAAAAGAACTAAAAATAATTCGTCATTGCTGACGCAAAAAATTTGACGTTCACAATAAATGTTTTGATTCTGGAAAAAATTTGGAAAATTCCCCAAACGTAGTTTATTTCTAATTAATTTGCTACACGCTATCTGTGACTAATGCGTCTTGTGACACCTCATCAAACAGAAGCCTCTACCACGAACGTCAAGTTGAATTAGTGAAGGTTGCTTGTGGGATCTCATACCGGTTTTAACCATAGTTAAATGACCTGTAAATTGAGACATCATTCACGAATGTTAGAAGCAACTTTGGATTCACAATAATTGCAAATGACGTTTTTCGCTATATTAAAATCAGCGAAACCGAAAGGATATCGCCAAAAGTCCAAGTAAAACACATATATCCCCACTTCCTGCTCTCCGTTTTCCTCATGAAATCCAAGAGGGAGTTACCCGTAAATCAAATACTCAGCACGTTTCCAAACGTTCCCTGTCGTCATCAAGAATCATACGTTAATTTTAATCATTCCATTTCTCAACTCCTTGTCGTGCGTAATATGGGATTTGCCTGTACGTGATTTAAGTGCGTGCCGTAATTGCTATGAATTGCATTTCTTTTCTCCTGAAACGTTAATCTTTATCCTCTCAACAAGTAGCCTCAAGATTCACGAATTTTAAAAGGAGCAGGTAAGCAAACCGGAGAGGAAACCAGAACTGGTTTTTGGTATTACGCATCTTTCCGAGAGAAGCCATCTGACATGCGTCAAGGAAACTTGTTATTGAATTTTTGCATTCCGTAAAGGAACAAAGATGTCTCGCGCTACATATTTTCCTCATGTTGATAAAGTAACTTGAGAGGAATAATCTTGGGTCAGTAACAATAAACGCTTATGTTATCGTTATTATTCTTTTGTTTTAGATAATGCCCATGGTATCGTCTACTTTCATCTAAAGACCCATCGGACTTGCTGATGCAAACTTTTCAACTCTTGCAAAATGGTAACGGAATACATGATGATCATCGGGTTCGAGTTGTTTTTTGACAAATTTTTTCTGTTCATCTCAAAACAGTAATCCTGATCCACGGAGTGAAAAAGTAACAGCATCATCATATTCTTAAGGAAACTAATGTGAAACTGTGTATAAATCGGGGTCCTGGCGTAACGTAATAACAGAGTAGTAGAAGGGCAAACAACGAACAAATCCAGGGTCCACCAAGCCGGTTTCACATAAAAGCTCGTGGTACGTCAACGGGGCCAGACACTCTCGGCGTAACCATTGAGGAGGCCAGAGATCGAGAAAGGACCCAGGAGTGGCCGAGTGAAAGCGCGGGAATTTTTGAGTGTAGTTGAAACAAATTTGAGCTAGAAGATTTGTGATATTTTAGTTTTTCTTTAAACTGGATGAATATTATCTATAATTTTTCCAAGGAAACAAAGAAAATTTTTATACATAATATCAAGTGGCATACGTGTTAATTGGGATAAAAAGTGTGTGATATTTTATCTCATAAGAGATTCAAAGTGACCAAATAGTCTGGAAGGAAGTGCAGTGAAAAGTTGAAGGTGAGTCTTTTCAGGAAATACTGGAACAATACTTTTGTATCTTTATTAATTCGTCTGGCTGCTTATGGTTAATGATTATCAGAGCGCGACTCCACACAATTTGCCTAATTGTCGTTCGTTCGACTTTCAGTATCAGTATCTAAATTGTGCAATGCTAAAGTCTTTTCATTTTGGAAAAGGTAAATATTAAGGATCTCGACATGGACATTGAGCAGGGACGTTACCGTGTAAAAATGCACTTAGGCCGGTTCTCTTTTACTATTAATATACTGTACATAACCTATACATAAATTCTGAGGTATGCATAAATTCCAAAACTGTATTTTATCAATAGACCCAATTCACCTTAAAGACTGACCTCCTTAAAAATTTGAATTAATAAATTCATTCTCTCAAGTTATTCAGGAAGTTATTTTTTCAAAGTATTCAATCAATGAAACTTGATCAATTGTCAACTTCCTGAATTCATTTTTTTTATTTCCAAGTATTCAAGGCGATAGATCAACAAACGGCAGTTGAGAGGCTTACTTAATCCACGCTAATATAATTTATGCCCTCCAGCATATTTATACTTTATATATATCCAATGCGTGGTATAAAATTATAAAAAGTTTCACGGTAGAGATTTATCTCAAGTATTTATCTCAATATCGATTTTAATATCGATAATTAACTTCGCGATTATCTATAATGAGATTCGGGCGATTTATCGCATAATTACGTCGCGCCTATCTCTATTTCCACAATGCACTTCTGCATGTGCAACGTACGGTGCATACAGTAACTCGAGTGCATTGACCCACGTCGGCGCAGGATGTACATTAAATTGAAACATCACCAGGGGAAAGGATTGGACCGTCAAGGACGGGCATTTTGCAAGTACGCTCTACGAATTATGCAATGTTAGTTTCACTTGGAATTCCGGCAGTACGTTTTATTCGACTGTTATTAAGAATTGACATTTCAAGATTGACAATGCACTTGTATATATTGACTTTCCTTACCGATTCCACGATTTATTTTAATCACGATATGTACAGAGTTAATTTATTTTATTAATTAAAAAAATTTTCATTATTAATTTGACCGGTTAACTTTTAATATCTTATTCGATTGTATCGTCTGTATCAGATAAGAATGATAATAAAATTCATTCTGTACCAACTTTCAACTTTATCTTACAGATGGGTTCGCTGCAGCAACAGTCAGTACTAAAGGGGGAGCATGTTTCCATAAAACATGAAACATGTTTGGTACACAAAATATTTAATAAAATTGCCTACGAGAATCCTAATAAGCCAGCAGTCTTGTACGAGGGTAAGATTAGGTTAATGAAAAATGTTAAAGGCAAAAATACAAAGCTACAAGACCATATTAAATTCATATCTTTTACAGATGATAATGGTCAGGAGCGTGTACTATCGTACGAGGAGTTGAACAGCATTACGAAAAAGATAGCTAAAGCTCTTAGAAAATTATCCAAGCCTCAAAAAGATGTGGATTCACTAATTGCAGTGTCGATGAACCCAACCGATCGGTTACCGATAACATTGTTATCAATTCTCAAAGCGGGAATGGCTTATCTGCCATTGGATCCTGAATTTCCAGTACCCCGAGTTGCTCACATTCTTCAGGAGTCTGAACCGTTACTGGTTATATACGAAGAAGGAGGTGTGTATAATTATGGACAAATGAATATTGAAATAAGCAGGAAATAAAAAGGAGAGAAAATATAATAGTTACACTGGCTGGTCTGTGTGTGCAGTCTATAACAGCATCTACTGGTTTCACTGTATTATGCAATTATCAGATGCATTAATCAATTTGAGAACTGTGACGTTCATGGATATGAGGAAAAGGGAGAGTAAAGAATTAAAAAAATAAATAATAGAGTTATACCGTGAGCGTGGTGCACAGCAGATTCTTACGTCACTATTGCGTCCTCGGTTAGTCACTTCCGTCTAAGAGAAATGGAAAAGTCGGTACTTCAATGAAGTGCATAAATACAGGAATCGAGGCCAACAATCAGCAACCTTATCGACATCAGTTATCGCGAGTCATGGCATTATCTTTAATTAGAGTTTGTTAAATAATCTTGGCAGGTTTTTACACGGCATATTTAATTATATCCTTTTTATGCACTCAAGGATGCATTTTTACTTTAAGGTGTTCCTGTGGACAGCTTGCGGGGTTCGGGGTCGGTAGAGGTTTCCTTTGATAATAAACTGTGCCGGCTGGCTACTGTCAACGTACAGGCATCATTATATGGCAATTTTAAAATTATAAATTAATCGCTAGTTAGCGATAAAATCTTTTACAAAAACGATTATTAAATATTTGTAATATTATTTGCAGTCGACTATATATCAAAATATGCGAGTTTTAATCTCTCGTAATTATTGAGGTAGATTGGCAATGGCGCGTTCATTTTTTTTTGCCGACTCTGAGCGGCGTGCTTTGCGCAGCACCTCTGATAATATGATTGACAGATTGCAACAGCTGGCTCGAGTAATTCTTTTTGTTCTTTTAATTAATTTGTAAAATTTCATGCGAACTATAGGTGTATGTAGGTCACAAAAATACGAGTGTGTGAGTTACATATATTATTAGACCCCACTATCTCAAATGCAGTATTGTCAATTTACCATAATTCTTTGGCATTAGACACATTTTCAATCAACGTTCATTTACGCGGATCGATATTACTTTTTTAGAACGTAGGCGATCTCAGTAAAACTTTCTGGAAACCTTCCTTTTATTGTTTACTACTTATTATCAATTTTATGTATGATTCAAATTTGTTTGGAAAAAGATATGGAACGATATATCTATGTATGGCTCTATAACTTCATAAGGCCTGTGCATAAAACTGAATGAAATAGTTACTTTTGAGTTTGAATATCTAAATAACGAGTAGGCGATTACTTAAAAATTTCGTAGGAGTTTGCAAGGTCTGTTGACGAATATACTTTAAAGAATTGAAATTTATAGCATTTCATGCCATTGTCCATAGGAAAACCTTAATGCAATTCTCTGAGTTAATTTTTTTTTCTGTGTTTCAGCTGATGCATCTATCTATGGGAGCAGCAGCGCCATTTCCTACGAGCGACTTCTGAACCTTGCTAATGAGGAAATAGAAAGCGACCTTGATCTCGACCAGGAAGATGAGGATCTAGCTATAGTTTTATATACTTCCGGTAGTACTGGAGTGCCTAAGGGTGTACGATTACCCCATGCGACTCTGATGAATCGTCTTCGTTGGCAATGGAGGATATTGCCCTATGCCGAAGACGAGAAAGTCTGTGTCTTCAAGACGGCCTTGACCTTTGTCGACAGCGCCTCTGAGATTTGGGCTCCTCTTCTTCAAGGTCGTACTGTTCTGGTGGTACCAAAGCACGTGACCAAGGATCCTGAGAGATTCGTCGAGGTTCTGGAAAAACGACAGGTCAGTGCCATCTATAAGGTAGGCTTAGTATTTACAAAGCTTAATTAATTTTTGATTATGATTTATAGATTAAACGGCTGGTACTGGTACCTTCGCTTCTGCAATCGCTTCTAATGTATCTGGGACTGAGAGTAAGTAATAAAACTAAAAAAATTGATCAATAATAATTTGATTCATGCATATGTAATTTTGATCATTTTAATTGCTAGTGATTTGTTTAAATCCCAATTAAAATTCCTAACAAATTAATTCTTGGATATCTCTTGATTAACCAATTAAACGAAACTATCGCAGGAAGAAGATTATCTTCTAAATTCTCTGAAGCTCTGGATCTGTTCTGGGGAGCCTCTTCCAGTCTCCTTAGCCCATCAGTTCCTGTCCAGATTCCCCAGCGGTGAACATGTCCTGGCGAACTTCTACGGGAGCACGGAAGTCATGGGGGACGTCACTTATCATTTACTCAGTCGACCTAATCAGTTGCAGGGATTTGATAAAGTGCCAATTGGTGGGTAAAATGCACTGATAAAAATGCCTTGTGCATCCCAAAGGATGACTCAACAGTCGATACATGCAATTCCGTGCGTGCAGGTCGTCCTCTGGACAATTGCATCGTCTACCTAGTGGACAAACACATGCGGTTGGTACCTCAGGGTGAGGTCGGCGAACTGGTTGTAGCTGGTAGAAATTTGGCAGCTGGATACATTCGTGGAAGAGACTCGCACAAATTCCTGGATAATCCTCACGTCATAGATCCAGGTACTTTAAATACAGCTGCTATTGCAATTACATTTCTCTGTAGCATCAATGAACTTGCAATGATTCATGAATAGACTTCATTGACCTATTGACTTCACCGCACCCCACTATACTCACTTAAGAAACTCATTGTTATATCCCCAGTTATAATCGCCTATGACAAATGAACTGTTAGAACAGATTATAGGTACAGTTAACCACTATGACGACCTAAGAGATAAATTAGCTTGAAATTACTAGTCTACTGTTATCCAACAGAGCCATTGTTCAAAGAGGTGGCAATGAATTCCAATTACCAGGCATTTCCTTCGAAGCAACTAGATTCTTATAAAAGCGACCTCATCCTCCCCACTTTGTTAATCTCCCAGCAACTATATCTGCTTCGATTCATTGTTTCACCCGTTAGGATGCGACTGCAATTTCAATGGCTTTGATAGTTGCGTTTACTATAGAAGGAAGAGAGAAGGACAAGTAATGTGAGTGGATAAGAGAGGGAAATAGGTAGAAAGAAACGAGATCTCAGCATAGAAAGGAAAAATATAAATGAGATCCTTTCAAAGTATGTAGATCGTGATTCTTATTAGCATTCTGGTACGGTTCATTTTATAGATCGTAAATGGAAATTACTCCCTTTCCTAAGTTAATGCTGGGATTCCTTTTTCTGGGTCGTAAATTGATATTTTATTGTAGGCGAAAAGAAGGACGTGCTGAATTGTTCTATAGTAATGATTTTATTATTTCCAAGGATACTCCAAAATCTATTGCACTGGAGATTATGCGAGAATCGTTAAGGGTCTTGTGATCTATGAGGGTAGGACCGATTCTCAAGTTAAGGTACGTGGACACAGGGTTGACCTTGCTGAAGTTGAAAAAGCAGTGGCTGCTGCTCCTGGTGTCAATAAGGCCGTCGTCCTTTGCTACAAACCTGGAGAACTGTCACAGGTAAGAATTTACATTGATTTCTTAGACATTTTTTTTAGTTCTTTCTTTTTACCTCTTTTTCTTCATTTTTTTAGGCTCTGGTTGCGTTCGTTAATGTTAAGGAAGATACGTCAATCTCTGGACTTCAGATTGAGAGTTTCCTGCAGAATACACTTCCACCTTATATGATTCCTCAGGTAATCGTCCTGGACTCTATTCCTTTGCTTGTTAATGGAAAAACGGACAGACAGGCTTTGCTCAGGAAGTACGAGACCATTACTGGTCCAGGTAAGTTCAGGAAGAAATAAAAATGTTTGAGAATCTAAAATAACTCAAATCTTCTTTTGCAGATAGCGAAGAAGTTGTAGAGTGCGATTATACGGGCGTACCCTTAGATATGTTGCCTATGGCAAAGGTCTTATTCCCTACTGTTGCTTTTGTCGTAGGACGTAGTAGTCGTGCCGCAGTGACGGTTAATTCAAATTTTTATGAACTTGGCGGAAATTCCCTAAACTCCATTTACACAGTGACTAAATTAAGGGATCAGGGTTATCAGATTGGTATAACTGATTTCATCACGGCTAAATCTATGCTTGATATTCTGATTAGAATGAAATCGGATTCCGATGCAGAATCTGTAGGAGATAATGATAGCCTTGATAATTATATTGTAGAGAAATTAAATGATTCTCATAAAGATGACGTGATACGGTAAATATACCTTGTTGTACTTACCATTCAATTTTATTAATTATACACAAGGTAATTATACGACTGCAATTTTTATGTTTCAGAATGATCACTGATAGTTTTTATTCAAAAGCTGACTTGGAATATTGGCTTATGCCTGATATATCTAGAGAAGATTACAGTGATTTGATGATCAAGATGTGGGAGCCTCTGGTGGAGAAGGGATTCAGTTTCGTCATCAAATCCTTAGAGGGTGAAGCTATTGGGGTTGCATTGAACTTCGATGCAAGGGATGAACCTGAAGTGACGATAAATTCAAAGCTGACAATTATTTTTGAGTTTTTGGAGTACCTGGAAGGTCCTATCAGAGACAGCAAATTGCCCAAAGGACTGGGTCAGATTCTTCATAGCTTTATGATGGCGACCAATCAGTCTCTTAATGGAGCTGAAAATGTTACTGTCATGAGAAAGATGGAGGAGGAATGTCTCCGTTTGGCTAGAAGAAAGAAATTCGCTGGAATATTTACAACTAACACGAGTCCACTCACTCAGGTAATTTGAATGGAAATTAATGTATATGGTTGAATTTTTTATTTCGACGTTATCTGTAAGGATATATTGGGAAACTAATTATGGATATCTTATTTTTCAGCAACTTGGAACTGATATTTATGGGTATCAAGTATTGCTAGACTATCAGGTGAACAAATATGTTGCTCCGGATGGTTCTAAACCTTTTGGCAAGGCGCCGGATGAGCAGAGAGCTGTATGTTCCTGGAAAAGTGTACATTAGTATTTTGTGATAAAAGTTCTCGTTGTTGCTTTATTTTTGGCACGGTTTTAGCTTTCCTTGATCAGTATTAATCAGGATCAATGATTATTATCGACAGAGTTTCGATTTGTGATGATTGTAAATATATTTGTAAATATGGATAAAAATTGTGGTAGCTGTGTGTAATGTTATGTTCTTAGGTAATAGTAATTAATCGTTGAAAGTTAATAGAAACGTTGTTTTTCAATATTCACTAAAATACCAATAAATGCACATCATTTATTTATAAAGAATAATACATTAAAACAACATTAATTAGCGTACGGAATAAAGAATATATAATTAATGGAATGACTTAGGTTTCTCCCTGTTTAGTCTGATGTATAAATGTATCCAGGGTACTTGAGTATCACAGCATAAATAAATTTTCAGCCACTGCTAGATTTATCAGGAAATTTTCCACGGCTGGCGCTAGATTTCTCTCTTTGAAGGTTTCCACGGAGACCATTTTTTGGCCCTCAGGGGTTTCCACTGTGGCCAAGGACCTTAATTGGTTTAATAAATCTTGAGTC
Organism: Trachelus stipa; assembly: GCA_036026315.1. Lineage (NCBI taxonomy): Eukaryota > Metazoa > Arthropoda > Insecta > Hymenoptera > Cephidae > Trachelus > Trachelus stipa. The sequence continues at coordinate 68,115 of JAYRCB010000091.1, forward strand.
TTATCAGCAATCTCTGATATTATTTGAGCTTCACTGTACGATTGGTTTTCGCATAGTTGCACCATGAATAATGCAATCTCTTTATGCGTTTTTGTCATCGTAAGACTCTCTGGAAAAAATATAGATTACCATAATATCAATGTCTCTCGTAAATATAATTATACACAGACCTAAATACCTTTTGCGTGTGGTGCAACAGTAATTTCGCGAGCTGGTAAATTCACCAGAAGATCATACAACTCGATCCTTGATGAAATTGAGCTATCTCTACATCCTGCAATGTAGTGTGAATGACCCTGTAAGAAAAGTTTATATGAAATTGCGGAATAATCATTAAATATTCAAATGTACCTTCAATTCAGCCAATTCATCCTGCACCAAATCGACCCAAGGAAATAGATTTTCTGTTACTTTTCTGTGTTTCATCAGAGCTGGGAATGATCTTATCCATTTTAAAAGTTGCTCCAGACTGTGGTGATATACGATAATTCGTTTTTTTAATAGAATTGCTGTATAAATCAAAATTGTTTCTAGTTCAAAAGCTTTGATCAGGTCACGAACATTAGTATTGGTTACTGCTCTCCTGCCATTGAAGTCGTCAGATACAAATGTTCCATTTTCTTGTGTTGTACACGATCCCTTTGTGAATACACAGAGGTAGAGTTTTAAGAGTTCTGCAGGATTACCAGTTTTGCAATATGTTTTACTAAGAATACGGCAAAGCACTTCATATTTCTGTGGATTAAAATCTTTGGTAAATAGTACCAAAGCAAACTGTTTCACCTGAAAAAACATACTTTTTAGTACATGAAGATCAGAAAAACATATAGGTCATTTATCACTTAATGTGCAGTTTACCCTAGGCAGTTTATCAGAATCAAATACTTCGCAACATTGAATGTAGAACCAATCTTGTCTATGTCTCGCACAGACAAAAGGTTGAATATGATTGTTCTCCGAATGTGAATTACATTTTCTTGTAACAACAGTTTTCTGAGCCGTAGTAACACAAGGGTAGGACCAAACCCATAAAACATCCCCATTGCAATCCTTCTCTGTAAAAATACGTTTATATCTGTATCCATACAAAGACACCCACTAAGTAATCTTGATAAAATAATAAAATGAATATTGCAGATATAAGTCATTGATATGTAAATGAAAAATGTTTAGAATAGGCTCATTCATCACAGCTTTCTAAAGAAAAAAATATTGTGCTAATAATATTACCAATTATACTACAGGATAACAAATCAACAAGCGGCGCCATCTTGGCCACACCATAGGGTTCAATGCAAATCCTCACTTTCGAAATAGAACAATTTTAATCAATAATATTCTTTTATTCCTGATATTATTAAAAAAACAATATATTTTTTTTACTATAAGGAATATTTCTATTACATCTGCATAAGCTAAATTCTGATTATAAAACTTAATTTGAAGAATTCCCAATGGAGAGCAAAAGCAGCCATATTAATCTAGTGTCGGCCTTTCATCCGGTACACGCGGTCTTCGATTTGTGGTAAGGCACGTTGAGGCCAAAAAAACTGGAAAATTCATTACATACGGATATTCTCCGTGCTTCCAAGCAGTTTACATGTTAAAGCTGTGATCCCACGAAAACGTGAAAATGGCTAGATACGGGCAGAGGCCCGAAAATGCCCTGAAAAGGGCTTACGGTGAGTAAAGCACCTTAGCATATGATTTTCAACATGGCTGGATGAACTTTCTTTAAGTTACTCCATTCGCTATTTTGGCTTCTATCCCATCGAAACAAGCTCCTCTTCTCTCCTCTTGGCTATGGACCTCGTAACATTATTCCATTTTACTTCTAGCTCGAGTGACAAGCCAACTACTTATAATTATTTCGTAATATTTTTTGTCAGCCTGACTCACGTCACACCCTTATTTTATATATATATTTTCATTTGTGATCGTGAACACTTTCTTAACCATTGCTATGAGAGAAAAGACAAGCTTCAAGGAATAAATATTTATCCATACTGGAATAATAACGAATATTTTAATTTGCGATAGGCACTTTGTCTTGTATACGTTTTTGTGATTGTCAATGGTTTTTTTTCTGGGACAGAATTCATCGAAGTGGGGAAGCCAGCCAGAGCTTTGGACACCTTGCAGGAGGTTTTCCGCAACAAAAAATGGACATACAGCTGGTCCGAATCGGTTCTCGAACCAATAATGTTCAAATATCTGGATCTCTGTGTGGAATTGAAGAAATCACATATTGCCAAGGAAGGTCTTTTCCAGTACAGGAATATGTTTCAAACTGTGAATGTTGGAAGTTTAGAAAATGTTATACGTGGATATTTGCGTATGGCAGAGCAGAAGACAGAGGCAGCACGCAAGCAAAGTCAGCAAGCTGTTGTAGATATAGATGATCTCGACAATCTTGCTACACCAGAAAGTATTTTATTGTCAGCTGTCAGTGGAGAAGATGCTCAAGATAGAAGTGATCGCACGATATTAACGCCTTGGGTTAAATTCCTATGGGAATCATATTGCCAGTGTTTGGAGTTACTTAGAACTAATGCTCATGTGGAAAATCTATATCATGACATTGCGCGGATGGCTTTCCAATTCTGTCTCGAGTACAACAGGAAAACTGAGTTCCGTAAATTGTGTGAGAAGCTTCGCAAACATTTAGAAGAGATATGCAAGCTTCCTCAAGGTACCTCAAATGTTTCCATTAACAAAGCAGAATCTCAACATTTAAATCTGGAGACTCGTCTGATTCAGCTGGACTCAGCAATTCAAATGGAATTATGGCAGGAGGCATATAAAGCTATAGAGGACATCCATGGCCTGATGAACCTTTCGAAGAAGCCGCCAGTGCCAAAAACTATGGCAAACTACTACCAGAAATTGGCCATGGTCTTCTGGAAGGCTGGCAACTATCTTTTCCACGCTGCAGCGCTATTCAAGCTTCTACAACTGTCACGCGAGATGAAGAAGAACATGTCTCCGGAAGAGCAACAGAGAATGGCTAATCGAGTACTGCTGGCAACGCTATCGATTCCTCTACCATCTGCACATCCTGAGTTCGATCGCTTCATAGAAACCGATAAGAGTCCCCTGGAGAAGGCCCAGCGACTGGCAGTTTTGTTGGGACTTAGTCAACCACCAACAAGAGTCTCATTGCTGAGAGACATCGTGCGTATGAACGTGGTTCATCTGGCTTCACCACAGCTACAGGAACTCTACTCTTGGTTGGAAGTCGAATTCCATCCTCTACGACTCTGTGAGAGAGTTCATTCTGTAATTCAGACCTTGCAGGTCGACGAGAACAGTCCCTTAGCGCAGTACGTTACTGCTCTCCAGGATGTCACCCTGGTACGACTTGTTCATCAAGTTTCTCAGGTTTATCAGACCATCCAGTTTGCTCGACTGCTGCAGCTGGCCAAATTCACAACAGACTTTCATCTGGAGCGTCTCCTGGTCGACTGCGTGCGCTACAACGATATGCAGATCAGGATTGATCATGGAAAACGATGCATACACTTTGGAGTTGATCTTTCTGAAGCTCAGCGCGAGGATCATCCCGACGGACCAGTACTCCAAGCTATGCCATCCGAACAAATCCGCTGCCAGCTGGTGAACATGGCGACTGTTTTACACCGAGCAATAAACGTAATCAATCCGAATAAGAAAAAACAGGAGCGTGAGAAGCTCCGCGCTAGTATGGTGAACCACTACCATGAGACCAAGGTGAAGGAGCACCAGAGGATCCTGGGTAGACAGAAGATAATCGAGCAGAGGAAGGAGTACATCGAGCACATCAACACGGTGCGCGAGGAAGAGGAAATGCGTCGCCAGGAAGAGCTTCTGAGACAGCAGATGCTGGCCGAACAGAAGAGACTTGAATTGGAGCGCGAGGAGCGTGAACGTAAACGTCAGCAGAGCGAAATTCAGCAAATCAAGGATCGTCATCTCAAGGAGAAGATGCAGCAAATCTCCCAGACCAGCCACGGTCAGAAGGTTCTGAAGAAGCTGGACGAAGATGAGATAAAGAAGCTGGACGCGGAACAGATAGCAGCCAGAGAAGCTGAGGAGCTTCAGAAGGAGCGTCGCGAGATGCAGCAGAAACTGAAGTCTCAAGAGAAGAAGGTGGACTACCTGGAGCGTGCGAAGCGCATCGAAGAAATTCCACTCCTGGAGAAGGCTGTCGAGGTGAAGATCGAGTTGGCGAAGCAACGTTGGGAGCAGCAGGAAGCTGAGCGTATCCAAGCAGCCATTGAGGAACGTCGAGAAGCAGAAGCCACCCGGGAGCGCATGGCAAGAATGAAGGAAGACCACGATATATTCCTGGCGAAGATCCTGGCAGAGCGTAAGAACGTTTACCTGGAGAACCTGCAAGAGTTCGAGAAGATGATAAACGAGGAGCGCGCAAAGAAGCTGCTCGAGAGGAAGATCCAGCGCAAGGCTGAACGCAAGATGAGGTGGGAGCTGGAACGGGCAGAGTCCGCGGAGAGGAAACGCCTGGAAGAATTACGCATTCGCCAGGAAGAGGAACGGAAACGTCTCGAGGAAGAAAGACTTAAACGCGAGGAAGAGGAACGAATCCGTCGTGCAGAGGAAGAAGCTCGTGAAGCAGAACGTCTTGCTAAATTGGAGAAGCAGGCGGAGATCATCCGCGCTCGGGAAGCTGAAATAGAACGTAAACTCGAAGAGGAGAGACAAAAAGATCAAGTATCCGACAGTTGGCGCCGTGGAGGCGAACGTGAACGAGATAGAGATCGTGATCGCGACCGTGACCGTGATCGTGATCGTGAACGTCCAGAACGTCCACGATTTGGGCGTGATGCACCACCTAGAAACGGTACGTTATCCATAAGACGACCAACGTAAAATTACATCATTTAAATTTACAATAACAACACTCAATCCTCATAGCCCCCGAAATGTCCTGGAGAAGCAGCGGAACTGGTGGAGAATCCAAGGAGGAGACCTCCAAGGAAGAACCCGACAAATGGAAAAGGCGCGAAGACGTGGGTAGCGCGGACAGCCGATGGAAGAAACGAGAACCGGATCTAAATATCACGTAAGTTCTAATTAATAAAATTCACCAAACCTATTGATCCAATCAATTGAATTTTTATTCTCGAATTAATTTCAATAGCCGAAGGAAACGTGAAGGCGATGTCCGTGAACGCGATTCGTCGCCTCCTCGTCGTGACAAATACGAACCGCCTAGTCGCACATTCGAAAAACGCGGGGATGACCGAGGACCTGTGAGTATAGTCTAACCTAAAATTTAGATCAATCAAAATATTACCTAGATCCAGGAGCTAATTCATTAATTCTCAATGGATGCAGTCGAGATCCTGGAGGGACACACCCGCCCCACCCCGATCAGAGCCATTGTCACGTGGACGCGATATTCGTGATGTTCGCGAAGGACGCGATGGACGCGACGTTGCTCGCGATGGACGGGACGCACGCGATGCTCGAGATGGACGTGATGCACGGGATGGACCTCTAAGTCGTCCATTCCCACCACGCGGAGGAGATGATCCTGCTAGATCTGGAACCACTGACTCCTGGCGTTCCCGTGAGCCACTTAAACGCGAGGACCGTGATCGTGAGCGCAGAGAGGAGAGGCCTCCTCCCAAACGCGAGGAGCGTAAGGATACGCGACCTCCAGAGGATGATGGCTGGTCAAAAGTATCACGTCGTTAAGGACGAAGACGCGCAACGATCGATCATATAAACCAGGTCGCAAACGATGGACGAGCATCGCGACGTCAAATAAACTTCTCTTATACACTGAAGAGTCAAGGATATTGCTAAGACATCTTCTTCTGGAACCTGCTGATCCCGTCGAAAGTTAATTTCTACTATTTTAATTTTTTTTAATCAAAAAGGGTTTATCAGTCCTTTGCACTATAGAGTTAAGGAATGAGTAAGGAAGTATAAAGAAAAAAAAAACAAGGGAGTTTGGATAAAAATATAGGAATTGAATTATTTATTTCCAGTCCGCCCTATTACGAATTACAAGCTCCTCCGTTATTGTTAACTATAATCCCAAGGAGGTGCTTACAAGTTTCGGAATTGACCATCGTAATCCTCTAAAAGTTCCTTGCTCTAGTAATTAAACATTTTCCAATATCGATAATCTAATTGTACCGATGTGCATAACGTCGCGATAATTACAAATTTCATTAATTATCATCCGCAGGTCCGGAAAGGATTAACCGAAATCCTTACAGTACGCGTATCCTTAATCCAGACAATTTTCTTTTAATGGGCAAGTCGAGGTGCGCGTTTATATCAATCAGAAATCCGATGCGCGTTCACAGATACACATCTCCAAGACAGCATTGAGAGTAGATATAAATAGAAAAAAAAGAAAAAATTGATAGAGAAACGAAGCCCAATACGAAAAATCGAATGAATTAATCCCGATCGATCGAAAAAGTATTTTTACCGATTTCTTAAATACTTTTTAAGTGTTTATGTCCACGAGTCGGCGTAGACGAATATATAACGCAAGTAAGTAGCCGCCATTATGTACGGTGACTTCCATGTAATAAATATATAAATACCATGAGAAATATACACGTATACCTCGACATGCATTTTTATTAATTAATATCGCTAAGACCCTCGATAATCCGGCATTATCACACGAGAAAACGTGGAGGCTCGAGAGGGAAGAAATAAACATATAAAATGAGACGAAAATTTCACAGGTAAAATAAATACAAGAGAAATTAATTAAGGATTAATTAGAACATATATATAAGGTCTCTCTCGAAAAAAAAATGGCGCACTTTCTATTTACACCGATCGCCAAATCTCCATATAACCGCAAAATATTTCGGCTTAAAAATTCGCACGCAAAGTAACGACCGTATCCTGCGCTACATCCTAGTTTTTGTATCCTTCATTTCCTTTTTCTCCAACCAACTCTCCCACGCAACGGCTAATTACTCAGACTCGTAATTTTCATCCGCCGAACGGATGGTGCTGCACGTCCTTTTGTCCGAACCTCGTAATCGACCTTAGTAAAGCATAATGGCGGCAGCTGTCTTCTCCTCCAGGGCAGGAACAGTTTCCAGACGATCATCGCGTTCCCTACCCGAGCCCCAGCCTACCAGAGCAATGTTGATCAAGTGCACGACGCCAGCGCCAACGACGAGCCTAAAATCAAGCTTTACGATTAGTAATAACATTTACACTGCTTTATCATAACTATTCTCTACCCACCAAAAGGAGTAACCTAATTCAGCTGAACCTTCACTGGTCCACATGTTCTCGATATCTTCCTTGGGTAAGACGTTGTTGTAAAGTCTGGTGTAATACTGCGCCAACCAGGTACCCGAACTGGCCACACAGAGAAGTACTGTGGACACGATCATTCGATCAGGACGCTTTCTGATGGCATTTTAAATATTAAACAGATACTCACAGGCTATTATGTTCATGAGGTACACACCAGGAACCGAGAGGATCTTGGCACGTGGTGACGTCGCCGTGTTCAGCACTGCTAGAAGGGCTGCCAGTGCAGCGGCTACCAGAGCAGCCGACGTCGTGCCCAGGGTGCCGATCCAGAGTCCCCAGGACATCACCGAAGGATCCTGTCTGATCATTTGCGACACTGCGAATGTTCGGATAATATATTATTTTAATTTTTATGTAATTTCTTTTTTTTTCAATTATTAACCGTTCTTTCTTGTGACTCTTACGTAAACGACTGTTACGTATCTTGCGTAGGAGTTCAGCAGGACTTTCCAAGACTGGATAAATCATCGTTCACGTATTTCATCCACGTAATCGTTAAGCATTAGGTCTGATCGTCATATTTGTGAACTATCCTGATTATGGTCAGTTTTAAAGTCATTGAAAACAATTTGCAGAAATCCTTTACTTTCTAAAGTGCCGGATAGAGTCACTGCATTGGTATATATGTCCACAGGCACGAGGATAATATTGAAAATTAATCCGAATTCAAATTAGATACAAGATAATCGATGACAGCTCAAATTAGTATTCAAGTATGATGACGGTAATGTCAGGTATAAATTTATAATGTTGATTATCAGATTTTTAATCAATGCCGGATGTCGATGATAAAAAAAGATATTGCGTGATTAATTTAATTGACAGAAAGTAAATTGAAGACCTACTGCGCATGCGCATAGTGTGCTATGAAGAGACTGTTATCAATTCAAAATCTGAACGCCTATTGGAAGACAGTCTAGAAGGACACGTTAAAGAGAACAGACGGTTAACGAGGCGAAAACGAAGTCAACATGGATTGGAGGATGAGCACCAGGCTGTGACCGGGAAAGGAAAAAGTAAAAGTGAGTCAAGATTCGTCTGGCATATTTCTATTGCAGCTATTGTTGATTCTGAGACAAAATAGGAAAATGTAAATCTTTGACAGTTCGACTCCGTGTTTAATCGGTTGACTGTCATGCAGCGCAATCGGGATGTCTATATTTTATACCGAACAGTGCCGCTACATTTTTTGAGATCATATTAAACAAAATTTATCGCACTGCGTGACACTGTTCAATAAGATTTTTACACTGAATAATGGCAATCGAACGGTTAAATCATGCAGAGTTAACCTTAAAATGTAGACGAGTTGAATACGTTCAAGTATCGCTGGATTTAGAATAGAAATTGGTGTCTCTTCAGGAATTATGCATGTCCTGAAGAATGTACGTGGAATTTGAAAATTCCTGTAGATGTTTCGAATACTAATTTCACCGTGGCTAACTTCACCTTCGTCGTTCAGGACTCGTAGGAACGACTTGTCAGACGGTGGCGGTAATCAGTCATCCTAGGGACTGTTTATGCATCGCGGAGAATGTTAATTCAATGTGCATAGGTACTTTAAGTGAACGTGACTGGTTCAATTACGTGTTATTTTATTCCCAGGAGTTTTATTACGTAATAGGATCCCTCGAGGATCAGTTCAATGAAACGGACTATACGGATGTGGAAATTACCGTAACGGTTAACGAAAAGTTTACTTCCCGCTTGTATTTAGAGATACTGGAGACTTACCGGATACGTGATAAGTCCTCCATCCGTAAGCAACGTTTAATTCCTTCTTTCCCTGTAGAAGACCCAGATGGACGCGACCTGCACTCTCTTGGGGATTCGGTGTTCGCCAAGGCTTGGCCTCGACCCAGTGCTGAGTAACTAGAGCAGCACAGACCAGACCACCTCCCAATAACGAGAGGAAGAAAGTCGCGAAGATGGTGCCTCTTCGGAACATCGACGTCATCCTGGGGTCGCGGGGAGGACCGCCAGGGTTGCCTCCACCGCCCTTTCTAAAATTACCAGCTACTCCTGCACGTGGATGGGATGTCGAGAGGTAATTTTCTTTTTTTTTGTTGAAATTAATGACTATGGCGACTTGGCGAACCAAGGGTTTTTATAATTACCCTGGGCTTGTGCTTCTGCAAAGTGGACCTGACTGAGGCTCTTGGAAAATTCTCCTTGCTTAACCTTCTGGGAGAATTCTGCCGAGCTGAGCTTCTTCGAGAACTTGACCCTGTTATTACTACGGACTTTACCAGGCTTTTGCAAGGACGAGGGTCTCGGCCTCTTGGCGAAGGTGTACGGTATAGTATACGGTTGAGCTACGTAAAAGTAAATCGGTCTATAATCCTCGTGTATCTGCTGAACGCAGCTGCCATTCGTGGTGCATCCGTTGTAGACACTCGGTGGATTATTGCTGTAGGTGTACGAATTCGGGTAATAGATCCCGTACTGGTTCGCCGTTTTTCGCGAGTGCCTTTCCACGGTTCACCAGGAGCCGCTCCTCGACCTCTACTTCGTGCCTCCTCGACGCTTCCTCGTCTTCCTTCACCTCCACCACCAGCACCAGGACCACCACGGACGTAACAGGATCGAGGATCTTTATAACCCCTGGTGGTTCCTGATGAATATTTCAATTGAACCTGATCGATCGATCCTCTTGAGTCGATACCGGACTCCTGCAAGACCTGCAAACTGTCGTGAAAGCTCGTTGTTAATTGGTGAGAATTTTTCGTTACCTTTGGAACAAACACGAGAATTATAAATGGGAATTTAATAGGAGGTGAGTGGGACTTCGCTTTCGCTGAAGGATCTCTGAAAAATTTTCACCGGAGACCTCGAGGATTCTTCATCCATAAGATTATAATTGCGATCCTCGACGAGTGGTAGTCATATACATTGTAATACGTATGTTTCCTTATCGTCGAAAAAATCACCTAGAACTAAGTGAAATCTTTATTTTCGCTTCTCCACTTCTCACGTGTAACTGCGTTCGCACGAGCCACGGAGATCTCAGTCACGTTGTGACACGGCCTAACGGCATTCCGGATCCCACCGCTCCTACTAGTTGTTTGCATTCCGGTATTCTCCTTTTTTATTTTACTCCGCGTTCCTCCCTTCCCTCTCTCTCTCTTTCTCTCTCTCTGTTTCGCGCTTCTTCTCATTCTTATTCTCACTCCAAGTCCTATCCTTCATTAAAGCACTTGCTCGACCGGTCGCTCATGAATTTTCGACCATGCACTGTGCACCTCGTGTTCACTTGTAAATACAGTTGCTCTGAGTAAAAATATATATTTAAATAAATAAGATGAATAATATTTATAAGCCTGATCGGTATCACCAGGTACATTTTAAGGGGACCCCCGATATAGAGGTTAGATAATTCCTACGCCTAGTTAGGTGTCAAGTGTGCTAACGAACTGTAAAAAACTCTAATCAGCATCTTATACGGAGATCGGTATGAAATCGGTTATGGATCGGTAAAGATCACTTCGTAAAATTTTTATTCTTCATTTTTAAAAGCAGTTAAGATTCAACGCGTGACGCAACCAGCCAATACCGGTCGTTTCCTACCGGGTATTCGCCATCACAGCAAGATCCACGAAGCTGATGGGAAACTGGGTCAGGTGCCGTCTCTTTCCAACGGCTCGCTCGATGTCGAGACGCAGACCGCCGCGACGCTTGTCCTTCTCAACTATTCTCTGGGACGGTATCCGACTCGCCCACCTGGAAATACGCCCACGAGATCCAAGAGACCTGGCGACCGAGAAAACTACTTTTCCTTCACTGTTCCTCGTCACTCCCACTGGTCCAGATCTGGATAACACTGTTCCAGGAGATGGTGCACCGGGAAGCGAGTGGAATAGAAATGTAAAATTCAATTTTATACTCCAACTGTACTCTTTCATCCTTTGCTCTATCCTAGCATAAGCTTGCATACACGAATCGCTATCTAGAATCTCTTGGGTAAGGTACTCAAATACAAAGATCAAGGATATTCCGGATCTTCTGAAACCGTATCTTTGAACTCTCCAGGTTTACCAGCCTACGTGAGCCTGCACAGCCACTGGCCCTGGGCAGCAGACCGTTCCATTCGCAGAGACGAGTGAGGTCAGCGGATAGCATGATTAAATATTCCGCTAGAATCCTCAGGATGTATAACATCTTTTACGTGGATGCAAAATCTATATACCTGAGTACTGGCAGCATAAGCTCCTTGAGGATGACGCGAACGAGCGTCGTGGATCTTGACGGCTTCCGGGTAACACTGTCACCTCAGTTCGATATCATTAGTTCCCGTATACGATTTTTGCATCCTCATCCGCTTTAAGTCCCTATTACGACTTTTGATACTTTTCTTTCTTTTTTTTCGGTTCTTTCTTTTATTCGCCACTCTTTTTTGCTTCACCTGCTTTCTCCTTTATTCAAAATTTTTCTCTTTCACCTTCAACAATGGCTGTTTCAATTTTTGCCAACCTCGTCGTCTTTTGCACTTGGGACTTTTCTACTAACAGCACGATATACTGTTTCAGCACTTTTACTGAGGCACTCCGACGCGATCGCAGCAGCAGGCTTTCGGCTCGACTGAGTTTCTACCGTGTTACCTCGACTCGACTCACTTACATCGGGGGGCCCCCTCGTTTCAGTCTGCCTATACACTTCTTTCAGTGTGTGCGGCTCGCAGGTGAGACCAGATGGCAGCACTTACCCTTCTCGATTTTGCACCTGGCCGGTAGGAAATAACTTTTACCGGTCGGCTACTTTCTGGAATTTTATATACATATACGTATGTACACCTTTGTCAGGCTCACTCGTGGTACCTTTATTTACCTGATCCAGTATAGACACACTCGTTCACTTACAGGTTATATAAATATTTTAATATACGTTATTTTCTTTCTAGAAGAGGGCTATCATGCCGTCGCTGATGTTCTCGATGTCGAACTTCGGCTCAGCTGGCTCGCTGCTTACTATTTTCTCCCTGAGGTACAGCATACCGATGTTAGTCAGATGCAGAGAGACCGGCGCCAAGAGTAACCTGCCGTATTGAAATTCAATAAATTGTCTTGTAATTAATCGTTCAATGTATCATTTAGACTCGTACCAGTAGGAGTATCCTAAGGATGCAGCAGATACATATTCCCCGACTATTGTATCTCTTATGGCGACGCCATATTGCGTGACAAGAGCGTAATGGATTCCGAAGATCAGTAGAACCAGGACATTCAATCCTACGGTTATGGCGTTCATCCAGTAAATTCCCTATAAAAAAAGAAGACTATCTAAACACACCGGTCTTTCTTTTTCAAAAAGAAAAAAGAGTATTACGTACTTCAATGTTCAACAGAGTCTCAGCAGGATTTTTGAAGATGTTTAAAAACGTCACAGCAATTGTCAGAATGGCAGCAAGTATCAAAAGACTCATTGCTATCACTGTGCACAGCCAGGCGCCCGCATTAAAAAATTGCTCACCGCCAGTATCTGAACATAAACATGAGACATAAAAATTTGCACAAAAAAAATAATGTTAGTCGCTCACCATTTGTACTTTTGATAGATGAATTCGTAGCTAAATTTCTGGTAGACGTTAGACAAGCAAAAGAAGGAGATTCACCAGCAAGAAGTGATTTAACTTCTGCGACTCTAGCTGAAGCGTCTGCTAGACAGCTCCAAGCACAAGCATTTGATGACCATACGCAGGTTACTGTAAGAATAATAATAATTAATTGAAATATGACATAAAGTAATTGTCAATTAATATTAATGTATTATTTACTGTATATGTCATAATTTCTAGGTGTCTGCACGAGGCGTCTAATCAAAGTGCCTTTGAAGAGTCCGTGATTGACGTCAGAGTCTTCAATGCTGTCAGACTCCCTGACGACAGATGTCGGCGCACTTATCCATCCCTCTGTACCCATTGAGATGCATATTATAATCAGGGAGGATATCGACAGCAGAACCGTCACGTGAAAAAAGACCGCGTACTTTCTCGTCGCCATTTATTATGACCGCAAATACGCAAAACACATAGACACCGATGGTCAGCAGCCACACCGGAAATTCTACACCTGTACCAAAGACTCTCTACGATAGCGATAGATCAGGTTCCTCTCGATTTCTCGCGATTCCTCGTTCTTTATCCGTTTTCACAGTCTCCAGGAAACTTCGCGTCACCAGGCTTTAACAATCCGACGATGACGTTGAGGATGACGCGAATAACTTTCCTGGTGTCATTTTACCAATTGGGATTTACGGTACACTGTGGATGCACAAGATACACTATTTTATTTTTTTACTTCCAGGGAAACTCAAATAGAATAATTAACTGCGCGCCATTTTCAACGAATAGTCGATTATTGGATTATTATCGATAGTAAATTAGAATGGGATTTCATTTAACCTCGTAACGCTTCGGTTCGATCTCCGTAAAATAATCGACGGGCAGTTGATAATAGCATCGTTATCACTGGGCAGATTGATATTGGGTATGGAACCTGTGCGGATGATAGTGAAGATAATACTGATTGTTAATGTTGTGAATTTTTTTGACTGTTAAATTAGGGTTGATCCTCGCGCGATGAAAATTGGGACTGCTGTTGCTCATGGCGAACTGCTCTCCTGTAACCATTTGACTAATTATTATCTTATCGGATTTCTGGTGGCATAGCACTATCGGGAAAGAGCTGATACCGTTTCGTTGGTGGGATAATCTTCTATCTTTTTTCTTCTGGCTTCTGTTTCTGTTTACTTAATACGGACGTGGATATTGGCATCGTACATAAAAAATTTCAAGCCCTCTTGATATCCGGCTGACAGGAATTGACAGATGTCCAGTCTTTAGCGACCGCCTTCTGTCAATATTTTCATTTTATTTAAAATCACCGGAACTGATTATCAACTTTTTACGAGAATGTGTGGGTGTTTGATTATTGTACAATTATAATAGAGTGATTATGTACGCTCGTGATCCTTGTGTTAATGTGACCCATATCTTTTACGAATACGAAGTGTTATAGACTTATGTAAGAGCGTCATTTGTTCTTACTGATTTACTGCTATGACTAGCTGAGATCATTCACGATAAGTTACTCTATCAAACCTACTATTAACGTTGATGTGAATCATGTTTATCTTACATATTATCAGTTATGACAAGGAAGCGAAGAAGTACGTGATTCGACGTGTATGTAAAATTGATTTTATACTTTGGAATGATTTGCATCTGATACTGGTAGAGAGATTCAGTCTTGTTGGACTTTACGTCCGACGGTTAGTGGGCGCAATGGGTATGGAAGATATATTAGAATTAGTATAACAGTTCTGGAGGCGGCTGAAAATCCATAAATTTCACTTAAAACAGATTACTATACGGAGACTGGATCTTCTTTACCAATATCTTCTCTGCATCTAATAGAGATTTTAATAAAAGATTTTGTACTTGCTATGATTGTTGGCGATAATGCTGCCATCTCTGTGAACTATGTTGAAACTCATTGGATTAAACTGCTGTCAACCGGTAAGGAGACGAACCCCTCGAGCGTCATTCTTGTCAGGGGGTTGACACTCCAATGAGCTATAGTGAAACAGAATAGTGATATAATCTACCGATCAGATGGCGCTGCTACTCGTGCTACAGTCTATAGCACGGGAGGACCGTGGCTCCAGTAAGTGGTCTGTGAGTAGCACACGCGCATGGTAATCAGTTAACGTGCGAAAGTGTCAGGTTCGAGACTCTTTTAGATGAAATATCAATCACTCCATGGGCCATTGACAGCAAAGATTCCAGAAACAGTATGGAAGAGAGAAGTACGGCGCATTGAAGGAACTCAAAAATAAATTGGCAAGGATGGCAGGCAAAAGAGAAAAGTGTGAACAGGAAAAGAGATTGAAAGCGCAACGTTCACACTTCTCCTTAGTCTCTCTTGCCAATTTAATTTTGAGTTCCTTCAACGCGCTGTACTGTTTCTGGAGTCTTTGCTGTCAATGGCTCATGGAGTGATTGTGGTTTCAAGAATATAGGCTCGTTGGCAATCTCCTTACTCATCTCTGATATTTATATTTTTATTATAGAATTTGAGTTTATTGTCTGTTGTTACGTATCGTTGTTGTTTATAGAATGACTGAACAGACAGGCAATACGTCGAAGAAGGTATGGGGAGAGAACGACAGATTGAAACTTGCTGCTCAACTCGATGCTCAACTGGATGAGTACATAAATAGTCTTGAAAAAAAGCAATATACGGAAGGATGGCCGGAGGACAGGTGGCAGGAAGAAATGGAGAAACATCCATTCTTCATGAAGAAAAGTCCAGAACCTGGAGAGGAGTTATCTCCTTTGATGCAAGGGTTACAGCAACTCAAGTACGATGAGAATGAAAATACTCCGGAAGGTGGGATATACTGTCGAGCAATGGTAGACTTATAATTATCTTTAATTTTTTTTGTAGAACTTGCTAATAACTATAAGGAAGATGGAAATTATAATTACAAGTACAAAAATTATCGTTTGGCTATCTTTAGTTATACCGAAGGTATCAAGACTAAGTGCAAGGACAACGAGCTTATGGCCCAACTTTACAATAATAGAGCTGCTGCTCATTTCATGTTACAAAATTATAGGTAAGTAATCAATTAATCGATTTAAAAATCACTGCATTTTATTTATTCTCTTTTTACATTTCAGATCCAGTTTAAGCGACTGCAAGGCTGCCTTGAAATTAAAAAATCCTTATAATAAAGCTTTGTCCAGGGCTGCTCTGTGTGCTTTTAAAATAAAGCGTTACGAAGAGTGCATTGAATTATGTGATCAGTACTTGGAACAATGCCCAACAGATAAAGAAATTCTAAACTTGAGATCACAGGCTACAACGGAGAAGGTAGAGAGCGCACTTTCTGGTAAACGCGAAGTTTCCATTTACGTAGATTATTTGAATCATGATAGAAACGCCTGGAAAGAGATAGCAGAAGACGTCAGGCCCTAGAGAAGAAGCAAGAGCTTGAAGAGGAAAGACTAATAAAGACAATTCAAAGTAGAGGCATAAACCTTGAACAACAGAAAGGCAAAAAAACTTTAGAACTGAAAGATTTAGAACCTCAGGTGCCTCAACTTGCGCAGAGCAGAGTGCATCTCGATAATGACAACAGACTCGTTTGGCCCGTTATAATGTTGTATCCGGAAACGCGTCAAGCCGAGTTTATTCAAGAATTCCACGAGGATACGACGTAAGTAATTCATAGAATTCAACCGACCGCAAGAATCCATTGCCATTCCTGTTCTCATCCTACATATTTCTCCCATTCGCCATCAGCGTCATAACGACTGCCTATGTTTATTTTATTCTTCGTTCTGGGCTTCGCGTGATAGCGCATCCGCAGAAAAGGAAAAAGTAAACGTCCATAAATTTAAATAATTTCCATCCGCAACATTGCAGACTACTGGAACAATTGGAAGTCATTTTCGAAGACCCACCAGAATGGGACGAGGGTCGTCGTTACCAGCCAAATAATGTCAACATCTATTTCGAGACGGAGGATAAAAGCCAAGTCCATAAAGTGGACACTCGTCAAAAGCTGGGGGAAATTTTGTCAAACTCGAGGTAAAGTGCTCGTCCTTGTCCCAAGACATTAGTTCTGGAATGGTTAAGGGACATAAAGGCTGTACCGTTAATGCCATGAATAATGTCCAGGGTAACCAGACCTAAGTGAGTTCACTCGAGTAACCATCATTATTACAGATACGTCATAAAAGCTGGAACGCCTTCCTTTATGATTCTGATTGCATCGAGCGAAGCGGAGAAGCGATTCTTTGCAAATTACTGATATCTCCCGGGCAACAATTCTGTAGCGAAATTTTATAAATAAACAGGAACGCAGAGAAAATGAAATAAAAGAAATTTATTTGCCGTGCAACCAGCTCACAACGAACGTATCCTAATCTTGCTAGAACTCGTTAAGATTTAATCTCGGTCGGGGCGAAACTTTTGGGGAGACCCCAGAAAAAATTTCAGTAGCCCCACATGGCCCAGGCGTCGCGACGTCGTTTCAGTCCTTTTTTTATTCCAGCACACGAAGCGCAACGTTTAGTCTGACATGGCGCACGTGCACGAGTACTTAATTTTCATTTTATTGTCGCGTCATTACGCGAGAGCTCACACGACACGCAAAAAAACTGTCGTCATATACATGTTTCTGACTGATATCATTTAATCGAGACGAATGGCAAGGGTGAACCGTTGATCGATAAATCAATACGACAGCATCTTAGTGAGCATAATTCTTTTTTTCCTTCTTAAAGCAACGTCGAAGACGCCTTGCAGGTGGATGATCTTGTTACGTCCAAATGCAATTAAGGGTCAACGTCGCGTTGTCTCCTCCCAATCTCCGGCGACCTCATCCTTATTCCATCTAATGAACAGGTGGGAGAAGGGATTCTCCTCCTTTCTGACTGAGGCAGTTTCAGCTTTTAGCCATGGGAACCGATATCGACGCTCGTCGTGGCCATTGAGCACAGAGAATTCACGCTCGACGAAGCACGTGTAAATTCTTGGCTATTGGTCAATCGTGACGATCTGGGATCCGACTGAAGAATCATCTCATCCGACTGCTCCTTCATCTCCCGTTGATCCATCTCCTCGCGATGGGATTTACATGTATTTTCTATTTTTTTTTCTTCAAATACCTACAAGAATCAACGCTTTGTCGAGTTTTCAAGAAGCGTTAATAAAACACAGGTAATAGTCGTCCTGCACGATATCGCGTGACAGAGTGAATTAAGGGAGGAACGCCTATGGTACAGGTGTACCAAGGGTGCAGACGCGGTTCGGGGTTGAAGTTGGGCATAACGAAGGGTCCTTCTAACTTTTTAGGATCGGAATAATTTTTAGACGGTCGTTCAGTCCTTCTGTTAAGTCCTGCGCCGTATGTTGTCGGTCTGCGCTAAAGGGACGAAGATACAGAGTCTAAAATTTTCTAGGTGGAAAAAAAGTACCCATTGCTATACGACCCATTCGCATTGTACTTCAGGGAGTTGCCGAGGGAGTGCGTTCCTTACGAGCGGTCAGGGTGAAGTTAGGGTTTGGATGTTCGGACGTTTACGGTTGCGCTCGGGTCTTTGGCCCTTTGTGTTCGTAGAGTCACAAGATGGCGCTCGAGGAAAGTCGTGACGCGATTGGTCGGCGTGGTGACCGCACCGCGAATCTCCCCGAGAGCAGTCGCTTCCACGATCTCGCAGCGGGTGGGTTGTAGCACGGCCGAAAAAGCAAAACACGCTTTCGCCGCGGACGGTAATGGCCGCCGTAGTAGCAGGCTAGCCGTCGAGGAAGAGGACTCGCGTGCGTGCTACGTCCTCTCGCCCTGAGCCTGAACGCGCGTAAATTCTTATACAATTGAAACGTGTACAGTTTAACGATACCGATCCGGTTAACGATACGCGTGGTGAGAACTCGTCGAAGCTTTTCTAATACAAACTTCGTGATCCAGGAAGATTTATTATATCCTGTATGATATCTTACTAGAGCCGGTTGAACAGTGCGTGCGTGCACCAGCAGTGTATGTGGTGGCCAGCCATTTTTCAATGTGCTACGCCGGTCCATGACCCTTTGTCTCATCTCTACGCGTTGGATTTACTGACTCGTTGGCCGCACCCGTGGCCACCACCTTCTTGGATTATCACTCGACTTCTCGCTCTGGATTATCATCTTCCTCCTCTTCTGTCTTCTGCTGCTGCTCCAGTTACAACTGCCACTAGGTGAGTTTCATCCCTTAAAGTTCGACTAGTGAATATGCTAAGAGCAGCGTGCACAGTGGTTGTTCCCTGACTCTATCACTCTGCCTCATAGACTGATACCTGGTGCTTAATTATGCGGATGAGTTTATTCATCTGCCTCAGCAAGGTACCATCGGTAGTCAATAGTCAATAGTATCCATCCGCTCCTGGAGTCATACCTCATCAGAAAGATATTCATGAATCAAGCCTGCACAGTGACCTGCACAGTGAACTCCACTACTACAGAGACCCTCATTGAGAATGTGTAGCGAGCATTATTCAGGGTGCTCCAGATTGGTTCCTCCTGGTAGGTTATACCTGGTGAGAAACCCGTGAAGGCTCGAAGGAGCGTGTATATGCCGTTGCCTCGGGCAACGACATCAGAATCCTCGACTGCGGTCCAGAAACGTATTTTTTTTTTTCTACAGACTGTAACGTACACCTTGGGGAGGGCCGATCAATTTAGAGAAGATCTAGCCACGGGCACGATGCCAAAGATGGCTCCGTATCCCGTACTCGTAATCGTTCCGCGATGATCTCGCGGTATCCCCATCTTCCTCGACCCCGGAGAAGAGCCCTGCCTCTGTATCTCCCACCCCGCCTGCCACCGACCCACCCCATACGGCGATCATTAGATATATTCGACGAGTATCTCCATGGACACGCACCCTTGTATTTCGACGCAACCCTCCAGCTACTGTGCGCTCTCGCATTGTTTGCCCACCCTTAGGTTTCCTATCGGACGTGTATCCTTTTTAAGTCGATATTTTATACGGCAGTCATGGCTGCGGCTCGTCGTGCGCTTACTCCTTGATCGTACCGTGGAATTTAGTATTGCTCTACTCCCCGGGATATGAATCTACTCTATTATAGGATATTGCAATGGACGGTGGTCACTTTGGCAATGTTTTTACACAATGGGAATTTCATGCGCAAACTTATCCGGCACTGTATTAGTTCCGTATGACGTAGTCGAATAACCTGGTTGTGTATATTGCTCATTGATGTTTCCACAAGAGTATGAGAATCACGATGGAGCAGGGATGTTCATAGGAGATGGTTGCGGGCAGAAAGTTGACCATCGAGGCGTGAAATTACGACGGAAACTCTTGGTCCGGTCAGTTTTCACAAAATGTCGGTAATTCGATGTGGGTACGCTTAGCCCTCTCTCTCTCTCTATCTCTCTCTCTCTCATTCTCTCGCATACATACATTTTCTCCCTCACCGTCTCTCTTTCTCTTATCGAAGAAGGAGAATAGTCCCGCTTCTGTCGACAAAGCAGGCTTTATTTCAGCTGGTCGGAAATTCGGTGGGCATGTGGCAACGCTGCATCTCACGTCTTCCTCTTTCTCTTGCTCACTTCCATTCCCCAACAGACAGGCCGTCCTCGTCGGTGCATCTCCTCGCATCCTACTTCCACACCATCGACGCCGTCTCTACCTTTACCCTTACCTTCAGCATCGGCCATACCTTCGTCGGCTCTTCCCTACAGTTTCCTCTGCCTGTCTGCCTACCTACCTATATCTTTCTTCTTTCTTCCCTCCTGGCCCGTCTACCTTATTGCTTCCACGAGTTCTTTTCTACAGTCTACTCTTCTCTACCAGCGTCTTCACGCAGCAGAGCCCAAGCCAGGCCCGCCTTCCATATCCAATAGCCCTGGGTATCCACCACCTTGCACCTCATCTACCATTCTTTTATTTTCTTATTCGTTCAGTGCTCACGGAGTTAGGCCAGGGGCTTCTCTTGGGCCGCTATTGGATCCGAGTCGAAGAATGAGACTGGGACTTGCCAGGAGTGGGAGAGAGAGTGAGACAGACGAATCGAGTACCTGGCTACGCGCGAGAGAACAGGGACGGAAGATCACGTGAAGTACCAGGAGGAATCGGAATAAAGAGAGATAAGAAAGAAAAAAAAGAAACGATCTTCGGGGTAGATTTTCTGCGTTCCCTTCTCTTTCAAATTTCGGCTCTCCTTCCCCGTCGGCACTTTTCCTCCGGTAACGTCCTCGACGCGCTCTCGCCAACCGTCGATGTGCCGACGTAACTTTATCGGCTAGAATCGACGAGGATTTTACGGCGTCTGTGAATAGGGAAAGGAAGCCTCTGAGCTTAATAATTGAGCTGCTTCGAGTTCGCGCTTACTTCTCACGTGCTGGGTCGCTCGGTTAAACTCGCACTGTACCGAATGGCGAGGCTGGTATTTTTATATTCCTAAAAGCCATTATCTTTTATTCGCTTTATCGCGATACCTTTCTTTTTTTGTTTATCGATCACGGATAATCGATACTTCTACAAGACGATCCCCCCGGTACAGTCTTCGCGTTTATCGTAACGCATTTTGCTAGGAACCTCACGACGCACCTCACTGTACGCGCCATCGTTTCGCCGATACTTTTGATGGAGATTGTAAACCAATTTTCCATTATTATTAGCCGGACGGCGAAGGGGCGGCGGAGCAAGAAGGGCGCGACGATGACAAAGGAAGTAAGGAGCAGGAAGTGCACTCTATAGTGGGCCTCTGTGTACGATGGGGTATGAATGACTCGAGGCGCTTCGAAATTTTCATGTAAAAGCACATCAGACCCTCGATCGGTCGCCGTGGAAACAGGACGAACCGACAGAACCAACCCTTGGAAACCGATTACCCGCCAGAGGTACGGTTCTCATCCGTTAGATTGTTATCGGGGCCACCTGAACTCGAAATGCTTTTACGCGAAGATATAGGACGGGCCCGGGTTACCGGGATGGACCTAGGGGGACGCGGCATGAAAAAGAGAAATAAGGACGCGTGAAATCACACGGACCAGCGGAATGTCTAGAGGTACGATTTTTCGTAGGCGATTGAGCGAGAAGTGAGCGCCAAGTCGAACTGAAGAATGAGGAAAGTAAAATGGGCGTGCTTTATGGGCTGCTAACGGATGCCCCCATATGGGGATTTCGTTGGTCTGGGGTGGCGCGGTGCCTGATGGCTACGGCTATGGCTGTGGTAGTGGCAGTTCGTTGGTTACTTCTTTTCGGCTGGGTTCGAGTTTAACTTCGTAAGCGTAAGGGAAAAAGAAAAGCTGAGGAGGGGTGAAGTCGTTGCCGAAAGGTTCTTCTACTTCGTTTCTGTCGCTGCGTTACGACCGAGGTTATACGTATATATCAACGCAGGACGAACTAAATCCCAGAAGAAACGAAGGTCGCTAACGCTGAATTTTACTCGTACGCTCATCCTCCTTTCCAACCCTCACCAGGAGAGGATGCCCGGACGTTTTATGGCTGTCCTATGGATCCCCGTAAACGTAGCAAACTCGATATTCCGTGATGGCCTATTGCCCTTTCACGATTACAGTTGTCACTTTCGTGGTTCTAATATCGTGTCATATCCTTCCTCGGTGTTTGTTCGGCTTATTTATTTTACCTTGGTCCCCCCCACACATTTCCTCCCATCCAACTTGACTTTCCTGCTCATCCAAAAACTCGACGACGGCAACACATTTTTCTGTTGTTTCTTCTGGCAAGTCACCCTCCCCTCCGCCCCCTCAATCCCGATACTTAACCCACGCCCCTCTTTGTTTCGTCCTCCCGCCGGTCTTTGGCACGTGTCACGAGTCAGGAAACTTGGTGCCCGGCGTTAGCGGCAGGGTAGAAGGAGGGTAGTTACTGGTAATGGTAGTGGTAAAGACGGAGGATGCTCGCGACGACGGAAGTCTCCGTTAGGTACAGTCGAGTCGATCTGAGGTTGCTTGGAGTCCTACGAGGGGCGAACGGAGAAATGAGGGAAGAGAACGTAAGGACGTGGCTCTGCCCCTCTGTCCCGGGTCTGATGACTTTACGGTGAAGATACAGCGGGGTGTGGTGAGGGGGCGGGAGGGTTTGGGGGGGGGGGAGGGCAGGACCGAATTACGCTCGTAAATGACCTGCCGGTAGATTAGCGCTATACGCTCCCTGAAAGTGGATGTGGCGTACCAGGAGTACCGTGCCCCCCCTAATAGGAGTCTCTTCTTCGGGCAATGTGGCTGCGTAAGACGCTTCTTTTTTGTTCTGTTCCCCTGTCTCCTTTCGTCTCCCGTCACGGCAGTGTCCTTCGCGGCCGGTTACGTCGCGGTGCCATTAACGTCGACGCGAACGGATGGAAAACGGTAGTTCCATTCCATAGGGGCTTCCAGCACGAAAAGGTATCCAGGCTAACTCGATTGCACTGGATGAGGGTAATACTCGTTAAGCGTCGTTTCGGCAATATTTGCACGGCCGGAAGCGAGCGATGGCTTCCGTTGACCGTTTGGCAAGTCGCCGATAGGATCGATACGTTAAGGAGAAAAAAGAAAGAGGGACTCATCCGTGGATTTTAAAAGTGCTCCGTATACAACTAGCTCCCTTTTGTCAGTAGGACAGATCGGTCGTACTTAGTTATCGGCGCTAGTAGATCGTTCCGATATATTTTAAACCCCTTAAACGTTACGAGCATTCAAACGTTCATTCGTAGGGCAATTTCGTAAAGGGTATCTCTACGGTCGAGTCGGTCGAACGTGGAGAAGGGAAGGAAGATTTCGGTTCATCGATACTCGCGTCCTTGTCTAACGCTCGGGAGCGTCTATAGGTGTGTCCTCGTCGCGCTCACGGCTGGCGTGGAAAAGTTTTAAAAGAAACTTTAACGAATTTCTTTCTTCTTCGCTCGATCGATCGATCAAGTCGATCTGTTACTGGTGTCCTGGTTTAATCTTAGTTTGTCGACAGTCGCCGCACTCGGAATGCCAATCGACAAAGACAAACGTCACGACAGCCGTCAAATCTCGTTACACTAAGAACTGAGTAACCCTGTACAAGACAAACAATAGGAAAGACTTCGCCGCGTAGACGCGAATTATGTACAGTGACAGTTAGACTGTACCGGTTTACCCGCACGGTCGTACCTTCTGTTTCTCATCCGTCCTTCTTCTTCCCCTTCTTTCCTCTATCTCCCTTCTCTGTCCTACGACCTCACTTCGTCCTCTCGTCTCATCCCGGTTGCCTCCTTAATGACTTACTACCCGTCGACCGTAATGCGGACACGAGTCTCTGCAGAAAAGGAAGCAAAAGGACGACGACGTAGAAATCGTATCTCGCTGGAGGAAAATCATATCGGGCTGCGAGAGGGGAGCGAGGGAGGCAGACTGGTAAGGGAAATCTGACGAGTAAAAAAGAAGGCGGAAGGAAGGTGACACTGGCTAACTAAGAGACGCGGGTAGCCAGCGCGTGAGAAACTTGGTCGGATCGGTAGAGCACGGAACGAACGGCAAGGAATAATGTCAAACGGGATATTTCGCGGAGACGAATCGAAAGCTATCGACGGGTGAGTGGGTGGGTGGTGAGGCGGGGGCAGGGGGGGGGGGAGCAGCGCACACCGTGGCGAACTTCGATCATGCTTCAGCGGTTGGCTTCCTTTGTTTAAACTTATCCGTTTGCTTGCTCGTGGGATTATCTACGCTTGAGCGATCAAGCATCTTCGAATCATCCGTGAGCGAATGCCAGCCAGTGGAAAGACGTTGCGTCGTCTCGCCTACGGATTGGCTCCCTTACGGATCAGTTATTCCCTCGGTGCCCTTTATTCATCGTGATCGTTTTTCGAGTCTGCCGTATATATGTATATATTTGACCAGGACCTTGCCCATTCTTTGGTCTGCTACAGCCGCCCCTGGGTCACGCAGAGACAGCATCCCTTGCGTTGTACAGGCTCTGATCCTTTCACGAAACTTTAAGTCTCTGTGGTGTTGGGCCCTGTACGTGTATATAGGGATTGGTATGCTCTCTGATCTCTATGCTTATGTATATACCGAGACTGGACTTGGGTTATGATCACGTTCGTCGTCTCCAGGGGCAACCCTTGATGGTGTCTGGTCTAACGATTAATACTCCGACGTCGAGGGAGTAACGCTCATCCAGGTCGCGACCCCGCCTCTTCCACGGGTTCTAAAATCTCCCCCGACCTGGACACGGCTAGCCGCCACGAAATTGAACGGTGGAAATTTAATGTTCCCGGCGAATTTTCGTGAGTGCGTGAAATTAGGTTTGGCTCTAGAAGCAGCAGCCAGCAGCAACACCAGCCAGGTAGAGGCTAGGTGGGCCAATCGAAGCGTGTGGGGGCCACTCGGCTCCTACAGACTTCTCTGTCTCGATGTCAGTCGACGGCGTCGGCGTCGCTAGGGGCACGAGGGTGGAAAGTTTCGTTGTTGCCAGTCCGGACAGAGAGACTCACTGTTGTTATGTAGTATTGGTTAGGTGTTCGGAGTTCTGGGAAGGGGCAGAGGGGGGCAGGGGGGATGTCTCGAGTACGAGTTGAATATAGGCGGTTGGTCGGTTTGCTTGGTTTTACTGTCGGTAATGTAGGGTGCGGCCTTTCCTCGCCATTCGCAATCGGAGCTTCGTAGCGGAGCGGCAGCCCCGAGCTTACGAGCTTAGCCCGAGCTTAGCCCGACCTCGATCCGCCTTCGTAAACTCGATTTTATTCCACTGCCTCCCCCCCGCTCCCCCTTCTCAACGCTACCGCGAATCGTACGGTCAACTCGCTCTCGCCCCCCCCCTTCTTACCCCTTTTTAAATATAATAAATACTCATTTTGCGAGAGAAAATTCCGGATCCAATAGTTTTGAGTATTGATCCTTTTTCTTTATAGTGAGACAGGTGGTGTCTACGTTCGACGATTCTTTCCTGTGTTTTGCAGCACGAGACCGCGCTCGAATAATTCGCACGTTAATCAATATTTAGTATCGATATTACAAGTCACTGTAGTACACCGGTTCATGTTTAAGGTGCCATCGGACCGTTGCATGTATTGACTTTAATGCCTGTGAGATGCTGGCCCCCTATTAATAAAAGAAAAAGGGGTGTGTGGGGAAGGAGCGGAAGGGGTGGGCAACGGCAGGCGTCAACCCGATACAATGGAAAATGAGAGCGTGAATTCAAATGAGGGCCTGGCTACCCCCCTTTTTCACTCCTCCCACCCTCAACCTTAGCTCGTGACGTGCGCTAATGGCACAAAAAGGGATGATGAAAAAGGTTCTTGTAAATAGCGTTTTCTTTTAATTTTTTTTTTCTCATGGGATTTTCTAGTGAACCAATAGCCACCCGGTGGACGACCATAGGGACAATGACAACAAGGGACGGGGACGATGGGGGTATCAGGGGTGGCGGTGGACTGTCTTTGTTTCGCAGCCACCACTTTTAATTCTACTCTCGTAATTGCCTCCCACTGTATACGCCCACGCTACTCGAGTCTACCCTAGAAACTTGAGTATTTTCAGAAAGATCTGAGAAAGACAGAGAGACGAGGTAGTACTAGCCGCTTTTTCGTTACAATTTTTTTTCTACGTACTACCCGTCTCGCGTGAACTCTAATGGCTACGCGCGGCGTCCACGGGTACCTAGGGCTTTAGGTTGATTAGCTATGGGATCGGTATGCATATACTCGACGCCATGAAAATCCATGAGGATGCCACATCGAGCTCGGGTACCGATCGATGGCCCACTAGGTAGTACACTGAAACGTACAAACACTCGGTCGCTGGCTGCGACTCCAGTCACAATGGAGTTTACGCGGCTCGATTTGCTTTTGGTGAACCCAATGCCAGAACCCCGAGTGTACTCGTTGACGATCGGATCCTGACTGAAAATACCCTCGAATCCTCCCTACTAACCCCCCCTCGCCACTCTCCATCCATTCGAGCTCCATCGAGGCACCAGGGAACCTCGTTCGGTCACAACCAAACCCCATCGGCAAGCATCGAACTTCGTGCAACTTCAAACTGTCCTGCGCTCCTACCTCTCTGTCTCTAGCTACCTCCTATGGCCTCTCTTACCGTACGTAACCTAGTTCAGTTTAATCTAGTGCACTTGGGTATAGTTTTGATGCGTTTTGACCGATGATTCATATACACCCGACACCTACTGGGAGACATGCTCGAACCGGATGCTGCGGGCACGGACAGACACTGGGTATATCCAAGAGCCCATACCGACGTTGAGAATTGGCGTAAATCCAGAGACGAAACAAAAAGCCGTTGGGACACGATAAAACACGTATCCACAGCAGCCATTCTAGAAATAGGCTTCTGGAATTTCTGTCTGCTGCTACTACAGTCCTCCTATGTGCGACCTCCATCCGTATGCATTCACATACTTTTGTCTACATATGTAGTCGCGTGTCTTTCGGCCATTCAGAATTGTACTCGTCTGCTGTGTTAAATTTCTCTCTCACGTCTCCTCTATCCTCTTTCTGCCTCCTTCTCTCAATCTGGCTACACTGTCGTCCAGACACTATAGACACACCGGTACAATCCGAGTTCACGGTATTCTCGTATCCGCTGTATACGATTGGCCATGGACGTTGTTAGAAAATAAGATGAAAAGTATCTGGAGCGTTGCGCAACCTCAGCAACTTCCGATTCGCTTGAGATCTCCGGTTTCTTTCTCATCCACGTCGAAGACACTGTGGAAAATTACCCGGACCAGGAGTACCAGGCGGTACGCTGGAATCTAGGAGGTCTGGTTAATGATGAGCTCGGAGATGGGTAAGAGTTGAAGTGAGTGAGTGAGAGAGAGATAAAAAAGAAACGAAGAAAATAAATATTCCGCGAGGAGGAAACACGTGAAAGTAAAATACCAAGGATCTATCAGGTACCGGAGTGAAGTCAGTCGTGATTCGAATTCGTAGAATCCAACGCGGCGGCTCGGCAATTGCTTGGGGCCGGCAAACATAACGCCTTCCATCATCCACGTTATAACATCTCCCGATCTCACCGACTGCTTTGGGGCCCTCACCTCCTCTACGTTCCTCATCTCCTTTCACTGGCTCTACGCTCTATAACTAACTAACTAACTACCTACCTACCATGTCCTATCCTCGGGACGGCTGCGTTTCGACATTGCGCGATTACCTTAACGGTAAATCCGCAATCGAAATGGACGTTCTGTAAGTTGCTTGAAGTCCATAGCCATACCAAGGCGTCCCTTGTTCTCTCTCTCTGTCTCTCTTTCTCTCCCTTCCTACCCCACTCTACGTAACTCACCAGAGGAAGATCATCGCCTTGAAAATATTTCGACTCAATTTCTATTCAGCGTAGTCACTGTTCTCGGGTATATCTCGTACTTGTACATGGAATGACCTTTGACCTCGAGTACCGGTGATTCAACGCCAGGTCCCTTCTCACTTATCGTTGATGAAACCGGATAGAGATCCATCGCGCACCAGGAGTATCGGGACACTTCCTGGCCGGAAAATGAAAAGAAAACCTATGGGACGAGATGATATTTTTCCTAACCGCCTGTTCTTTGCTCCTGTTTTCATATCTCTTTGCTCTCTCTCTCTTGCACTCTCGTCTAGGGGGGATAAAAGAAATGTCATTTTTCACCAAGAAAATGGAAGAGAGAGGTAACGAGAAGAAGAAGAAAAAAAAGACAGTAGAGTCGAGAGGGGGCAACGTCGTCGTTACTACGTGGCCATATCCTAGTGGCAGGAATATCGATGGTAGAACTTTTGTGACATCGATCGACCCCTAGCCACCACCAACCCTAGTGGGAAAAGTACGAGTGTCCAAGGCGAAACCTGGGGAAGAATTCGTTCCAGGGTACGATGACTCGCTAGTAGTCGGTTATGGTCGACTACTACTTACTAACCTCTGAATAATATCACGTTGGACGAATGCAGCGAGAAGCATGTGGTATATTGGTAGTCGATGGTAGCAGCTAGTATCTTGATACTTATAGAAGTGAATCTGGCTCGTCGACCGATTTGCCGTTTTTTTTTTACTCTAGGCTTATTTCTTATTTCTATGAGAGGGAGGCGCGCGACGCGACATTGGGTATAACGGGAAGTCGCTTGAAAAGACTTTGCGATTCTCGTCTAATTTACATTGATAATGCACAAGTGTCGCTGCTTCGTATATATACGGAAGTGACGCGCCACCCGGAAGTCATTCAGGCGATATCAACGGAAATAGACTTTATTAGATGGTCGAACTGAACTTTTATATTTATTTTTTATCTCTCTCTCTCTCTCACTATTTTTTTCTTTCTCTCTTTCATTATTATTTTCTTTATTGAAAGTTCCATCGCCATCGAATTATTGATCGCCTGTGTACGGCTCGGCCCATTACTCTTCTCTTGTTATTTTTCTATAGTCTCATTGTATCGTACGGATTAACGTCATAAGCGTTTTCACCTTTACTTGATATTTTTTTTTTTCGTTTGAACTTTCCCGGCTGTGCTCATGGAAATACTTTCGATATTCTCATCACCCTTTCGTGTCATTTCTCTTAATGGGGGGTGGTTCGTTGCTTTTGTGTTTTTCTGTATTTTTTTTTTCGATTTACTCTTTTTTTTCTGTGCGACCGAACAATTCGATTTCGTCTGTTAAATTAACGATACGATCGCCACATGGGAATTTCTCTGGGATAGATTTGAAATAATTTATATCCTTGCGCGCTTAAAGGCGCACCTCCAATGATGCGCCTTTAACGGGAATAAAATTTACAGGGCGTTTCGATCAAGAGAGACGATGCGTTGAGCGCGATGATGATAGAGAGTGAGAGAGAGAGACGCGGGGATGGACGAAGGGCGGAGAGGGAGGGAGGGACGGGGGCTTAAGGGGTTATCCGATATTCTTTAAAAATGGCGATATCTCTTTGAACACTCCCGCGAGATAACGAGCTGCACTCTGGACCGAATCGAAGAAGCGTGAAATTTGCCTCGTCGACTGTAGATAAAATAATGAAATCTCGAAGATTGAATTTCTATACGACGTAATTACCTCTGACGCGTAACGGCCGTACGAGGAATGAGATAAATAAAGGCACGCAACGACCCGTTGGGGGGGGGGGAGGGAGGGGGGAGGAAGGGACAGAAGTCGGCGGCGGTGTCGAAATTTTCGTTCGTTGGGCTTTTGTAATTTCGAAACTCGCCACTGATATTATCGCCAGGCCTGCTTTACGCAGCAACTGCGCGCGACCGAAAACACGTATTCCCGTGGGGCGTTCACAAAGAAGGAATCACGGGCCGCTTCGAATGGACATCGCGTATCACTTTCAAATCGCATTCCCACGAGTGGGGCCGAGGGTTCGTGCAAAAGAGACGGAAAAGGTCGAGATAAGTGTGCGCGAGACGAAAAAAAGGAGCAAGCCAGAGAGAGAAAACTAAGAGTCCATCGCAGTCTCTCGATAAATCTCCAGTGAGGAGTGAGAAAGAGAGAGGAGAGGGAATGAAGGCGATAGAAAAAAAAATCCAAAGAAAAATCGTATTGAAATTGCCCTTTGACCCGTCCTCTGCTAAAACGACCGTAGTGCAACGCGATGCGCATAGGTAAACGATGTGTTCGGAAGCCAATCGTGATCGATGAGACGCACCACCTGAAGCGTTCCAGGGTTTGGTGGCACTGCACGCGAGGAACCCGAGCAAATTGAGTTGGTCGTCTAGGTAAGGCTGGGACACCTAGACCAGACACCTATATCAGAGTAAAAGTCGAAGTTTTCCAAGGCTATTTTTCTCGTCGGACTGTATATACGCGTGTATCCCGTGTTTGGTGGAGAAGACTTTTTTCAGCGACTTTGCGATCCCCTCGACCGGGCGAACGAGTAGCGAGGAAGGGAAGGGTGGGACAAGGCGCTCGGGGAGGACGTAGAAAGGAGGACGAACGGCATAGAGAGGTTAGGATTCGAGAATGGCAGCAGCAGGTCGGCACAACCTTTCGAAGTATCAGTGGACAATATAACGACGCCTGATTTCGGTCTTCTCGCATCTGAGACCCCGTAAGGCTAGCCGAGTCCCTTGCTTAGAGGCTTCTACGTGAGTGGAATGTTCGGCCGGCCATTGGCGTAGCCAAGGGATCCTTTCTCGACGTACGGATGCATTTGCTTTTCCTTCGGCCTCTGTATATACGGTCGAGGGTCGTTTCTCTGTCTCGCTCCTTTGCCTTGTTAGCTGTCTCCCTCTTGCGCCTTCTGCCATCTCCCTCCCTCTCTCTCTCTCTCTCTCGGGTCGAGTCAGCAGGTAGAAGAGAAAGAGAATAGAAAGGCACAAGCCACCAGACACATCCAGTCAGGCAAGCCAGCCAGCATGCCAGCCTGCCTGCCTGCCTGCCTGCCATGCTCGCTCGGCGAGCTCATCCCTGGTCTCTACTCCCGAGGTGACTAGGCCAGGGTCTTGCATGCCCACCGCCGTTGCTCTCTACGACACACGGGACACGTTACACGAGGTGTACACTGCTTGGGTATTTACCCACCTTTTCTCATAAAGGATGGCGAGGATACTCGTACCGCCAATACTTGTAGTTGGTGCATCCATTCATCCGTCTCGCTTGCTCTCGTTTGGCTCTCCCATGTATTATTGGCTGCCTCGATGTCTGTCGGCGCTGTATCCTTTAACTTAGGATGTAGTACCTTCTGTGTACTTACTCGGTATAGGAGCCCGAGTCCGGTGCAAATTACTATGCCGATATAACGTACGTGTATATATATGGCGTTGCCGATGCCAACCAGCTCCTTGTATAGATATACATATATACACATATATGCACTCTATAGTTACATAAATGCGTATATAAGACTGTGTGACTACCATCTTCTACCTACTTACCTACCTACCTATCTAGACACCTACCACCCCTCTCTCTCTGTCCCTCTCATTCCTTCACCACGTTCACCAGTAGTATTACACTGGCGGATAGTCCCTCGGGAAATGTCGCGTCGTCGACTATTCGGAATTACATTTCGCAAGGAGAACGCTCGTGTCGAACGTCGTTCTGGGAAAGGGTCGACCGTTGCGGTGTTGAGACGCGGTTCTTCAAAAACCTTAAGGCTCCGTATGTTTTCATTGGTATCGCGCGCAACGTGGAAGCTGCGTTAAATTTTCATGGTACCCTGATGAAATTGTTTAGTGAGTCATCGAGTCCTCGTTACGAGACTGTTGCGGCCTTTTTGTTTTTCTAGACGCGCACGAACAGACGCTGACGCGGACAATTGGTGAGAGCCGGGCAATTTTAGCCGAAAAATATTATGGAAAATTTCGTATTGTCACGGAGCAGCGAGAATCACGGGCCGGGGAGGAGGTAGCCTCGCTTTTGCCTCAGTCCCTGTTCTTCGCCCCTCTTCCCCAGCCTTTTCAAATATTTGAGCAGCATACTACCAGAGAATGACGTTGAAACGACGAACGTTGCCAGCGCCAATCCACGGTAGCACGAGCACTAGGGAAACTAGTATCTGTGTCGCAGTACCGACGGTATCGGTCCTACTGGAGATTGGGGGGTTCGGGTCGGGAAGTTACAGTCGCGTGATATTAATTTCGAAGTAACAGATGGGGGCATCACGAATTTGAATACCGCCCGAAACTCGGGACAAATTCGTGGCACGACGTGCTTTTAGATGTCGTCGGGAAAAAAAATTTTTCTTTTCCTTTGTCTCCGAGGGGCATAGGGTTGCGAATGGTCGTATATATATATCTTCTTTTCCTTCTACATTTTATACGTCAACAGCCCTAAGACGCGTTCCAAGAACAGTATCCCGATTTCTTGGCCACGACGACTATACGCCGCATAAATTTACGAATCGAGTTGCATTTTTTTTTCTTACTCTCTCTCCCTGGTATACCTCCTATTCTACCTCCAGCACCATTGGCTTTCTATATATACACATGTATGTCTACCCGTCCATCCGTCTGTCTATCCGTCCATCCATCCATCTATCTATCTATCTATCTATCTATCTATATGCGTCCAAGTTGCCATAGTCTCCACTCGCTTCATTCGTTAGGTTTCTCATTGAGCTACGTCCCTGCGGCTCCTCCTTTCCGTAGCTCCGAACCTCACGGCTCAGCAACGCCTCAGTCAGGTCTCGAATGCGGGTCCCCTTCCCTCTCCCCCCCTGACAAGGGGCCCCACGATGCACTTATGGTGCCCGCGTATTCACCACCGGCGTATATACCTAGCATGTGCATACCATAGGGGTTACGCGGTGCCTGATGATGCCAGGTGGAGGAGGTGGAGGAGGAGGGGATGAGTCAGGGAATGAGAAGGAAGAATCACGAAAGAAACTGTATAGAATTTAAATTCGACGAGACCCATTCAGGCATTCGACGTGATGGACAACAACAATGATCACGTGGCTCGGGCTAGAATTTTTGGACTGTGACAGAAAGGAAAACACACGGTGGTCCACGGCTGATTATTTATTCTTTATCTGTATCCCTGTTGATTTTCGTATCATTGTGTGCGTATGTGTATATATGTGGACGTTGGCGGTGGGGGGCGGACGGCAGACGACGAATCGTCTATGATGAAAAAATTAAACGTCATCGATTCGGTTTACCCGTCCGTACCACCTGGTTTGCGTATTATATGTGTCGCATTTCGTGCGTGCGCGCGTAAACCGAAGCTAATCGATGGATTCGTGACGATCGGTTGCATTATCGCCAACCCCTACGGGATATCGGTACCCGACGTCGACGTATTGGCTGACGGAGGTTTAGGGTATCGACTACGTCGGCACCGGTCAGCAGCCTCGGTACAACCTTTTACTTTCCGTCTGTCCAATTTCCTGTCTGGTCGTTTGGCTCGGTGAAGTCTCCTTTTTCGATTTTGTCAATTCTCTGTCTCTTTTTGTATGTGTGTATATATATAGGTGTGTATGTATATATATATTTCTTTGACATCATTCTTCTTGTCCGCCTCCTGTCCCACCTCCTTCTTGTCCGTCCTCGCCTTTCTAACCTTCACGTACGTCTCCTGGAAATTAAGAAATACGATACCTGTCCCCTTAGGATGAGCTCACCGAGTTTTTGGCCGGGCTCGGTTCACCGTATCGTCTTACGGCGCTGGTGGACGGGGGTCGCCCGGTGCCTGGCGTCCCGACGTCGTACGCCACGTCGCCTAGTTAAGAATCTTAAGGCATCGAGTGTTTCGTGTGCCTTTACCTTGTCTCTTTATTGTTTCAGGGACTGACGTGGGTGGATCCTCTGATGCGTCGAATGGGACGGGGATGATGGCGCGGGAGCCGTACGAAAGTCCTGAGGATTCACGTGGACGGTGAGAAGAGAGGAAGGGCGTGCAGGAGAGATAGGGATGATAATCGAGTGATAGGGAGAGATAAGAAAGGGAAAAAAAATAAATTTGAAAGTAACCCAACCTAACCTCTAAGCTCCATGAAGAAATGTCAAGGCGAGCCAGGGATACAAGTTCCTCCTGCCAGTAGAGTCAGGCGCACTTCAGAGTCCTCCGAGTCTTCTGAGTCTGAACGAGTTGGAGAGGCGTCAGTGGGACGGCGGGGGAGAGTGCTCTCTCGCTGAAGACCATCCGAAGAAACTTTTCTCCTTGGACGTGGTGAAGCGTTATCGAGGCATGATGTACTCAGGGTGGTCCATCGTCCACTGGTAGAGTTGGTCAGAAGTGGCCAAGATAGATAGATAGATAGATAGAGAGAGAAGGAAGTGAAAAAATAAAAGACAAAAGTATACAGCGCGAGCTTCAGAAGCTCGTAATTGAGAGAGCTTTCGTAATAAACGTTATCGAGGATGCCCTCGATTTTACCACTGCTTCTGGGCACGCTGGCCTACCTGAGCCACGTACTCGGCGCAGGCGACGGTGGCGCCAACAGTCCGGTCTTCGATCTGGACAACGTTGCCCTGGAGAAGAATCTGAAAGCGATATTCAACAAGGTCGCGCACAGCTCGGCGACGACGAAACGCAGCGTACCCGTCTACGAGGCGCAGATGTCGGCGAGCACGACCCTGTCGACGGCGCCCTCACCGCTCACCACGACCCCCACGGTGCCGTCAGTGAGGTACCCCATACCCAGAGCGACCGTGTCGCCGACATTTCGGGAAGTGCCGTCCTATCCTCCTTTGTCGAGGACCTTCTTCACGCCTCCTTTACCTCCTGAGATTCTTAATCCTTTCCGGGACAAGCCCACTCTGCGGGGAACCAATTCGGACACGCACACGGGTCCGAGGAGACCCGTACCACCACCCAGTCTGACCCCGGCTCACGAGAGGATACCCATAAGGCCACCTGATCTTGCTCAGCGACCCTCACAGACGCCGGACAAGTCCTCGTCCTCGTCATCCAGGAACAAACCCTTGAACACACCCAGTAAAGAGCAGACCAAGTCTGCCGAGACGGTGGAGCAACTCGAGCGCAGGAACAGCACCACCAGCGAGTTCGTACCCACCCTCCACTACCCCAGCATCTCTCGGATCCTGTCTGGGAGCAACGGCAGGAAGCAGGATATACCTGAGATCTTGTTGAAACCAATCTCGACCAAGGTACCACCGATTCTTCAGAACGTCCCGTCGGCATCTAGCACCGAGAGACCGACCACGATGATCATCGCCACGACAACGACCATCCGGACGACCACCAGGTCCTCGAAGGCTGTTACGCATCCTACTATCTTTAATTTACCCAACACAAGACGTCAGGATGACGACACAGCCAGCGACGTCGGCTTCAAGACTGAGAACAACGCGATCGTCGACGCGGAGAGGTTACCCCGTCCGCAACCTCAGCCACCGGCACCGTCCAAGCGGCCACCGGGTAGCAATCTCGTAGTGCCACACATGGAGACCCATCCTCTGGAACCTACCTGGAGGATCGCCTGGTCCCTTCACGTGTACGTCGCCGCCATCACCTTCACTCTGATGGCTCTTTACTCAATCTACAAGATCGTCCGCTTCAACGAAGCCACCAACCTCCTCACGCAGTCTTACTTCCTGACGGTTCATCTTCTCCTGACCACCGTCTGCACCCTGCGCTGCTTTCATCTCTTTTACGACGCTTACAATTTCGGCAGCTCCCTGCCGGAACCTCTGTCGGAAGTCCTGATGTTCCTGCCGGAGCCATTGCTCTCGACGGCATTCGCTACCCTCGTCCTCTACCTGGCCAGGTGCTCGGAAGCGCCGTCGCTCAACAACAAGTTCCTCTCACCAGCCGCCGTGGTCCTGTGCTCTACGGTGCACATAGTCATCTGTATTACCCTCCACGTCTCCAGCCACGTACTGGGTTACAAGGATAAGGACAGGATACTACCACTGATCTATCAGTGCATCTACACTGTCGTCTGCGTCACCCTGGGACTGTGCTACATGTACGTCTACCGCGTGATACGCTCCCAGATTCAGATAACGAACAGCAAGTCCGTGGGTGGCGGAAGTCATGCTGGTGCTGTTGATCCCACTACGGTTGCCCTAGGCACAGCCATCACGACGACCATCGCCACGGCTCTCCTCTACATCCTCATGGGATTCGTCCAGCTGTACGGTGTCTTCTGGGTCCGGGAACGTCTCCTCCCGTATCCCTGGCTCTGGTGGGGTTGGCAGTTCTCGGTACGCCTATTGGAGCTGTCCATGTGCGGCCTTCTTGCCTGGGTGGCCAGTCTCTCGCAGTATCCCCTGCGCGAGAAGCAACTTCAGCAGCACTCGGCCCACTCGGGTTTCGCCCTCTTTCCCTGTGGAAGCTCCACGTCCACCGAGAACATGGACGACGTTCTCTATCCAGCCATCTGCAGCACCAATCAGGCGATACAGAATTACACGATGCGAACTGGCAAACAGGTGTACGACGACAGCTTCCCACTGAACACTCTACCGGAACACCTAAACATCTCCGGGACCTTCGAGAGACACTCCATCAGGAAATCCGGGACTCTGGCCCACTTTCCGCACGAAGGAGCAGCGGCGGCAGCCGCCGCGGCTGCGGCCGCAGCGGCCGCTGCACGCGGCTCGCTAGGTCGTCACGGAAACGGCGTTCAGACTCTACGTGGTTCGGAGTCTCGTGCGGGTAGACACACACCGGTATCGAATCAGGGTCTACACGAGCAGCCACCAGCATCGGGATCGACGATGCTCGTAGCCGAGGATGGGTTCGTTCGGTTTCGTAGCCTCGGCGCCGAGGAGGATGACCTCTCGGACTCCCAGAGTATCGTCGGTACCCACGGCAGAGGTAGTTCCTTGGCTGGTAGCGTGCGCTACAACGCGAGGCATCCATCTGCCACTGCGACGACACTGCAACATCAGCATCCGCACCAGCATCAGCATCAGCATCAGCACTCGCATCAGCATCCTCACTCCGGCCAGGCTCATCATCATCAGGGACATCACCAGAGTCATCATCAGCTCTACAATAACACGTAGAATACATAACGGTCATCTAGGTTCGTGATGCCGAATCGTTTTGTTACCCCGTGCTGCTTGTGAAAACGGTAAATAACAAATTTTAATATTTTTCAAAAATCTCACCCACTTCTCATTAACTCTTCCTAACGCCATGCCCGTTTCATCTTTCAGCTTTCAATCTCGACTAATGTTTGAGACGACCACGAGGACGACGAGCCAGCTAGTGATGGAGGATGACGCACCGTGGATGCATCGGCAATTATTGGAAAACGGCCTGTGGGACATCTCGATGATCTCGAGAAACGAATGAGAATTAACTTTACCTAATTGTTGTAAGATACGTCCCGTGTATAGAGAACCCATATTTGCCCACCCCCATTCCCCCAAAAAAAAGCGTCCCTCGCTCCTACGCCAAGGCGCTGCCCGATCGACTAATATTTATTTTAACCCTTGACGAGAGAGAGAAACAGAGTGAATGAGGCCTACGCGAGAGTGATGGAGCGAAAGATTATTATATATAATGAAATTGTACGAATGCCCGTGAATTAAGAGAGCGAATGATATTCGAGCGCGTGATCGACTGCATCCAAGACAGAATATAAGTGCACGAGACCGGGCGGTGCATCGTGAGTTTACGAGGATAGTTTCTCAGGAGCCACGATACTCGGCACTTGGTACTTAATACGTTCCTTGCAATTGCGAAAAATGATATATCGTTCATTTCGAACAAGTAGACCGCTTACTTCGACTTTCGATGTATCCGAGATCCGGCGACACGGCGTGTTTCCAAAGGAACGAAATAGAAAGAGGGAGAGAAAAGAGAGAGATAAGAAAAAGAAAAGAAAATAAACCCATGGCAACACGTCGTGGATCGTGGATATATTTTTAAGTGATATACGACCAAGGGGGTCCAAAAAAAAAATACGTCGCCAACTTTGTAATTCCGTGACTAGCTTCGTTTTCGGGCCATTCGGAATGAAAGGTAGACGTGAAGTTGTCTGGGCGCATGCGCACAGGCTAAAACACTAAGAAACAGCGCGAGGACTCGCGTTTTGTACAGTCGGCACTAATTTATAGCTCCTTTCGCACCTCCCCTTAAGTTTCAGTTTACGTCCTAAGCGGCTAGATTTAAGTTTCACGATTACACGCTAAGTTACGTCTGCGTTACGATTAAGTTATCCAAGGAGAGAGAGAGAGAGAGAGAGAGAGAGTGTACGAATGAACGAATGAATACGAGAGAGACGAACAGTGCTCCACCCATCCACGATCAAGAATCGTATCCGACCCGATGCTCCACCTTTCCAGTATACATTTTTCATATATTTTTAAAAATTTTATTTTTCCTCTCAAGAGAGCCTCCTCCTCGCTTTTACTCTATTGGTTATATCCTCTCTTTGAGATTTTTCTCTTTGCCTCCCCAAGACCTTTTAACTTCTCTTACCTTTGCATCTCCCAAACAAACCCACCCTCGCGTGAGAGTCGCGCGCACCGATCCCACCTACAGTTTTTCTTTCGCGTTTACGTGTATCCAACAGATATACGTATACGAGCTCTTCGCCAGTCAAAGCCGACGGCGGTCAATACGATTTAATCCGATTCCTAATTCCGGAGAGTCCCTTTGCAACAGACAGTTTCACCGTCGTCATGGTACCTCCCGGAAGTCCGTCGACTCTTCAATTAATCCTACGTCGGATGGTATATTTATTTTGTTCCCGATACTCTGACGAGTAGACGCTCCCCTTGTTCCTCTCCCTCGCATCTGGCAAGATGGAGCAGGTAAAGGAGAGGAGTCTTTGGTTCTCATTCTCCGTTTATCATTCTCTTTTCACTTCTTCGTTTATCTTTTACCCAGAATCCTACCTCCAGATTTTTATACGTCCAATTATAACGCTCCCCAGTCGTCTGCTACTTTCTTTTTTTTTTCATCGTCTCGCGAATCAGCTGGGAAATCGGGATCTAGCCGATTTATTTTTCTTTCTCCATTCTATTTTCGTTTGACTTTTTAACTCTTCAGTCAACCAGGAGCCTACGACACAGGCACACCGCAAAGATTGTCTGACCCACCTGGTGTGGTGGAAATTTTTTTTTAGTGAATGTATATCTGTACTATATTGGGTATATTGTAAAGGAGTAACGTTGCACGTGCAAGACGTGACATTATGTGTATGTGCGTGGCTGTGCGTGAATCGAGATGTGATGCGTTCCATTGAGGGAGTTTAGAGATATACAAAAAAGAATTATGTAATTATTTCATTTTGCGGACAGGGAACGTCTGGCTATCGCGAGACGCAGTCCTACGTCTTTGCGCGAGGGCTAATCTTTGAACCATTTTGTTTTGTTCCCCTTCGAGAAGCATCGCGTAGCTTCGGTTCTAAATAATGCATATCGTTGTAAAGCTTGCGAGCGAATTTTTCGCTGGATTAAGAGCGTTCGTTATATGCTTCGAGGTAAGCGATTGACATGGTGCATGAATGGAGTTACTGTGATGTATAATATTTGATATGCAGCCACAGGAGCTCTGATGTGAATGAGAGGGGATGAATGTTAATGGAAAAGAAGTACGGATATGCACTGGAATATAAAATTTAAAAGAAGAAACGTGAACCACTCCTTGTCGAGTACGCCTATTTACGTATAACGAGGGGGAGACATAGGGAGGACAGTGGATCTTCGTGTTTTACATCGAGTTTGCTGGATATAAGAGAGAAAAGAGTCCAATTTTAAAATAGCAATGGGATGCAGCCTCTAAATACCGAAGACTTCTCGATAACGATATACGATAACTCCGGAACACGAAATTACGAATGCTTAATCGGAATCTGTAAAAAAGAAACCTGTATGATATCTGTACAAAATTAATAGAAGTGATATAAACAAATGTGATCTGATACTTATCTTATTGCGTACACCCACGCTTTAGCGTATATTATACTTGTTATGGTCGGCCCACGTATCACTGCACTTGTTACGACGTTTGAGATGATTCATGAATCACGGTTCAACTACCGTGCAAGTTTATTCTCAACGTATTTCTTTTTCTTTAAATCTACCTTACCGATTGCTGGTAAAATAGAGAAGCGCGTTACCGTCGGTTGGCTATTGAGTGACGCTAATGATCGTTCGCCAGTATTTGGTTACTTGGCAAGTTTTTATTACTTAGGATTTATGTTTGATATGCGTTATCTCGGGGTGAATGGCGGTACTAATGATAATAGGGTGAGTCCATCGTTGAACGGACAGGCACCGGTAAATGAACATGTTTGTGTGAATTATATCTATACACAGTGATTTTAAGACGGGTGTTTATTCACTGGAGCCATTTATTAGGTGGTCATTTACTGGTGGATTTACTCTACAGTCTGAAACGTCAATTGTAGGAGTAAATTTGATAATTTATATATTGCCTTTTTGATTGAACTATTGTTTTATTAAAACCTGGATTTTACTTACTTTTTTTTCATTAGATTCTTTGTTCGCAAATTTAATGACTGACAGATAAGGATTTATGATTTTTTCAGGTCGACGATCGTGTTTCCTGCGGGGTAGAGGGAAGAGAGGGGGCTTCTATGCTTTTGCATTGCGTGACGTCATCATTAACAATGTATCGGTGTTACACGTTAGTGACCTGAAATACAACACCGCTTAATAATTTTTAACAAACGGATAACGGGTTATCTTTATTTGTTCAAAAGAATTTTGTAAAAACTAGTTGCAATTGGTAAATAATAGATGAATATTTTTAAGGATTGTATGTAAGCGAGCGACATCTGGCTATGTTGCGTTGAAGCTGGAAGCCGTGAAGACGGTTTCTGTTTTCCTTTGAGGTTAGAATCCCTGTTACGTAAAATATTACAGGATCGTAAACTGTATGTTTAATTATTTTACATTTAACAAATTTAAACGGTGATGCCTCGCGCCATATACTCTATGAATTTTCGCAACGCATGGATGTCAACTGTGGCCTTGAATAATTTGGACACAAATATAATCGGGCCCAATTTATTTTCAGTCAATATAGACACTACTAACATTTGTGCTGATATAAAAAAGCTAAAATTATTTTCACATTTCCTATAGTCGATCCATGAGGGCAATGTTATTTTCATTAATTCGCAAACAATGCAATCCTTAGCCAATCGTGTATGGGCTTGCATAAAGTTACGGAAATATATGCTAAAATAGAAAAATAAAATAAAATTCAGTCCAAAATCATACACGTGTAATAAAAATGCTATGCTGAGCTACTTGTTAGAGATTTCATTGTTTCGATCTGTCAAAAAAAAAACATCGACAAGCCTGACAAATAAAAAAAATGTAATTCAGTGAATAACAGTTGCATCATGTATTAAAATATGTAACGTCGTGTGCCTGCGTCCTTTAGCGATAAGAAAAGAATACTCTTGCGGTTGACAATGGTGAGGCTATTCGGTTTTAAGCAGCTTCGTCAAATAGGCTGATAGGTTTGGACGATGGCTTAATAGTAAAAAAATGAAATGACTTATCTCATGGGAAGAAAAATAAATTGTAGTCACACTAGTACTTGTTACTACGCTGAATGGTAAAATTTTGAGACCTGAAAAATATGCTAAAAACGTAATTTATAATCAGTTGAGTTTTGGAAGAAGTTCTAACGAACCAGTAAAATATGTATAGCCAGTTATTATTTTTACCTTGTAGAAAAGTATTTAATTTTAGTGCTGCAAAGTAACGAAAAAATTGCTAAATTCCAGAGAAATTTGTCAATGAATTTATATAAAGATAAATGTACCCATCTTATCGTTACATCGAATTTCTTACGTCTAAAACGCATCAAAATATACATTAACCGGTTAATTATCAGGAAAAGAAATTTAAAAAGTTACAACTGATATAAAATCATCCTGATATCAATAGATTGTTCAACTAGATAACTGCACTGTTCCAAGTAGTAGCATGGAACAGCGAACTGCTGATTTTTCCAAGCGCTTCGCTTTTTTCCTATTTGTTGCTGTTCGTCGTACAGTTTTCACAGCCAATCAGCTACTTCGCATTATATCATACGATCCAACTCTGTGGCATCATTTTTTATGATTATTTCCTCTGATTAAATCCAATGTTACTTTCAACGTAAACTATAAAAGGCACCTTAGACGAGGGAACTAAAAGCATATATTTCTATCGAGTTAAGATGGGACAGGCGTCAGCTAGAAAAAAAATCTAAATGAGCAGTGGAGTGCTCACTATGGTGTATGCTATAAGTAGCTAAAGTTACTTCTAGATGTCGTTGTTCCTCATTACTCGTCTATCTAACCTCCATCCCTAGTTTCGCTGCTTATAAACTTTTCCAATAATCCGCTTCATCATAATCAATCAAGATCAAGAGCAGCAGTTTCAATTATTTGTATAACCCCCTTTGAAAAGTCGTCGTCGATAAATTTAATAATAATTTTGTTCGTCGACTAATGACTTTTTGCGAGTAAATAAAAATTTCCACATAAAACGTCCTTTGTATTTAGCAAAATACTTTTGTATGAATTGAAAAAAAAATTAACTAAAATTGTATTGACACGTCGACATTTCTTTTGGTCAAACGTCAAAGTAAAAGTAATAATAATACTAGCAGTGTCGACAACACTAAATAAGAAGTAAGAACGAAATGAAAATATGAATTTCAATCTAAAAATGTCAATATCTACTTTCTCGTAATTTCGTACAATCATCACATACATGTAACAAGTTGTATTTCAGTGCCGCCATATTTGTTTTCACGGGTCACGAAACTAGCGCCACGCATCCCTCCTTGGCAACGTTTGTCACTTACTGTCATTCGGTGTTACTCCCACCACCTCCCACTATTTCTCCCACCATCTACCTGTTACCCCGGTGCAGGTCTCGACACGTTCAGTACACGTTTGTTCTCGCGCAAGGTTGGAGCTCAGTGTATTTTGTGAAGCCGTGTTGATTAAAACCGCGAATGATAAATAGTGACTCAACTAGTTTTGTGCCGACGTTAAGCGTCCGCTGTTGTCAACGAGAAGGAATATCAACTCACAAGTTTTGATACTACCCAATACAGTATTAGCAGTCGTTAAACTAATAGTAAGTCAAGAACTCATTTTGCTTCGGGACTCTTAGTGTAAGATTCTGACAATTTCTTTGTCAAGAATAACAACAATAATATCGTCCTGTCACCTCAACAACTCGATAATTATTACATTACCTATTATATACGAACTGCTCTGATACTCCAAAAAAATCATACACTAACCGCTCCACGGCTCACGGTGTAATTTGAGAATCTCTGTCTGATGAAACTCACGTTGCACTTGACGCGTGCGTCAAATGATGCAATTCTGAGAACGCAGCTATTTTGCGTATCAATTAATTTTCCAAAATCCACCAGCATCCCAACACACTCTTTTACTTCCAATAGCAAGTATTTCCGGATATAACTCCA
Source organism: Trachelus stipa (assembly GCA_036026315.1). Taxonomy (NCBI): domain Eukaryota; kingdom Metazoa; phylum Arthropoda; class Insecta; order Hymenoptera; family Cephidae; genus Trachelus; species Trachelus stipa. Next base: position 111,727 of record JAYRCB010000091.1, read on the forward strand.
TTTATTGATTTAATTAACCCAGATTTTTCCCCTTGGAATTTCTTAATGCAAACCCTCAAAATTAATATTTAAGACTACTTTTCATCCGTGACCTTGACATGAATAATTTATGTCGCCAGGTCAAAATGGTAGCAGGAAATGAATGCAGCGTAGATCAAGATTGTCCCAATAGACAGTATTGCTATACCGAATCATCAATCTGCGTGGATTATACCAACTGCAACAGGTACAATCGTCAGGAAGCCAAGGTCTACGCCCGGAATCCATCTCAGTGTGGATCCTGTATTTCGGGGTGAGTATCCGCGCAATCGCAATCCTATTTTGTAGAGCGTAGTATAAACGGCAGGATCCAATCGCAGATCTTGGGAGAACATGGCGCGACGTGTGACTCATGCTCTCGGCCACCGGTTTCTCCCCTCCAGTCTTTGGTCCTTTTTTCTTTTTCTTTCCCTCCAGTATTCCCATCCCTCTCGACGGAACGTCATTTTTACCCCTTACTCCGATCCTACCTCTTTTCTTCTTCTTCTTCTTTTTTTTCTTACTTTTTCATCATCTCGAACTGCGTCCGTAAAGGCATCTTTAACACAAAACATTTAAATATTTTCACCATGCTGGTCCCCCGGATATCTAGGAGATTGCCGAAATTATTTCGTAAGTTATACATTTACGCTGTACACGCGGATAAAATTTCTTAATTTTATATACGTGTGTGTGTAATTAATGTACACTTATTGTATCTAACTCTTTGGGTATATTGCACGTAGTGCACTATGTTGCATGAATTTTGGCGGATTGTATTCACGTAATCTGTAATTGATAAGCTGATGACGGGTGCCGATGTTTTTTTTTATTCATCATGGCTTATCTAACGCATCGTCATCTGATATTTCAGATACGAGGCGGAGTTACTGGGCACTGGCGAGGAGGACAATATATGCAAGAAGAGTTTAGTAAAATCTGGCGACTTGCAGCAGAATGGGGGTATCAAGGATGGCACTTGGGACACGACCACGGTTGTTATTGCGGTCGGAGTAATATCTGTCCTTGTATTGGGACTGATTACTGCCCTTTACAAAGGAATTAAATGGTGGAGGAAACGTAAGTGACTAGGTCGATTGATCTGGTGACGATTAAGGAGAAAAAAGATTCGTTTAAAAAGATTGACTGAGATTGATTGTTTGTTCTCTTTCAGGGAAGCTTGTCCAGGAAGGCATGGGCTGTGAGAAATTTATTGCAATGAAAAATATGGGACCTACTGCACCTCCACCTGAGAATAGTAAGTTCGCTGCACTTGGTGTGTCTTGAGTATGGTCTAAATTTGGTGTCTGATATTCTTCTTCAGGACCATTCATAGATATCGAACAGCCCCCGCCGGTGTACTCCAGGACGTACTCTAACAACAATGATTACCTCAAGGACAGGGATCTCCTGGCACGTGCCAATCCATTTGCCACCCCTGACTGGGTGAAGCCAAGTCCTCAGTACGATGATATTCAGCAAGACAATGACATTCCTGACTACAGTAATCCTGGGGATGAAATTTTGTCTCCTCCATTGCCACCACCCCCGGCACCTGACGAAGACACTAATCCCAGTTCATGGACGCCGGAGTAAGTTATATTCATGTCACTAGGAGTTAGTCTCCCTGTAAACGTTTTAGCACGTTCGTTCTTCTTGCAGGCAATCCAACGTCCTGGTGCTGCCTCGACCCTTTTCTCAGTTCGGCGTCGAGCAACGGGAGAATGCTGTGAACACTGCCATGGCGGAAATGAATTGTCCGGGAATCGCGTCGGACGAGGAGAACGAGAATCTTACGTCTAACCCCGGTACGGAATCATCAGCACCAAGTCAAGGGGCGCGTTCAGCCACGAACAATAATAATAATCACGTATGGAATTTCACAATGAACCTCAATGTACTCAATGGCGATTACAAGACGTGATTTGATAACCGCAATTTAATCGGAACACGAATATGTGATAGGGACTCTACGTACACGGGCGCCAGGGATGTCGCGTGCCATTGTTTATTATTAATTGCTCACTTCGTATTTAGACTGCAATGAGAGACATCCTTTATCTTGTTATGGCGACGTGAGCGTTACTCCCGCAATCTTTTGTGTACGGCGCGATCTCGGTTTTGCCATTTATTTTCGGAATCTTGTATTTTTCGTTTAATCCGCATCGCCATGCTTAACCGACTGAGCGCACGAAATTTAATTCTAATTCAGCGCACTGATTAAGATGCATTCGTTTCTTCGCTCCAAGGAACGGATTATGGCCAATATCACTGTCGCTATTTATTTAATTAAGACTGTTGTACGGAGATTATTCAGTCATCATTTACTATTGTTGCACGCCATTGCGCGTACTCATCGTTATCGATCATTTGTTTATACATATACGTCTTAGTAATATTATTATTATTATCGTCCAATACGATATTTAGATAATTATTAATCGGACTCGACAGTCTACACTAGAAATTTTTATCTTGTAAATAAAATGTTATAAACTATGAATGCTCGAATGGAAGAATTGTGGAGTGTCGTAGTCTTCTCTCTCTCTCTGGAATATGGAGGTTAGTATTCCTTTGTACTCATGTCGTGCGTGAATATCCTCTTTGTATGACTTATTGTCCAAAATGGAGGGTTTCCTCTTATTTTATTATGATAATGGCGGGATGGTTGGTACATGATACACTTCGGTAGATGGCGACAGTGTTTCTGCTGTGGGCTACGTTAACTCAGTCGGTCGCTGATTTTTACAATCGTATAGAGGACGTTAAGACATGCGTCTGCATGCGCCTAGGAAGTTTCACCAGGTTTCAAGTGCCATGCTTTTTATGCGAATGCCGACAGATTTTAATTTATAACAGTTATTGTAATAGTAGTAAGTAGTTTGTAATTTTATTGAATTTACGTACTGATTTCTGGAACGCCGGGATGAGTAGATTTAGTTTGATTATTTCAATGCATATTATGCATTGCATATAATTAATATGTAATTTATGTTAACCTTGATACACAATTAAATTGTCATATACACTTGTAATTGTTCTTTTCGTTATATTGTATTGGGAATTAAAAGTGCACTCTTGGTTTTACATTTATATTAATGATCTGTAAATATTACCTTTCATTAGGTGTGACGGTGATCAGGTTTGTGTTTACTTTTAAAACATGTGGATGAAGTAAAATTGATTTATCGAGTTTGTAATGAAGTGGTTTTCTATTTATAGATGTTAATGAAACAGTAAATCAAGAAGTTCATAATGAGTGGGATCACGAGCGATGTTCAAGGCTCATTGAAGGAAGCTTTGTATGATTCGTTAAATGGAATTTTATCGCAAGATCGTGAAACTCGACAAGCAGCTGAACAAAGAATTCAGGCATTAGAAGTAACTGAAGAGTTTGGAATTCATCTGACTGAGTTTGTGGTAGATCCCAATGGTCACTTGCCGATTAGGCAACTGGCTTCTGTTCTCTTGAAACAGTATGTAGAAATACACTGGTGTGCTTCGGCTGAGAAATTCAGACCTCCAGAGTTGAGATTAAGCACTAAAGAAAGGATTAAAGAGTTATTGCCATTAGGTCTTCGAGAGTCAATTAGTAAGGTACGAGAATTAAGTAATATCCACAAAACACAACAATGACATTAATTTATTATATTTCATGTTAGGTACGTACTGCAGTTGCATATGCAATATCAGCGATAGCACACTGGGATTGGCCTGAAAATTGGCCAGGATTATTCGACATACTAGTCAGTTGTTTGAGTGGCGAAAGTGAATTCGCAGTGCATGGAGCAATGAGAGTTTTAACAGAATTCACTCGTGACCTTACGGATACTCAGCTTCCAAATGTCGGACCAGTTATTCTTCAGGAAATGTATAGGATTTTTCAAAGTGAAAATGTCAGTATTTCCATACCCGTTTTTCTCCGTGGAAGGAACGAAATGATTTTTATAACATTAACGTTCTTTACTTAATTCTAGCAATATTCAATCAGAGTGCGAGGAAGAGCTGTTGAAATTTTCACAACAATCGTAGACCTCGTCGCCAGCACAGGACTTTATCAAAAAGGCTTTGCCCAGCAATATTTGCAGCCAGTCATTCCTATGTTTTGTGAAAAGTTCGTACAGTGTCTTCGCGTTCCTAACGGCTTAACCAGCGACAGTGGATTGAAAACAGACATAATAAAAGCGATAAATTGCCTAATGAAAAGATTGCCTAAATATGTTTCGCATTTTTTGCCGCAATTGCTACCTCCGATATGGGAGACTTTAACGCAAAGTGCAAAAATCTACCAGGAGGAAACCGTAAACGGCGATGGAGAGGTGGACGATAGAGCCGTAGATTCCGACGGTAAAGCCACATTCGTTCTCGTATAGAAATCAATATTTCAGCAATCATAGTCTTTCATTTTTACAGGTCAAATTATTAATTTCAATAACCTGATCATGGCAACGTTCGACTTCGTCCACACCTTGGTCGATTACAAAAGATTCTTCAATCTCCTGGACAACCTGCAATCCGAGGTGATGTTTTATCTGATAATTTTCATGCAGATAACCGACGAACAGATTGAACTCTGGACGAATAATCCCAGTCACTTCGTCGAGGAGGACGATCAGTGCATTTACGCATACAACGTACGGATCTCTGCTCAGGAACTGCTTACTGTGAGTATAAAGATTTGTTGCGTCGAAATATACAAAAATGCAACCACATAATCCGTAGGCTCTTGTCAATCGTTCAGAAGAAACAACCATCAACGTACTCTGCGATGTCATAAGACGTCATATAGAGTCAACGCGAAACTTAAGAGCAGCTGGAAACGGCAGTTCAGAAACTGGAAACTGGTGGAAACTCCAAGAATCCTCATTGACCGCACTCAGTCTGGCTAAGGATGCAGTTGTCGAAAAACAACGTGCTGGAACGCTGGGCTTTGACATCATCAGCTTCCTGGACAGCGTCGTTCTAGCCACTCTCAACGATTCAGGTAATGATCATTAAGATCCATTAGCGTTCCGGTGACAGTCACGTTAGACCTTATGATTTTCAAAAATATTCAGGAGCTCATCCTCTTCTGTTGGGTCGTTGCCTGTGTCTTGGTGGACGTTACGCCAGTCAGATGCCACCGGAAATAAGTGCCCGCTTTTTGGAAGCCACTGTGAACGGTCTACAAGAAAATCAACCGTCTTGTATTCGCATAAGCGCCGTCAAAGCTGTCTACTGGTTCTGCGAGGCATCGTCCTCTGGAAACAGTGCCATTAATAACATAATGCGCTCTCATTTGCCAGCTATATTTCAGGGTCTTTTTAATCTAGCCAATCAGCCTTCCACCGAGGTCCTCACGCTTCTTATGGAAACGTTCGCAGTACTGGTCTCTGTAAGTAAAGACGAAATATCCTTAAAGATGAACATTCTTTTTTCTCTTATAAAACGACAAGGAACTTATTCGTTTCAGCTAGACAAAGCGTTCACGGCCTCGGTCGAGAATAAAATATGTCCGTTGACCATCGCAGTCTTTCTCAAGTTCCACAGCGACCCGGTAATTTTAGATTTTTGCCAAGACGTGTTCAAGGAACTGACCGAGAATCCAGAATGCATCGGACCGCTGCAGACACGTTTGATACCAACCCTTGTCAGTATGATGGCAATAGGTTCCACAGATAAATCTAAGGATGGTGCGCATACGATAGGAATAATTGCTTATCTTACTTTTAATGTATTTACTTTTTTTTTATATTCCAGAAGGCACTCATGGGATAGCCTTGGATGCTTTACAAGTCCTGGTGCAATATTCTCCACTGCCACTGAGCAATGCACTCGTCGAAAATGCATTTCCTGCGGCTTGTCACTGCGTTCTCAATTCCGAGGACAACGCGACGCTGCAGAGTGGCGGCGAGGTGATACGTACGTATCTTTCAGTAGCAGCACGACAAGTGACAGTGCATAGAGATGCGGAAGGCCGTACGGGATTGCAATATATACTGCAGATAGTAGCACAGCTTCTAAATCCTCAGGTACGGGAATTGCAGTCTGGGTGGGTTTATTTATGCACTTATCAATGGAATGCTTAATCGTATTTTCTGTCATTGTTTAAGTCTAGTGAATTCACTGCAACTTTTGTGGGTCGTCTGGTGACTACTCTTATACGCAAGGCTGGAAGTTCCTTGGGTGAGAATTTGGATCTCCTCCTCAAGGCGGTTCTTAGCAAAATGCAACGGGCTGAGACTCTTACTGTGATGCAGAGTTTATTGATGGTTTACGCGCATTTGATTAACAATGAATTTGATGCCGTACTCAATTTCTTATCCACGGTACCTGGTCCCACGGGTCAGAGTGCACTTGCCTTCGTACTCACCGAATGGGTCGGCAGGCAGCATTTATTTTTTGGAGGTTACGATAGAAAAGTCGCTACTGTTGCACTGTGCAAAATTCTTGAGTATGGAGTTACGCACGACGACAATAGACTCAATGAAATAAACGTTAAGGGTGACGAGGTATATCCAGGTTTGTAAATTTTATTTGGAGATTTATCAGTCCATGAAAAATGTAACTAAGATAGTAAAGAGTCAGTTTTTAATTGACAGGCAATGACGACGGCATTAAAACAAGAAGCAAGACTCAGTCGCAGCCTCATCAATGGACCAATATTCCGGTTCTTGTGAAAATTTTCAAGTTACTAATAAACGAAGTGTCCAACGATCTCGAGGCTGTCTTAGCTACACATGATGTCGATGTGAGTACCTTTAATTAATTTGAGTCTTGTACAAAAATACATTGCCCAATCTTTACTCAGGAATCTGACGAAGACGAAGATACGGAGGGTAATGACGCATTACTGGATCCAGGAAACCAAGAAAGATTTTCAAGTGAGTAGCCATTTTACTTTGCTGTTTCTCAAAGTTCTATGTACTGAACGATACTTCATGATATTTTTCATATGTTCAGATTTAGAAGACCTAGAGGACGACAGCGAAGAAGAGGAAGACCCAGATCTGTTGCAAGATTCTATCTATCATCTGAATCTCAGTCAGTACCTGCGCGACTTCCTACTGAACTTCTCCACGCATCATTGCTTCTCTGCGTTCGTCCAGCATCTCAATGCCACCGAGCGCAGAACCCTAAATAGTATGAACGTCAATCCAACATTCGCTTAGAACGATTGCATTGAATAAAAATCTTGCAGTTTTCGTAATAAAAGTATCCTGTTCTGTTTAATTCTTTATTAAGTCTTTCTTTTATAACTTTCTCCTGCGACAAAAGAAAATTCAAACCTGATATTTATTCTACATTCATTCCCATGCTGTATTCCTTCTCCCCACAATCAAATCAAAACGCTAATCACTCAACCTTGCCCCATTCTGCGTCACTATCAGCAGATCCGACCCACTGGCCCTAGAGGCTGGACCTAGAATGTGCGTTTTTAATCTGCAGATGACTTGGTCCAAGTCCTTGTACGCAACTTTAATATTTTATAAAATTTTTTACCTAACTGTATCCTTATCCTTATCCACGATTGGGATTTCCCTTGGGTCTCATGGCTCAGGGGTTAACCCTACAACGATCCAGCGTTGGATCATGGAGGGGCAGTTGCTCCTTTATGGAGAGGCAGTGCCTCACAGAAATGGGCGGGGAGGGGCCCATTTCAGAATTTTTATTTAACCTTTTTTTTACACTTTTCTACATAATTCTCTGTTCATTCTTTATACTTTTCTAAATTTTTTTTCAACATCTTCAACGCAACCAACATTGCAATTGCTTTTCTCTGTCACACAAAAAATATTCGTGTTGACCCAGTTTATTAAAATAGAGAGAAATACATGTTTGAGTGAATAGGACTTTTAGGTGGAAATGAGCGGAATATTCTATCAAAGGTTTCTGTGCTGCACATAAATAAAATAGTGGGTAAAGAAAAAGAAGCAACAGCAAATCTGCTGAATAGGTTACTGCAAAAAGCAATCTCTAATCAATAAAGAAGGAGACTTCTAGGTGTATGGAATTATCGATTGCAGAGCCTGTTAATATTCAACTTTGTAAATTCATTTAACATCATTATATTCAGCATGCAGATTGATTTATTTTTTGGCTCGCTATTAGTCTCCAATGATTCGGTGTACATAGATGCGACAAATAATGGGTGTATTCCGAAATATACTGTCAGTACTATAAAAGTAATTACACCTGTCTTAGATACGTGTGGATGAATAAGGACACAGCATAGTTACAGTATTGGCAGTTCATACATTTCGGAATATACCCAATATTAAATTGGCAAACAAGTGAAGACGAAGAAAGAAAAAATTATCTGCCCAGAAATATAAAAAATTTAAAACATTGAATAAGGCTTTCGAAATGTTACTAAATATCATTGGATTGTGATTTACTTTCGAAATTTATGCAAAATATAAAATTGAGTCTGACTAAAAATCCCGCAAAATATGCGGAGTAGATAAAAATTGTATTGAAATTGTAAAATGTCGAAAATGAATTGCCCTCAAATTGAAATATTAATAAATTAAGTGTTTCTATTTAATCGCGCAGACTCAGGAGTGGGAAAAGTGGGGGGGAGCGCTCGAGGCAGTGCCAGAACTCGGAGCGCTCATTCTTCCTCCAGCCGGTCTCCTATACTGGTCTCTTGGAATCAACCTGCTTATCTATTTCCAAACTTCCTCTCTTTCTGTATTTGCTTCTGCTTTACTTCCTTCTTTCTTTTTATTTCATTCTTTACTTTCTCATTTATCTCTTTCATTATTTCTTCTCTACTTTTATACTCCTTTTTCTTATTTTTCTACTTTTTAACTTCTTTATTTCTACCTTTCGTTCTGTCTTCTTGTTTCACTCACTTCCCTTTCATATTCTATTGTGCTTGTCTTACCTTTCCTATTTCCTTGGTCGGGTCGAGCATATTTATTCGAGTAGTGATATAAGAGTAGTCACCCTGTTAGTGAAGCTAGACGTATAGACC
>JAYRCB010000092.1:0-102316 GCA_036026315.1 Trachelus stipa
TGTGTGATCGATGGTGGTGTTGTCGCAGAAAGTGGTACACACGCTGAACTTGTTAAGGAGAAAGGACTTTATTATAATTTATTAAAGATGCAACACAAGTGTTAATTGATATTTTTGTGAGTAAGTGAAATCATTGTGGAACATGTTTTTGGGATGACGACACTTACGTTCAAATAGGAAAAAATGTAAATTCTCTTATGCATTTTCAGTGCAAAACAAAGGATGAGTCTGTGTTTGTGTATAAAAAATTTTATGAGTAAAATTTATAGATGATATCAAGTTTCAGATATGGCACATCTCATTGGAGGAATCAGCCATAAGGAAAGGAAGGGAGGAAGGAAGGAAGGAAAGAAGTAAGTTCCAGATATAGGGAATTACTGAACTCTAACCATACTGGAATCCGAACGCCTATATTCGGAGATAACTCAGGAAGCGCGTAGTTGTGTCACTCACATCGTGGATGAAGTTATTCTTTTCAAATTGGACTGCGCATGAGGTGTATAAGTCCTGCAAAAATGTTGTCCCGCCGACATATCAGTGCCAGTCGTAGTGCGATGGAAAGAGCACTGAAATACAAGTACATATAAATCCTATTTAGGCTCCGTGATATAAATATAGAGCCTTATAAAAACAACAGAAAAATATTTAGCAGTCTTCGAAATAAAATATATGTGCCATTATTTCAGGTTATGTTGGTTTAGTCCTCCCTGTGCGCACTGCTTTATTCCAACTTAAACTTTTTCAGAGACTGTATGTACAGTGTGTGATACAGACAGGCTGCTACACCCATCTGTGTCCTTTCTATCTCTCTCTGTGTGGCCCTCACCACTGCCGTTCGGATTACAGTATGGCGAGTGTTCAATGGGGGGAATGAAACTTACTTTTTTATGTATGTTGGTATATCACGTGAACAAGAGATGGAAGCGAGGAAACTTTGCACCCAAAAATGTCCTTCTAGAAAGCAATGTCACTCAATTGAGCGCACCAACTTGAAGCCTTCCGATAAAAAGACTTTCCCTGGGGAGTCCGATTTTTGAATGATTGCTTAGAAAATATATAAAACAGAAGTGAATATTGACAGTGACGTTCTAGAGACGTGTTATGGCGCCACGATAATTCCTTTGCCGTCCCCTACCCAATACTTATCGCACTGTTGCACAGAACCAGCGATGAAAATCGAAGAAAGGGGCACGCAGGAAAAGTTTTACGCGTATTAACTTTACACCTTAGCACTGGGACTTGCTACCGTTCAACGAATTTCGAGATTTTTGGATGCGAATATGGGAAGCTGTCAATGGGCCGAATTGCTTCGCCTAAAACTTCAGCCTTTTACCACAGCGAGTTACTACGTTTACTCAGCCACAATGTCAAATCTAGCGTGTAAAACAGATTTTAAGTACAGTAGGGAAAACTGTATAGGGAATCTTTTCACTTCCACGTAACCAACTCTTGAGCATCACTAAAGCGCGACGTCATACAAGCGTGCAAAAGTATAATCGCGTGTTTCCACGGCTTGCCACAGTGCACGGCAATACCATAAATTCGAACTTTAGCGATCAGGTGCAATTCCCCCTTAACCAATCGGATTGAAATTTACAGGAAGAAAAAAAAACATGAGCAATTAGGCGGAGTAATACCATTTGCAAATGTCAGACAATTCCTGTTTAAAAGTTCCACAAGTACGAAATTAACTTTTTGGCAAAGACGAATGTTTAAGATACGACCGCATGGTTCAAGCGTTTGTGCTTCAAAGCAAATCTGCTTGCCACAATACTTTTTATATTTTATTTTCTGAAATTTATTTAAGAAATTCATTAAAATTAAAACTACTTTAATTTAAGTATCGCTGCTTCCCATTTCCGTTTTCAAAAACTCACTATTCGTATGAAATTCAGGGGAAAGCTCGTTTTCATTGTTAAATGTTATGAAACTGTGGCCAATTTTGTTGCAAAAGTTTGTATAAGATCCTTGCGCGGTCATTAGTTGTTCATGACTTCCAATTTCTTCTACACATCCACGATTTATAAAAAGTATACGTGAAAAAAGTTGTACAGCTGAAAATGGGTCATGACTCGAAGCAATGCATGTTCGATCGATGGTTGCTGACAGAATTGCTTTTCGCAAAATCTATAAAAATGATTATTATTGTCGTAAGAATGATATGGTTGAATTAGTTCATACAAAAAACGATCATTATGTTCTAATTTAGTATCAATAAGTATCTGAAAATCTTTTATATTACCATTTCGGTCTCAGGACTTTCAGCTTGTGGTAAGTTTTCAAACAATAAAATGTTTGGATTGCGTAGAAGAGCTCTTGCCAGTGACAACCGTACTTTCTGACTTATTGTCAATGAAACTTCAGTCTCGTCTAAAACCGTATTATATCCCTGAAAAAACTGATTTTAAATATTATCAAAAAATAAAAAAGATAATCTGATCATATAAACTTACGTTAGGTAAGGACATCACAAAATCATGAAAATAAGCAGCTTTTGAAGCAGCAACAATTTCGTCAATTCGTATTCTTCGTCTCAAGTTACCGTAAGCTATATTTTCAGCAATAGAACGTTTAAAAGGTATCGAGTCACCGTCTACCAATCCAAACAACGATCTTAAATTATTATCATTGAAATTTTCATGGCGTTCACCATCCAAAAACTACGTGAGAACAAATAGATATCAAAAGTCTAAGAATAAAATTGTATACTGAATAGACCTAATAAGACTTATACTTATTAAATTATTCTTTAATGTCACCCAGATAGCCAAAAATAACTTCCCTGAAATATCCTAGCATATTGCTTACATAATAAGAGCATGTTTTGCATGATGTTGTAGTTTTAATTTTAATATTCTGGAATTTATTCTGGAATCATTATTGGCTATTAGGGCAATCGCTAAACCAAATATAAATTTTAAATAATATTTCAATACTCTAAAAAATCATTTATTCGATATCTTACTATATCCCCCGAAGTCGGTTTGTAAAAATGTAAAAGTAGCTGTATTGGTACTGAAACACCGGAAGAAGGACATCCAACAAGTGCGATGCTTTCTCCATTATTAATCCGAATACTAAAGGTTAGCAACTTTGGTAGTCCAGAATAAAGGGGATGTTCGAAGGATACGTTGTTAAAATTAATATTTCCACTCAACTTCTAGAAAGCAAATCAAATAGAATATTAATAAATGGTTAAAAACACATTATACATGAGTAAGGATGTAGACAAATATAGTAAAAAAGGTCACATTAAATATAATTATTTTATTTTGACCAGCTACGCGTCTCGCGGCTACCAATTATTCTAGTCAACCGACCGTTTTAGAAAGTTTTATCAAGCTGGCCTTCTTTACTACATGTTTCTCCATAATTAATTACCACTTTATAATTTCTATTATAATTATTTAAGGGTGATTCTATTATTTTAAAAAGCTTCACTGCGGCTATCTGTGCCTTTATAATATTTGGTGTAAAGACCGCCAAATGTCCCACCATAAACGTTCCTAAAATAATAGCTTCTGCTACCCTGAAATATACAATTTATACAATCGATCACATTTAATGAAAAGCCGTAGGTTTTATGTATAAATAAAATTTGTATAATTTACTTAAAAACCTTTCCTATCTCGATCTCTCTGTTCCTAAGCATATATCCACCAAAAAACATTGACACTGCGTATACTATTGCGGGCGATGCTGTACAAAATGCATGCACGAAAGCTAAAAGGTAAACCCTTTTTTGATTTGCTAGTAATTTACGCAGTTCTTCATCGTAACGTTCAAAAAATGCATTTTCTAATGTCAGTGCGGCAATGCATCTAATATTCGATGCAGATTCCAAAATAATCTGTTTGTAAACAAAAAATTTGGTTATGGACATGCATAAACTTTTCCGATCACTGGTTCTACGGATAAAAATATAATAAAGTAATACAGTATAAGTACCAGTTTAAGTTTGTTTAATTGGGTAGAATTACGAAATGATTGTTGTAACAGCAGAGTGTTGTAATATTTCAATATTACCAAGATAATTGGTGTAAAGACAAGAATCGCCAGACCCAATTTCCAGCTGTACATCATCGATAGTATAATACTTACAGTCAACGATGTTATTGCTTGTATTAAAAAGATTAATCGTTGACCGCATGCCTGAAGTAATAATAATAATTATGATATCAGGTAGTTATTCATTGTTGTTTAATATCTGATAAAAATTCATTATCACTCGTACTTGTTGTATTTTTCTTGCATTAATTTTAAGCAAAGTATTAATTTTATTTAATTCATTAGTTTCATTATCAAACCATTCCAGGTTTTGATGTAAAATTTTCTTGAGGGTATATTTTCTCATTCTAGTTGTCAACTTACTTCCTGCCATATTAACCATGTAATCCTGTTATAATAGAAAATGTAATTATGATCATAATTGTTAACTTTTATTATATGTATAAGGGATACAAAAGTGGATATTTTTAGATACCTGAATAATCGTACAAATACCGGAGACCAAACCAGCTACCATAAACATACTTGTAAAGAAATTTAAACGCACTTGCAATTGCATGCCGTTATGCAATGCAATTAAGCTCAAAGTTTCACCAAAAAGTACTGCATATATTGGTAAGCTAAAGCCTAAAATTGCTGCTGCAATACTAGCAAGTAATAACTGAAGCCATTCCTTGCGATTGTAGCGAAGAAGTTTCATGGTGTTTGCAAGTTGGATATCCTTTCTCTGAAAAATTATTATGCCATAATGAAAAGAAATATGTAAAGCTGGTAGTTTATATTCCATCGCATGAAAACTGTACCATTATATGATCAGCTGTAGGAATATCGGTAACTTGAAAGAAGACAGGATATCGACCGATGCGCACTAATTCTGTTTTCAATAATTCTTGATAACTTCTTCCCAAAAAACTTGATGCATGTTGCATAGACCTCTGAGGAATTTTTTGATTGTCTTTACATTTTGCCACAGTGCTTGCTATAAAGAACAATTATTGATCCTTAGCCTGTATAATTTGATTTTCAGAAAACTTACTTTTACTATCAAAAAATTCTTTCTGTTCTCCAATCATTTTCTCTGTTTCTGGATAACTCTGTATTATCTCATTCACCGTAGAAAATTCTTCGGCGATGCCATCATACAAAAACACAATTTTGGACACTTTCCTTAGTATCAGCGGATTTCTAGTTGTTACGATTATCGTAAGATTTTTGTTTGTCTAAAGCAGTTGGCAACGAAGTTATACAATTTCTTGGCCATTAAAAAAAGAAAGTTTGAGTTGAACTTACGGATTTGATAGACTCGAAAATTGCATCTTCCGCGGTTGGTGTCAAAGCTGATAAAGCGTTGTCCATTATGAGAATTTGTGGTTTTCTGTACAGAATTCTGGCAAGTGCAAGTTTCTGTCTCTGATCTATCGGCAAATCTCCGGTAAGCGGTGTATTATATTTCTACGATAGACAAATCTTCGGTTATTTTTGTTCAATTCATTATTCAAGCATAAATATTTACTTCTGTTAGGCCTATTATGGAGGAATGTATGCCTGCTATCTTGGCAACGGTTTCCATATATTCTAGAGATTTAAATGACGAGTGACATGTAATACATTCTTTTAAAGTTGTACCAAATAACACAGGACACTGTTGAACGAATCCAACATAATTTCGAAGCCCGTGTAAATTTCTGTGCTTCACATCTAAACCGTCTATAATGATCTGATTACAATAAAATATTTTATAAAATTCAGTCTTAATTAGATTCGTAATGTTCCATACTGAAAATATTATACCAATCCAGATTCAGGATCATAGAATCTATGTATAAGACTAAAGCAAGTAGTCTTTCCAGTATTTGGGCTTCCCATCAGAGCTACAGTCTGTCCTTTATAAATAGTAAATGATATTCCTTTTAGTACCTAAAATAAATATATCATTATATATAATAGGTAAAAGAGTTAAATAAATATAAATTTTTTAACACTTGCGGGATCGCTGTGTAGTGCATAACGAAAGAAAACATTTCGAAAAGAAATCCCCACTTCTGTTTTTGTAGCGGATACGTCAACATTCGTAATTTTCATTTCTGAAGTATTCTTCATCATATCTATAATCTACAAATTTGAAAATTAATTGAGCAATTCTTGATTCTTTTTATTAATATTAATACCTTTCTCGAAGCAGCATTTGATTTTTCAATTATATGTAAATATTGTGGCAATTGTAATGTATGCAAAACACAAATTTGCAAACAAAAAAATACCTGTAATCCAAAATATCTTTTATGAAATTTGTGATAAATATTATTTAAGACAAAAATTACGAATAATCTGAATATGTATCGTAGTACCTACCACTATTAATGTTGCTACTGTATAACTTTGTTCAATCTTTAATAAGTTGACGCCATACCACAAGGCAAAACCGTACATGGAGTACATGAGGAACCAAATAATCGCACCAACGATACCATTGATAGTACCCTTTGTGATTTCACAATTTTCTACCAGTACAAGTTTTTCTACATATTTCTTAGATTCGTGCGATTCGCCAGAATAAGCCAAGACAGTGCGAATATTGGTCAGACACTCTTCTGCAGCCAATTCTGCTGGTTTGTAAAAGAAGTCTTCTTGCTCGCGCATATATTCATTTGCCTGCGTAATTAAAGCTGCGTTAATTATATGTCTAATTTTATATTAATTAATTAATAAATTTAATTCACTCCGCAAGCATAACGCATGCGAGTTCTATTATGTGGTATCATAATCACCCATTTAGCTATGCAAATAATAACTGCTATTATCGGTAATATAACGAGCAGTGTACCGGCTAATTTAGAGCCATAATATAAGGCAACTAAAATACAATTGCAGGCGGCAATTGTACTTGATACAAACATTCCAAGCTTCTCGCCTAATCCTGACTCTAGGTAACTTGTATCTCTAGAAAAAATAATTTCAATAATTTTTCAGAGATCACCATAACGCGTAGGAAAGCATAATCGTAACGATGATCGTTTTGTATAAAATATATTAATTTTTTACCTGATACTCCTAGAGGCCAAATCTTCCGGATTTTGAGAATCAAACCATGCGATATTCTGACGTAATAAAACTTTGAAATGAATCTGTCTCGCTTGAATTGATTCGTTAATTGCAGCATGATTAAGGCAAATAATAAATATCATTGTAAAGATCATTTGGCAAATTGCGAAAAACAAAGAATAAATTGCGAAATTTAACGTCTCTTTGGCCAATTCCTTCGAAGTACCTCGAAATTGATCATTGTATCTGATGAACGGAAATGGCAAGAATTTAAAATCACAGTAAAAAATATTTTACTTGGTGCATTTTAGACCAGTACGTAAGTCTGACTTACGATATGTATAATTACCCTCTAAATCCCACGGGAAATTCACTCGTTTCGTTAATACCTTTAATGGCATTATGTATATGATATTGTACAAAGGATTCAGCAAGATTTCCATATAGAATAATTGTTCCAGGAACGCAAAATCCACTTAAAATTGCAGCTAATAATCCGATTAAAGTTAGTACAATATCGGTCCAGCATCCAAACCAAAACTGATGAATAAAAAATTAATGTTAATATCCGCCATGATATCATCCTGTAAATTACATGAATAAGTATATTACCTGAGGAAACGAGTATTTTAATTTAGGATAATAATCGACGCTTCCTAAGTTTGAATGTCTCTTCATTCTAATAAGTTTTCGTATTTTTAACCTGTTACGTGCAAAAGAAGAGTGTGCATATGTTTGACATAACAGTTTGTTAGATCTCCATCAAAATCGCTTTCTATTGTTATCCGATTAAAGTCATTAATTGATTTTCAATTAAAGGAACCATGAAAAATTACAAATATTATTCAATCTATATTTATTATCGTTACAAGTAGTCCGATTATATGTCCATATATTTAATTAGCATTTTTATTATGTAATGTTACTTGCACGCGTAGTACGATATTGTTGTTTCCGTTAATGGCGGCAAGGAAGTTGATCTAAGATTTTTATTTATCTTTGGTGTCTGTCCATAAATCAACAACCAATTCATCAGACGTTTATTGTGAGTTTGTCTGACAATTTTCAAAAAGTAATGATACCATCCATTGTCAAAATCAAAATTGCATCCTAAAAGTTTATAAAATTATGTCAAAAGTTCAATAAACAATTATTAATCTGCTGGCAATCACTTAAGATGCAAATATACATATATGTGTTTTGTGTTGCTATGCAACAAGCTATGCTTTATGTATGACATCACGTCGCTTTTATATTAAAAAGTTAGTAAATTCAAAAGTTCACTACCAATTCTGGGAGCATAGTTGTATCCCTTTTTAACTGACCGTAACAGAAGGAGATACAACCATTTTCACAACACACAATAAAGTTGAACTAACCTGCTCGATAAAGAACATCTAGACACGAGAAATCTTTCTTCGACGGGTTATTTATAAAATGATAAAAAGCTATACAAATAGCATTTTTTCCATCTTTAGTTTTTAATCCAGGATTAGCTCCTGGAATAAAGGACTTTATTGAATTGATAATTTTTTTAATTATAGATAATCCCCATTAACGTCCAGTAGTGCAAAAATGCACTAGACTTGTATTTATACATCAATGGGCGTTAATAGATTAATGCAAATTTTATAAACAAATATATACCTTTTGATAACATATACTCCACTAAGCATGTGTGACCATAGTAGCAGGCACAATGAAACGGCGTAAATCCCGTAGATTCGCGTTTAACATTCATTAAGTGTGGACAATAATTTACAAGTTCAATGCATCTTAGGGCACAATGAACGTTATAGCATTTCTGTTACGAGAAATATATAATTTTAAATGCGCTAATCAAAATTGCGTCATTAATTATATTATTTGGATACGATTTTTCATTATATAATATAGTAGACTTAGCCGTGGACACTGTACCACTACTAGACACCACATAAGAAATCATTTTGATCTCTTTTGCACGCATTCTACTTCTGTAAGGTTGTCCACGATTGGTACAGTGCTCATAATTGGGCCTACGACTTAACTATTGTCCCCTAATGTAAGATGCATTTCCCTGCAATATAAAAGTACCTACATGAGGTGTATAGTAATAAACTTACACTAGCGGCAGCATATAACTCATCGTGAATATTCCTGTGGTTAAGTAGAATTTTACTTCTAATTACTGCATCTATGTCAATTTCCTTTTTAGAATATTTAGTGCCATTTTCTGTAGCTCTGTGTGCTACGTGATCTCGTTCTGAAAATCGAAGTAAACTTAAAAATAAATAAACAATTAAACTTTTTTCAGAAACATGAAGTGAGTTACAGGAATAAATTATTTTTTAATAAAAAATACAATTTACAAGATTTTATGTCAGTACATGCAGTGACTAATCTTTGACTATAATGTTTTAAATGTCATACCCTTCATATGGTTATCTTTAACCTATAGAGATAATTATATAATTTGGAAATCAATCACTAGTTATATACTTTCACAGCAATTAAAGCATTTTCTTTATAATGTAATGTATATAACTGTATAACGTACTTCTAAATCGGTAAAGCAAACTCGACATAATGGCGATAATTAGAAATACAGTGCCCATGGTAATTCGTTGTAGGTTTATAGAAATTATCGAATCTTGTATCAATGCGATAAGAATTTCATAAATAGAAATACTATCATCCTCGATAACGTCAAATGAATTTATATTACTATTTTGAACTGGAGTAAGGCAGTGATCACGACAATTCATCCATCGGTTTGTATAATCAGTTATTTCCGCCATTTTCCAGTCACGCGCAACTGTATCGCGCATAAATTATTGCCTCTACCTATAATTTTGTTGCTTTATGTCTGTTCCTAACTTGTCCAACTGGAGTCGATGCCATCAGAGGGTAAAATCAACGTCAAAAAAAACAAGAAGAGAACTCTGAGTCACCAGAGATGAGTAGGGAGATGCACAATGCTACGACTTTAGGCGATACCAAAAACATGGCGCTAAATCGTAGCGGCAAGTCCGGGAGTAGGATTTCGTGATCATCGCCTCTGTTGATGTTACAGATTCCGCGTAGCCGCACGAGTCACGTTCATCGTTTCAGCCGATATTGCAGTCAGCGTGACTCGGATGGTTGCTCGGTGGTGGGAAAAAAGTTGCCGCCCTTCAAAAATCGTTCTCGTCAAGCAGGCGGGCGTCAAGGTCTTCCGTTCAATCGAACCCTGAATGTTTGTATGGACGTAATGCGCAAACAAATGTATATTCAAATAAATTTCAAAGTTAGAAAAAATGCATAGAAATATTGGCTTTTACTCTATACCTCTTATCATTCCGGAAATGAACATTAAAAAATGAATGGCGAAATTCGTTGGTAAATGAAACTACCAAAAAAAGTTGAAAGAGTTCGATCCTCCATGAGAAATTCCTTTTTCATCTTCTTTTTTTCATTTTACTACAAAAATTGTTCAAGGTTCCTCTCCTCTAACCTTTTTCGGTAGCCCAAACTTTATTTTAAGGTGATATAAAATATTTTTAAAAAAAGGTTGTCATCGGGATCGAACCCGCACCGTCTGAATTTTGACAATGTACACAAAACACCGAAACGATCGAGAAAGATCGATCGTTTTGGCATTATTTTCATACAGTTCTTATTTATTAATATTGTTAGGAGCAAAATAAAAACTCATTTACGTATTCCGTGATTTCAACATCATTTTTTAAACATTTTATCTATGACAGAATCGACTAATATTTTAAACGCCCGCTCGTGCCGCGCGACCGGCGAGTTGAGCGGCTGCGGGTCCTCTCTCGCTGAGGAGTCTGCTGTTGCTGTTAGTGCTGTCGCTGGTTCTCAGAGCAACCCTTTGAACGAAGGCGCTCATCAGATATTGCCTAAATATTTCTTTTTTTAATCTTAAATTTGAGTGCACAGTGTGAACTCGATAAGATTTACTAAGACAAAAGTCAGCACCCAATGCCATATGATGCCACCAGCATATTTAGTAGATATTTTACCGATGTTACATAGCAGAACTATTGTTAAAATCTATCAGGATCTATATAACTCCTCGAGAACAATTAAAAAAGCCTATTGTTGAAACATACTAGAGACTGTACTGTTTCGAATGGGACTAATTAGAAAGGTTAACAAACGATAATTTTTCAAAGAACCCAAAAAATGGCGTTTACACGGTGTACTGGTTACGTGCTTATCTTGAATTTAAAAAAACTGTGAAGGTTAGGACGGGTGACGTTCAAGGTCAGGTCAAGTTTAATGTCACAGGTTAAGGTGACACTCGGGTGGGCAGTGCACTAGGGAACAACACTGCACTTCCGGGACACTCACAGAAAATCCAAAGAATTTCTTGGATATCGCGAGAGCACACTAGAATTACACGAGCAAGAAATTTCTATACCGTATCGAAACACAGCTAGAAAAGCTATCAACAGACATCATAGGAGCGCGAGACAGCTCGTAACAACTCGGTCGGTGCCCCGAGACAAAATGCTTTGACAATAGCCAAATTCGAGAACTAATCATTCTGATCATCTGATTGGTCAAGATCCTTATAACCGATAACTTTTCCTTTTCCTCCAGTTGTTGCTTCAAACCAATCGAGAGCGTTCCTTAGCGAATCGGTACGTAACACTTTTGGAGATCCTCATCAGCCGACAGCTGGGCACCACATCTTTAACTCGGGTCAGGGGGTTCCTCTTCTGCCCTTAACCGTAACAAAACCATATCTCTGTCCGCTCTACAGCCATTTGCCCATCTCCAACGGGGTGCCGGTATCTCACCCGGGCTTCTGCCGGTCCGTGGAGACGTCTCCGTCGGGTCATCTCCTCTACCAGGCAACTCGGTACGTCGAGACTATCTCCCCACGGCAGATTCGACCACCTCGACCTCAACTAAACAATAACGAAATCTTAGAGAGCATTGGCATAACTATACGAATCAACCCGAGAGCGCAGCTTCTGAGCAGGGTAGCGACTCGAAGGGAACCCCCTCACAGTTTTTCTTTAAATTCAACATAAGTATGTAGCAAGTACAGCGTGTAAACGCCATTTTTTTGAGTTCTTCAAAGAAGTATCATTTGGTGACCTTTCCAATTAGTCTATTCGAAACAGTATAATCTCTAGTATGTTTCAACTATAAGTTTTTTCAATAGTTCTCGAATAGTTCTATAGTTCCTGATAGGTTTTAACAATAGTTCTGCTACGTAACATCGGTAAAATACCTATTAAGGATACTAGTCGCACCATACGCTTCAGTGCAGGTATGCATAAGGAGCTGGCTTTCAGCGTTGTTTTTCAGATTGTGTTTCAAACAGTTCTGGGATAGTTCTCTGTATCACTCAATGTTGGGACCATAGTTCCGCTTGGAACTATTTTTAAATAATGCTGAAAGGTAGCACCGCATCGCTGTACTTCTTAACGCAGGTAGGCATGAGGTGCTGGCCTTTGGCTTAGTAAATCTTATTGAGTTTACACTGTGCACTTGAATTTAATATTACAAAAAAAAATATTTAGGCATTATATGATGAGCAACTTCGTTTCATGGGTTGCTCTGGGAACCAGCGGTAAGTTGCGAAGAACTTCTGCCCGCCAAGCTACACGTTCGTGATCACGTTCAGCTCGGCTACAACGGGATATGCATTATCGACGGAGGCGATGATCACAAAATCCTACTCCCGGACTCGTCGCTCCGATTTAGCGCCATGTTTTTGGTATCGCCTAAAACCTTAGCGTTGTGCATCTCCCTGCTCATATCTGGAGTCACTATTCTTCTTACAATCTATGTATTTTATTCAACTAGGTGATCATTTCGAGACGATTGCCGTCACACTCCCGATAGCGCCATTTGCCATGAAAATGGCGAGTTAGTGCGCTAGTTTATGTTACTTTTTGACAGTAAGCGCATTATTATACAGGAGTGTAAAGAGAGAGGAAGAATTTGAGGAACATTTTTTTTGGTTTTCAATATTGCATCGACTATGTATTCTCCTGATGGCAATGCCAAAGGCTCAGAAGAAGATTCAACAAGCAGCGCAAAGGCTGTCAGCGGGCCTTGTACAGCGATCGATGTTAAAACCGGTGCCATTTGTGGTCAGACTGAAGGTCTTTATATTCTTGATGAGTTTCGTAAACTTTATGAAGCTCGTTTGAGAAATGTAGATGAAGAACCAATTGATACCGATGCCGATCGGACATCGGTAAGACTTCTATTGCTTCTTCGTTTTGGAGCGTTTCTTACTTCCTTCTACTCCATTTCCTCTGGTGTTATTCTTTGATCATAGCAGCTGAACTATTTTGCTTCTGGCAGCTTTGTTGTAATAGAAATACTATATTTTTTTTAAGTTTTTTATAATGTATGTTATTTTATTTTCCATAGTTCTAGTTGAATGATGATGTTCATTAAATTATTATTTTAGATGAAATTACAAATAATGTCAGAGTGGGTTAAAGATTTAGATGAACAAAATATAATGCTTGTTCGGACTGTTGAAGAATTAGAACATGCTGCTTGTACCAGAGTTACAGTCTTGGAAGATAAGTTAATGCACTCATCTAGTATAGCTGCTGACAGTATGACGCGAGCTTTACAGTCCGATGAGGTACTGAAAATATGTATTAATGTATATGTACATGTTAGACAAATTGGAATTGAAGGTCATTTAGCTTCTTAATGATCTTTTCAGAATCTTACTTTACTCACAAATCGTATTGGACAGTTGGAGAAGGATGAGGAATCTCTTCATCAAAGAATTGAATTCCTTCAAAGCGATATCAGAGGATTGCTTGAATTAATAAGGCGTGCACGACGTGAAAACTATTGGAGCACTGATGGAATAACATTCTTTGAAATTCGGCCAAAAGATATTCCTTCTGCAATAGAGTATGTTGCTCTAACATAATTTAGATTTTGTAATACGAAGTTTGAAATATCCATTAAGCATACAATGAAATATTTATACTTTCAGCTGCTCCTGTAACCAGGTAAATTCAAATGTGACAGCTGACAAGAGAGTGAAACTTATTTTAGAACTAGGACGAGGTCTTGTTTCTGAAGGACCTCCAGAATGTCCTCCGAACAGGGCATTTTGTGACTGTTCTTTATCTTGTCAGCCTACAGTCTGCTTTCCCTGCGATTCTGAAACTTTACCACTTACTTTTTGATCCATTGCTATTGCATACTCCAATCATATCTTTGCTTTCACTTTAAACATTGATAAACATTGAAATTCTTCATTTGCAACCCTCCTTATAATTGAAAAAATTAAAATTATATACATAAACCTTGACGAATGAATTGATTGGAAATTATTAATAAATAATTAATTTTTTTAATTAAACAATTATCATATGTTGTTCGGTCGTAATTAGTTAATTTTAGGACACATTAAATTGAGTTTGATTATCCGCATATATATATCATCGATGATTAACGATGAATCTTCATATAGGACAAAGACACCATGGAAGAAAACATAGAATATTACAAACTCCAGTTGGAAAAACTAAGAAAGAACGAAAAGAAAGCTCAGGCGTAAGTGTACATAGAAAAAACATCGTTGAAATACCTTCACCTAATTGTAATGAGTTTATTTAAGAGCTATAGGATACATATCCTACGATGTTTTTCAGGTGTCGAGCAGAGCTTGAAGAAAAATTGGCTGATCTGAACAAAAAGGTCACAATAAAGGACGAGACAATCAAAAAATATATTTTCAAGCTTCAGAATCTAAGAGATAATCTTAAGAGTCATCCTCAGCTGTCAAACCAAATTATTGTAGAATCTTCTACAGTCAGTGTGGATGACTTTAATTCTGACGTGAGTAATATAATATTTTTTATAATTAAAATATATCCAATAAGTAATAAATTATTTATATAAGTCAAAAACGGAAATGTATCTATCACAATATTATTTGTCCATTCATACACTTGTATCCAAACGAATTCTATTTAACAAGTATGTCAATACATCGGACCTGTATAATTGTTCAATGAAGTACATTACAAGAAAAACTCAAGAGGATTTATCTTACTATACAGACTGACACGCTAATAAATGCAGTGGAATGTGCCTTAGTATCAAAAGATTTGAAAATCGAGGAACTGACTGATCAGCTACGCGATTACCAAATAAAATTGGAAGACTTAACTCAAGAAAAGAATGATGAAACTAAAAGACTACGCATAGAGTTGGACGAGCAGAACAAAAAGTTGCAGACCCTTGAGTCCCAGCTCCGTTGTCTGGAAAAAGTTTGTGTCTTGTACTTGCACTTGTACTCTGTGAAGATTGCACGAATACTTATCCATGCCCACCTGGACGGTGACATTCTCACGCCTAGGAATCATTGGAAAGCCGCGAAGTCCTGACAATGGAGGTAGCCGAGAAGCATGATCTTGTGATGGCCTTACGCAAGGAAGTCGCGGACCTCGAGGAGCAGTGTCGCCATGTAAATATGCAAACTCATTTTAAGGACGACATCATTAAGGAGATGAGACGTGAACTGAGACAGGCTAGGATGAAGGTGCGTTCGTCTTGGACAATTTTGATATTTTTCCTCTTGCCTTCCTATTTTCCATCGGCAACCTCCACAATGGAAATCATCGTTTCCAGCAGACAATGACTTGCCATACCCCATCAGCCTGCATGCTGAATCCTCCCTATGAAAATGTTACTCCAAAAGATATGGACACTTCGTGGAATCATTATGGGAAATTTATGAGAAGACCTATCGGTCTATGCCGCAAATATTACACGGAGAATCAAATTAAACCTATGAACAATTTGTCCATGTTTAACTCAGATCAGATTTCAAAACCTAATACGATTATCTCGATGCCTTCAACGCGAAGAGAAACTTCGTTTGATCGTTATAAGGCTCTGCGTGATATGGATAAAGAAATATTGAATTCTACAAAGAGATTGTCACCTCCTTGTAAGGATTCACGAAAGGAATGCTCTAAGTCCGTTGTCTTTTGTAATTCTCCCCGATCCATTCAGCCATGTTCGAATTTCAAAGAACGCGAGTAACTACATTCGCTATTTTATCCATCAGTTATACTCTCCTCTGATACCTTACTCATTAAAGAATTTATCGTGTGAAAATCGACTATATTTTACTCATTTTAATATTATGTTGATAAGTTTTTTTTACAATATAATGGCTACTTACTTCACTTCAACTTTCTTGTTTTAGGATACATGCTCTTCTCCCAGAAAAGTTCGGATCAAGGCAGAGCCCTGTTATGAGGTGCGTATTATTATGACATACCTATGAAAAATCTAAAACAAACTATTTTTAAATATTATTACTTTTGATAGAGAGATTTCTCATTGTGCTCGGATAATTCGTATCCCTCTTATAAGGTATATCTTTGTCAATTATTAAATGTACGAGATGGATAACTTCTCTATATCCTAAAATCATATTAATAGTCCATTGGCTCCGATTTGCAAGAGCGCTTTCAAGAAACTCAATGCCAACTGAAAAATGTATTGTGCCTATTGACTTCAAAGGGTGACGAAATTAATGAACTCAAGAATGAACTTGCTATGCAAAAGGAAAAGTCATTGAAACTTTCGACTATCCTTAAAAACTTGCATGTAATTAAAAATTCAGGAAAGGTAGTAAGAAATGATTATCATTCAAAGGGGCATTATCATTCTAATTATAATTAATCTATATATGCAGTAATTATACAATGGTTTTATTATATCAACAAGAATTTCTATTCTGTTTCAGGAAGATGAAACGTGTAGTGCTTCTGCTTTTCAAAAGGTATTTCCTTTATAGGTTGAATGTAATTCTAATAAGTGGTTTCATAACTGTTGTAATGAAATAATTTTCATTTCAGGATAAAATTTTGTCATATCTATCGAATACAAAGATACTCATGCAACAGGAAAAAAAGACTCTTCTCGAACTGAAATCAGAGTTAGAAAAAATTCTTGATGAATTTAATATGAAAGAGAAAGAGGTATTTAATATTTTCCACATAATTTTTAAATACTTGAAGGAGGAGAGCAAAAACATTAGTTTTTTTCGTCACTCGATGACAATTTTAAAGAAAATAGGTATCACACTGTCAAATTAAGATAATAGAATGAAATTTACTTCATAGGTCTTTGAACAAGACATAACAAAAATTCATGAGAAATTGCAGGATATTGAAAAATTGCTTCAGAAATACAAGAGCGAAGTAATTGACCATGTAAGTTTTTGAAATCCATGGTCTTGTCTTGCTAAAAAAATCTTCAAGGCGCGAAATGATTTCAATATTTCACAAGCAATGGTAGTTCAATATTTTTCAGTATTCTGTAATGCCACGAAGAGATTACAAGGGAGACTATTAACATAATGCACATATGCAACAAAATTATGTACAGCAATGTACTGAGAGAGATCAGTCTGAGAAAGGTATAGAGTTGATCACTCAAGTAAACTCATTTGATTGCAGTCAGAATCAAGAGATGGTATGAAAAACTGCATTGATGATGGAGAATCTAAGCTTACTCTCTTGGAGAATACTCATCAAAATTCTTGTAGTGTGCGTATGATGTTTGAATTTATTTATTACTCTAAATTGAGTAAGAAAAACAGACTGTTGTTCATTAATTTATCACGCTTGAAATAACTATTATAAATACAAAATAATTATGTCTATTTCAGCCTGAAAAGTGCAATAAAAGTCAACCAAACGATACTTGCAATTCACCAGATACTTTGGTAAATATGTGTGGTACAATTATTAATATTGTTGAACAATGAAAGAAGTTACAGCAGTTCGAGGTAATAATATATTTTTTTTCTTAGACAAATGTAGAGATCGTCAAGCATTTCCGAATGATGGAAGAATTTCGTGTTTGTACTGTGGAAGCTCAAGCAGCAACAGAGGATTTGCGTGAAGAAATGAGCAATGTCATCGCAACCTTACATACTCGTCATCATAAGGTTTGTGTGAAACGCAATAATCCTGTGGAGTGATGTTCTTTCTAAATTATTGGCTTGAGTTAATTTAAGCTTCTTTATGGTTTCACCTATCGCAGTAAACTATACATTGTTTAAGTGCTTGAGTGTTAGTAATCTTTTTAAAATTTCAGTTTACGGAGCTTAGCGAAGCAGTTCATCAAGCTCAGGAACAATTAATAAAAACAAGACAAAATATATCAGAGACTATCAATCGGTTGGAATCACAGGTATGACTTCTTGTCGAATATAAAGCTTTGTACTTCTTATTACATCGTTTGAATTCGATCCTGTAAAATTTTTATACTTTGAAATAGGGAGTGGAGCAAGCAGAGTATTTTACTGAGATCGCAAAAGGTGAACTAAAATTGAAAGATATAAAAAATGAAATTAATCAAGCTAGATCCGAGATTACTCAATGTATTAATACGGTTCAGGATAATGTTCAGGTACTCTTAATTAATCTTATGTATTAGATTTCTTTGCTATTCTATTTTGATGGAACTCAGATGAATAGCTTTATATTAAATTTAAATTATTGTCTTCTTAGCAATGCAGTTCCAATGAACTCTCTAAGACACACACGTATGGTGATCTGCTCGATGATGTGGTGGAAGAAGTTGAGCAAATAGTGTGCAATTTAGAAATGTATCAATCCCAGGTAATATATCTCGTATATAATCATTAATAATAGAAGTAATCCACTTGTTAATAATTACAGAATTTTAACGCAACATCCGAACTTTTCAAGTGGAAAGAACATTTGTCTACGATAGAAGTTAACTTGAGTAACATTCAAAAGAACACGGATGCAGTAGTAAGTGTTCATTGTCTATGAACATATAAATTAATCTGAGATGGAAATTTTAGATTATTATAAACATTGGAATTTGTTACAGTTGCTAGAGAATACAATTGCTCAGAAGATGTTCTGTGAGAAAGCTGAACGACTTGATAATCTTAAGGACGAACTGGATTGTGCTCAAACGAAGATGCAAGATGCCCTGGAAAACATTTTGAATGCTAGAGAAAAGGTAATCATCTTATTCAGTTTAAAAATACTGACAAGTCAGGATACTCGTACTTAACTTAAAAATTTCCATTATAGTTAATAAATCAGTTGCAAAAGGATGATACAACAAACGAATGGAAATGTCATGCAACTGAATTACAGAACCAGGTCGGCATTCTCGAAAAAAAGGTAAGTCTTCATAAATTCTAATAGAATATAATAATAGTGACAAGTAGGTATAAGGATCGCAACATACATTTATCTCCTTTCATTTAGATTGTAGCGCATAGGGTAATAGAGGGAGACTTGCGAAGAAGTCTACGGTGCAGTGAAATGCAGCTAAAAAAATCGATGGATCTTCTTGAATCTTTTGTAAGTCAAACTTGTTAAAACAATTTTTTACTTTCTTAATTCTATTATACATTCTGTATTACAGAAACATGGTCATAGTAAGTCGGATGGATCACACTTAAATTCGCGTCTTCTGATACAGCGTGAGGTAACACAATACAAAATATGATAATATAAATAACAAAAGAAAAATATAAAGGTTAAAGTTCTTTATCTTCAGAATATACCCCAATCCTGTAAAACGTTACAATCTTCGATATTCTCCATGGCAAAAACTCTGCAAGAACTTACCGAATTGAAAAACATGGTATGTACAAATATTTTTTTCGTTTCAACAAAGAAAGAAGAAGTATTTTGAATTGAATATATTGAAGGTCTGTCAAGGATCATCGCACCTCAGCTTGCCAATAGATGCTGAAACGGGAGCCAAAGATTTTTTGAATAAGTACAGTGAAAAAATTGAGCAGTGTTTACTGGAATTTGAGGAACTTCAAAGTGCCTTGATATCCAAGGATACTCTTGTAAGTATTCAAATTCAGTTAATACAGACAACAATAAATCTACCATACAGGTTATTCTATAATGTTTTCTTTATATGTGTAATAGTTGAACAATAAAGATGAAATTATACGGATCCAAAAAGACTCGATAGCAATGACGCAGACCGAGCTAAAAGATCTTCATCAAAAGCTACAAGATAAGGTAAGATTTATCAATAGGCATCTTTATACGGTAATTTCGCGTTAAATGATTATTTATCTGAACTCATGCATCCGCTCGCACGTTTCATATTTCTTTATAAAAAGTGCAGCAGAGTACTGTATAATTATATAGAAGATCTTTTATAAAAAATTCTCAAGAACCGTGTATATACGGTACGTATAATTACAATCGTATCATAACAATGTAATATAAATTAAAAAAGATTACGGATCACAATACCTAAGACGATATTCTTGCTATTCTTTTGTAGATTGATATGCAAGGTAGTATTATATCTCAGTACGAGAAGGAGAAAAAACATTTAATAAAACAGGTCCGTATAGATGAGTAATAAGTACATATTTTAATCAAATTAAAAATCAATAGTATTCATCATTATTGAATTTGCAGAGTGAACTCCAGAATCAAACTATCGCGAACCTGCAGGATGCTGTGGTCGAAGCAAAAAGAAAGTTAGACCAAATGGCAAACAAAAGCAGCACTGAAGTGAGTGAAGCCTGGATTTCAGTTCCTCCTTCGGTTTTTAATAACCACAGAAACGTGCACGACGTTTGATACTCGAACAGCAATAACTAATAACCGGTCTGCCCATTTGATCTTTATTAACATGGAACACGAGGCTAACTCCTTGGCTTGTATATGTATAATATATAAGTGAATTCAGTACTTAACTGTACACAATATAGAAGAGTGTGCTAACATAGTCGATACTTCTAAAAAGACTTTCAAACTAAACAGAACCTTATAAGACATGGAATTCTTTTCTATGCCATATTGATTTATAATATGCCATCAGTATTTTAATTCCTAATAGACTCTCTCCCAACACAATTCAATAATTTCTCAAGAGATAATTAATTCGTAAAACCCTTACAATAACAATTCTTGCAACTTACCGTGCCATCAACTGTACAAGGTGGTTGGACATACATACAACAAATGTACCTTTTCTATAAACCCTTGACTGCATCTGCGAAAACCAGACAACATAAATACTACGCCAATGGGGTACATCCGTACTCAGTCGGCGCAGTTAAGGGTTAAGAAATGTATAAACTATGTCTAATCAAAAATAATTTTCTTCTGCCCCTATAAAAAATTCATCAAAAATAGCTCTGTTCCTCATACGTGTAGTCAGCCATTCTTGCCATTTACCTTTCTCATTGATTCCGTCCAACAGTGGCAATCTATCAGGGTGTTTATAAAGACATTTTCAATATGATTAATCTTTCAGTGGTGGCACGTGGTCTAATAGGCTCGATAGATGTACATTTCTTAAGGCAAGAAAAAAGGCTCCACCATTGAAAAGTTAAAACAATGCAAACCATTACGTCACACCGCTTTCAAAATAATGACACGTTTTACTATATATATACATACTCTCATAGAAACGACACTATTCATTTAACGGATATAGCAATTCCAATATTATTAATTGTTTTTTGTATCTATTATATAGTTGTGCCAAATTTAATATTGATATTTACTGTAGTAGTTATTACCTAGATAGTTGGAAAAGGATTCTTCTTTAAAGATTAACGTAACTACTAGCGGATATTATTGTTCTTAAAAAAAAACGAAATAATCAGTTTACCTTTTATTAATAATATTGAGACGAGTTCGAATGTATAATTCAACGTATAAATACTTCTTGCGGTATTTTATTATACGCGGTGATCATGATCATTACCGTGCATCTAATAATACTTATTTTCATGGCTGCAGGTAGTAAAATTGTAATACTATATGGCACTGAGAAATCGTATAGCCAATGAGACTATAAATTTGTATATTTTGCAAATATTAATGTATAATATAAGTGTATTAAAAATAGTAATGAGAATAATCGTAGTAGCACAAATCGATGCTTTGTGAGTTAATAGAATCTATAGGTCCTTCAAATTATTCTGAACCTATTCGGTACAATTTATTATTATAAATAGACAATGGGATTATCATCGATTATTGTAGTAGTTATCCCCTTTAATATTGATATAATATGAATGATATACAATAATTTTATCTTGTCATTAGCTAGGAAGCTGTGAATGGATGTTATGCGATTTAGATTAAAACTATTAGCGTTATTACATATGAGATTTAGAAACTTTGTTAAATTTCAGCGTCAATTTATAGTAAACTTCAATATAATATTTTTTAGATCCCGATTATAAGAAAAGAATATTATTAATTATAAAGTGTAATGGTACGAATGGTAGTGTATGGTACACTCGAATTTTCAAAAAGATATATATTATAAGGATCATCGAGTACAACAAAATCTGTGGATCTTTGTATATTTTATGAATAATAAGAACATCTAATAGATATTTAAAAATATATTGCATATTGTGTATTTTGTATTAGTAAAACAAAAATTGTGATTATGCGCACATTCTTCTATTATATCGCAATAATGTATATGCATGCTATGAGGAAGATAATTCCATATGGTTTTTGTGTGACGTAAAGGATTTTGTTGCGTCTGTTTATACAAAAAAAAAAGGAAAGTGGAGAATCTGAAATATTGTGATGCATTGCAAGCATGTGGCATTCCAAAAATGCAGATCGCTTCGAAGTGGATGAGCACTCATAAATTTATGCATGGTATGTATGTTAAGTGCCATTCGATAACGTAATTATGTTCATACATGAAAGAATGTAGTTTGTCAAAGTTATTTTGTATAAAAAATTGTTAAATAATTTCGTAAACCTAACTCTTTTTCAGCTTCTGGACAAGGATGAAGCAATTCGAATGATGAGTTTGTACCTTGCAGAAACGCAAAATCAATATAACGAATGTTTTACAGAGGTGAAATAAATATTTATAAATATGTACACTTTATTTATTTAGTTAATAATCATTGCTGTGATCTTTTATACAGGCTGCAGAACAGGGATCAATACTAGAAGTTCATCGGGATGCAATTGGCAAATTACAAAAGAAGATAAATCGTACAGAGTACGAAGCATGTATGCTGGTGGCATTAATCAATCTGATATATCATTTTATTTTAGCTCACATACAGGTATGCCATATATTTGAATTAATAATAAACCTGTACCTTATGTATATGTTTGCTATTCTTCAGAATGAATAAAATCGTGAGAAATAACGAGATATTATTGCAGTGTTATAAATTAGTCATAGTTATGTGTATGATTTAATGCAATTTAATGTACTATCTTTAACCGATATAAGCATAGTCATTTTTTTAGGTCCCTAATCTCTAATATATATGTATTGATTTATTATTTTTAGGAGCAACTGCAATCCCATGTTTGCAATCTTGATATGCTGAGGATTAAGGTATGCGTGAGAGATTTATATTAAAATTGTACATTGAAATGGATCACTGAATGATTATTAATTTGGTTGTAGACGGATACCCTTGTTAAGTCCAAGAAGTGTCTTGAGGAAAAATATATGAATATCAAACAATTGTGGCACGAGACAGACCGAGAATTACGGGAATTAAAGTGAGTATTCAGTTGCTACAGTTTCTGTAAAGTAATTATATTAGTTTCAACAATCTACAATATGTATATAAAACATCTTTTTTCAGATCAGTAAAACGCGATTATAATGTAAAGTATTGTCAAACTGAAATTGTAACTGTCGAAAAAGTATACCGCTCTCAAGGAACACTGTGCGAGAAAGATGTTCGAGATTCATGTACCTCAACTGTGACTGATGAAGTTGATGAAATCAACAATGAATCGTCGATGAAGGAAAAAGAATTAAGAAAAAAATTAAATTTATTGTCTCAGGTACAATTTGTAATAATAAATTATGATATAAAATGATGAGATACTCTTTCAATTATATTTTTAATATCTTTTCTATATTTGGATACCCCAGGAGAATGAAGAAATAAAGAAACAGCTGTGCAGATACCAATTGGATTTCGAAATATTGGAAAAGGAAATGAATTTTGAAAAAGTCAAACCGCAAGAAGAATTAAAGACTATGAAAATGGAATTGGAACAAACGAAAGATGAAAATGAAAGACTAATAGCTGAAGTTGGCGAAATAACTGGACAGGTAGAAGTTTTTGTGAAGACATTACAAACCACGAAAGAGAAATCAGAACAATTGGAAAAGCAGCTTAAAAATTCCGAGATTTCAGAGAAAAAGGTAAAACTTAATTGTTTTGAATTCCTATATGTATTGACGTTTTCTTTTTATTATGTACAAGATTGAAAGTTTGAAGCGAACAAACGAGATTCTAATGAAGGACTTGGAAGGTTTACGTATGCAATATGAAGATACCCAGATAATACTTACAACGTCTACGGATACTATAAGGAGTTTACGGGATGAGGTAAATATTAGGAAGGAATTAGTATGCAAAAATGTTTATTAAATAGTGAAAACCTATCTCAATCCTTTTATGTTTACTAGGTGGAGATTCTGCGGAACCGTATCGCATTCTGTGAGAATATAAAGAATGAACAGGCTCGTGTTATCGAAAATCTTGAGGCAAAATTGGAAGTAAATGAACATCAATCCAGTGAATGTCTTTGTGAGCTCAATAGTTCCAAAGAAATGCTATGTGTCCTGCACGATCGGATTTCTTCACTGAAAACCTTATTGAAGGAGAAATCTGATCTGATGGCTACACTTGAGGCAGATTATGAAATGTTAAAGGTATGCTTCTATCTTGTATATCCTCTGTTTTGTACAAGCTTCATCATTAACGTATTACATTAAAATAAGCTGACTTAAAATGCAGAGGATAACAGGTAACATCAAAAAATGTGTTTGACTATAATAATTGAACATTTTTAATCAGGGTCTTATTTGTCGTAGTTTAATGTCACATGAATGTAATGAATATGTTACAGAATTCTAATGTCATCCTGACAAATGAGAATGAAATGCGCGAGAATAAAGCGAGGGAAAATATATCCGAGCTAAAAAAGAAGGTTATTCATTATTACATTCACAAAATTAGGATGTGGCATCATATTTCATTTGATAACTTCATTATTCTTGTAGTTGAAGGAAACTCAGTTAAAACTTTGCCATATGGAGGAAAATTATCTGAGGGCAACTGAAGACTTTAATAAAAGTCAAGCTATTGTAATGGAAGCAGCAAAGCGTGAAGTCGATTTACAGGAAACAATAACAACAATGGTAAGATCCATTCGATAAGATTATACACATTCAATATGGACAATTATTAATTTAATTGTTTCCAGGAAAAGGATTTCCTTTTAAAGCTGACAAATGCAGAGGCAGAAGAAATGAGACTGCAAGATTTAGTAGAAAAGCTCAATGAAGAACTGGGAGAGCTACGCAATGAACTTTCCGTAAAAAATACTAAAATACATCAAGCTCGGTGCAACTGCAAGTCGCATCTTGAGCGTCTAGAAACATTACAGCAGGATGTGAGCAAAATAAATACCTTTAATCATATTCCTAAAAGCAGCAACTAATTCTAAATGGCACTAATATTTTTATTTATCTTGAATTATATTCTTTTTTCAGGTAAATGAAATGCATAAGTGTCTGTGGGATCTTAGGCAGGAGTGTCAAATCAAAAGTAAATCTTTGGCTAGTATATCGGCCGAGTTAAGTGAAACAGCTGCAAGCCGATCACAGCTGTGCAATGAATCGCATCATTTGGTTTCCAGCATCCGAACTTGGATGCAGCAACAGAAAAAATTGGTTGAAAACCTTGCATCCAGATTAAAAACTAAACAGGAACAACTTGTACGATTTGGATTTGAAAAGAAGTATGAGTCTGATAAGAATCAAACTTAATATTCATTAATTACCTTGTAACAATTGTAAATTATTAATATTAATTCCCAGAGCTCTTTTAATGGCACTCCGAGAATTCAGACGTGCAAATGGAGTCCTTACACAAAGATTAAGAAGAACTCACCTCAGGTCATCCGGAATCTGTAAAGGAAATAGGACAAGAGGTGTGATACCAACTATGGGATCATGTCGCATAAATTCACCATCACCGTCGCCCACATCGACCTCATTTTTATCTTATGCCGTTCCAATTTATTGCTCAAACATGGAGTCAGATTTATCCAACAAAGTTTACTCTCGACTGTCCGTCCAGGTCTGTATATTTTATGTGTACTCGTTATGAAATTTATGTTTTTCAAATATTTGTTTATCAATTACTCTATATTATTATATAGAAATGCTCATCTGTGGGTCCCATAAGGAGCACTCGACGATGCTCCGCAGCGTGTGCTGGCAACTCCTGGTGGTTTCCAAAGATGGAATATCTTACCAAAGAATTACGAAAGAACAATGAATGGTGGAGTGGAAATAAACATTTCATAGCAGATACAATAGAAAACCAACCAAGTTTTGACGAGAATCGGGATTGCGGATACCAATCATCTACCAGCAAATGAGTATATAGTAATAGAAACAAATCAACGTAACTATGCTCTTCTGTCGTTGATCTGGCAATTGGCATATTCATTTTTTTATTGCCCTCAGGTATCCTTGAATTTCCACTTTGGATATGAAGGATAAAATGCATTGAATTGTGCCAGACCTAGCACAATTACGCTCACATATCATACAATATATTCCGATCGGCAATCGGTAGAATTAAATTTCCAAGACTGTTTTCCAACGGCAGTGAACTTTTAATCACGATTTTATGTAATTTCTCTTTTATATGAATATTAACGAATACGTTTGACAAAGTAAAACTGTACACAGTTAACTAGCGTGTAAATTGTAATCAATTATTTTCTTCTCTTCATCTCGGAAGCAGCCCGTGATACAATCCCGGGACTCTGCGATAGGGAATCTTTATCTTCGTGCTGATCTTCCGATAGC
Source organism: Trachelus stipa (assembly GCA_036026315.1). Classification (NCBI taxonomy): domain Eukaryota; kingdom Metazoa; phylum Arthropoda; class Insecta; order Hymenoptera; family Cephidae; genus Trachelus; species Trachelus stipa. The sequence continues at coordinate 26,929 of JAYRCB010000092.1, forward strand.
GGAAGTGACAATATTAAACGATAATTGGGAACGCAGGTGAAGCGAATAAGAGGAATGTTTCTCATATAAATCTGCCAGAATAATTCTAAACTTTTATGACACTCAGTTAAATTGAATATCTCATCGCTTTTAGGCGGTAGCTAAAACATTATAATATAGCCGTCATTAAAATACGATTTTATAATATCCCTAGAAAAAATAGTTCCACTCTAAAAACAGATTAAGCATCTTTCATTAGAAATTTCTAACCATCACAGTGTGTAGTAACAAAGATTCTCGAAAAAATTCATTAGTTTCGACAGCAGTACGCCATGGACTCAATAAGAAAAATTTATGTGTGTTATAAAAAATTCCCAGTAGAGCAGAAACGCTTTTCTCGGTAAAATCATTGTCTCTAAAAGAATTATACTCATTGAAAAATTATCATACTATAAATTACAATGTTATATATTTCATTAAATCAATGTTACCGAGAGAATTGGAATATTTCAAACATCAGTTTTAAAAAAATGTCTCTGCTAGTGCTATCGGGTACTTTTTTCTCTTGTAACTTCCTATCTACAATGAAAATGACTTTACAGTATCTATAAGCATTTCCAAAGATATTTTATGCATTTTACCCAGCAGTTCAAGTACATCATGCTTGTTCTGTTGCTTTTCTTTAAGATAAGATAGGTCCTGTGGAGTAATGAACTCCCAGATACATAATTTGGGCTTTACTGCAGAAATATAACTTGGGGCGTGTGCTGGATTTTCTAATGTAGTTGAAGGCCATATTGTTCCACATAAATCATCATAATTTACAGAATAATGAACATTTGATTCAGACTTCACTGGTCTGCAATTAATTTCTTTGTCACTGATCAAGACATCCAAAAAGGAGCCTGTGGCATTTTCTAAATGTCGTTGAACTGACGTAAATGAATATTTTTCTGGGTTAACTGACATTTTGTAATACCTGACAATATTAGCATGCCAATAAATTATTTTAAAATAGCATTTCTCTGAACTATTGACAGGACAAGCAAATGTAGCTGATAAGATCAATTGTTTTTTCAAGCGAGTGTTAAGAATAATAAAACTTATGATAATGAGGACCAATATACATGTATCATAATATTCACAAGTTTTATTCATCTCCTTGTATAATCATTCATAATTTATCATGATTTATCAATAAAATTAATATACAATATATCTTAAAGTAATAAGTGTGTTATACACGATACGATACAATCCTAACGAAGAAAATATGTATATATGATAATCATAGCAGCAGAAATGGCCTCTACTGTATCTTACAAGATTTTGTGTGCCAAAAATCATCGATGTTACTTTTGTTGTTGTTATGTTGTCGTTACCATATATGTATATTTTAAATGTATCATTATTGTTGTTCTTTTTTTTCCGTGTCCCATTCTCCCTCCTCATTTTCATCCTCGTGTTTTGTTTTTGTTATTTCTTATTATCGTTCTTATTACTTATTACACAAATCGTATCACCTATATGATTTATAATATAATGTATTTATATATGTATTTATATATTTATAACGAACACCGCCCGCTTACTACTAGAATTAAAAATGGGAGTTCCTCATGATTTCTTTTTTTTCTCTTTATCGCTGTTGCCAACTTTGACCGAGTATAATCGACTCGACATTCCAAACGTTTGATAATGCAATAATATACGTATTCTTTTTCATTGTAGCTGTCATACTCACTACTATATATTTTTTTATATCCATTGATAGCCAGCAGGTCAGTATATCCTGATTTGCAATGGAAATAAATAAATACAAACTTATTAATTATAACAACCACAATGAGAAAGAATATCATATTACAATAACAATTGGATTGAATGGCAGATCGGTCAGATTCAGTCAGACTTAGGGGTGTACTGATCTGACCCTCTTCTTATTTATCCCAGCTGTTGGTGTTTTATCTCGTCACTTCTGACTCTCCTATGGTCGATCGATCGGGTGAATAAAGTTTTCATAAGTTTTGACGTACAATAATATAGGCTTCACAGCTCATTCCACCCCCATTGGCTTCATGGTAGTTTTGTTTTTCTTTTGCTTGTCCTGCTTTTTCACCTCACAACCCGCAACCCCACATCCCCACCTCCCTTCACGTCTTGTATGTAGATTCCACGCGATGCAGACGTTCACGGTGTGTGTATTTTTTTACTTCTGTTCATTATGGTACAAATCTGAAACGTCAAATACACGGACTACAGAACCTTGGCGAATTTTGAATACGTTCTATGCTATAGTATATTGATATAAAGCCACGGTCCAAAATTAAAACAATAATCTCGTCTTCCCTGCGTTCCTATATCTTAAATTATAAATTTCCTAGACTAGATATCAATTAAAAAAAAAAAAAATACTTACAGATTCAAATAATCACTTGCAGCAATTGCCAGCAGTCGCTTTCTGTCCTTCTCCTTCGGCTAGTCGACGGCCTTGCCCACTCGAGCCTCCGTTCCCTGCTTGTTCATTCTTTGGAAGTTTCTTAGCTGTAAATATAATTCAAGAAACTATTACTAACATCAAGACTAAACGGGTAAAAGCTCAAAACCATCTTATAAGCCATAAAAAAGTATACAAGAGAATCAAATGAATTAATTAAATACAAAGGACATGGATCATTTAGAATTGAAATAGTAAAAAAAAAGATAACATCTTACCGATCGCTAAAAATATATCGTTGACATTCATAGCTGTTTTTGCTGAAGTTTCCATAAAAAGAAGTCCATTCTCATCCGCGTAAGCCTGAGCTTCGTCGCATTCGACTACACGTTTATTGGCAAGATCTGCCTTGTTACCTGCCAGGGCTATTACTATGTTTGGACTGGCTTGTCGTTGTAATTCCTTTACCCACGTTGTTGCACGTACGAATGTGTCCTGCGACAGACGCCAATTGCAAACGCTTCTATTAATCAGTTAACCACCCACATGTTGAGATAGTACGTACTAAAATTGACACCGGAAAATCTATTAAAGTTCGTTGCAACATGAGATGGTTTAGGACAACACCCACAAGAAGGAATGACCTGTTTATAATCCGTGTCAATTTTGGTATTTCTTTTTTTTTTTACTAGGCATCATAGAATAGCAAAAAAATTGCCTAACTGTGATATAAGAATAATTAATAATATTTTATTAATTAATTGCATAATTTTATACAAAGCATTCTTGTACCTGATTTGTTATGTCGTATACGACTATTGCTGCCTGTGCACCACGGTAATACATTGGTGCGAGACTGTGATACCGTTCCTGGCCTGCAGTGTCCCAGATCTCGAACTTCACGGTTGTGTCGTCCAAACACACAGTCTGTGTGAGAAATGCAGCTGCGGATAGAAATACAATATTATTACTTTGAACGAATCTATTTTTCTGGTGTATACATTAAAAACAGAAGTTTTATTTTTGGACAACAGTAAAATAGTATCATTTACATTACTTGCAATGCTAGAGTTTGATAAAATAATCAAGGATATCCTTCAGAACAGTATTCACTGAGATGAAATATTATTATATTGACAGTGTTAGTTATTATATGGAAAATGTTAGTTTAGAATCTTTTAATTTGGCCAAATATCATATGAAATGTATTTGTAAACAGATAGATGACGCAAAATATATGTACTCTTGAAGCAATCAATTTACCTGATATCCAGAAACAAAATTTTATACTGTACAGTATTATTTGAATATGCACAATTTAGATAAGAATTATAAATTTCTTGTATGGTTGACCTCACCTCCTATCGTACTCTCCTGGTATTCATGGAATTGGCCCTTGACAAACCTCAGGACAAGACTGGATTTTCCTACAGCAGATTCACCAAGCAGTACCAGCTTGAATTGACAAATTTTACCTTGTGTTTGGCCATTTGGCCTTTGGGCCGTACCCCGATTAGCCATGTTGTCCTAAGAACAAAGATTTTCTATATTTTTCTTTTTGCATATAATACAATTATGTTATGAATCATACTAATAGATTAAAATGCTTGAGCAATGCTATGCCATACTAGAACTATTTTTCATTCAATAAACGCTTTGTGTATGTAAAGAAATACTACGTAAGCTTTTTCTTTGGTATATTTTATTACAGACAATGTTTTTGAAATGACACTATTTACCAAAATACAAAGATTCAATAGAATACAAACCTATTTATACTAAAATTCCATATTTTCAACAGATAAGAAACCTATTTGTACAAAAAGAACATCCTAATATCCACAAATTGATTCTGGCATATCGCAGGAGTTCTATCTAATGCTTATAAAGTATAGAATAATCACAAAATACATATGTAAAACTTTCATGGTAACACAACTAACATCTATCATGAAACAAAGCACATGCAACAGAATCTCATTGAGACATGCAATTAAAATGAGAAAGTACTGACAGACTTAATAATAAAATTTCTAGAATCAATTTTGTTTAACCAGTAGAAAACAATTCATTGAAAAATAATTAATACTTAACAAAAATGATACCTATAATCTTAATCAATTAAATTCCATTTATCAAAAGTTATATTGATACTATACGAAATTGTCAATACTAATATCATTGTATTTTTTTGGCCTGTTGGGATATCTTTCAAAAGATAAAACTAAAAATAAGTAACGAACGAGGGGGCGAGGAGTTTGAGTACAACGGTTGCAACAAACAAATACATTATTCAAAAAGAAAAGAGTTAACGTTAACCATGATGAGAGTGAAAATAAGAAATCTATCGCAAACTTCAAAAAATCAGGGTCGCACAATATCATGACTAAACGGTCAAAGCTTCTCTAACAGTAAGTAATCTTGTTAGTCGATAATACGATTTTGATCAGGCAGCAAATCACCGCAATGAAAAAGTACTGTACACTGAAAACCGTGAAAATTAACGAAAATGTACTATGTTAAACCAACAAAGAGGAAAGTATCTAACGGGAAATGAACGAAAGGGGCGGATATAGACTGTTGGTGACGTAAGCTAGATCGCCTGAAAACCGGCAAAACGGCCGGAAATCACGAGCGTCTTGTTACTGCCTGCTTAACTAGTTGCCAGGTATCATGTTGTAGGTTACAGATTTAAAACGATTCTAGAATTAATGGACCAACCTTAGTTCTAAATCGGATCGGGCGTCGTATATTCCTCATTACCTTATTGAATTTACGTGTCACTACGTTATCCGTACAATACGACAGAACAAACTATGCGACACGATGACTACAAGATTATTGATGGCACCAATAACGCTACTGGCAATGACAATGACAGACAACAATAAAGTTAGTGATGATACGAGAACTAAGAAAAGATGGAGACACGAGGGTGACAACGATAAGGGTTATTAGATGGTAAGAAGCACGAGCCATCAAGGTCAAGACTACAAAGTACATTGAGCCAGCAAATTCTTTCATTCCAGTGAGAGAAGCGTGGGTGCCCACACTAATCTAACTTAAGTGCGTTGTACAATTGTTGGCACGATAATTAATCTGAATACGATGCATACGTGACATTTTTAATAAATTTTTAAATAATGATCATGATACTATCTATCATAAATATACATATACTACGTATAATATACCGAACGTTCTTTCTAATGACACGTTTACTTAGCGAAATCAAATAAACGCAATTTCTTGTTATCGCCGTTGCCCTCACCCAGTTGTTATTTTTCTACCGCGGTACGATTCTCACTGACACTTTAAACAAAGATAAAAGGATCCTTTCGTGAATACGAAAAAAAAGAAAAGCATACGCGAAAGGAAAGAAGCTCTGGAAAGGCTTCAATCTCATGGACAAATAACACGCAACTCGTGACAGGTCTCAATCCTGACATCACAGCACCGCCAGACGGTACATTTAAGCAATCAGGCAGTTTCCCAGCGCCGTAGACATCTGCCATTAAAGAACCTCGCAAATATAAAGATATTTGTTGTGAACAACGAAGCTAACAGTGACAAAAGTGATCAGATGCAACCGCCTCCGCCTTTTTGTCCACCTCCAGCAATACCTCCCACTGTAGCGACTCCTCCATACAAATGGCCCTGCTCACAAATGATATATGCTACTTCTGACAGCTCGCTCTGGAACATACACCAATTCTCTCACTCACTCACTAACTCTCTCTCTCTCTCTACTTTACACTTCTCAATTCTTACTCATTCTCTACCTATCTCTATCTCTTGCTCTCTCTTTGTGTAGCCATGGCTCTCACTCCCTCGCACCCGTTCATTTACTATGTCTATTGCTCGTTCTCTCTCTCTCTCTCTTTCTCTCCCTCGTTCTTTCTTTCCTTTGCGATTTACTCACCGTTGTGAGACGCGATCGCAACAATACTGATGAAAACCTGAAGCGATCTAACCTCGGCTAGGACTTGCGCCTTATCTCTTGGAGTGACACTGCACAATTAGGTTACACGATATGTACACGACAAACACGACACACTGCTGCGCCACTTCTATCTAACCGGCGCTCGACTAGGACGAATTTGCTGGATGGCTAATGGGCAGGCAGGCAGGCAGGCAGGCAGACAAACAGAGACAGACAAGCAAGCAGGCAGGCAAGCTGACTGGTTGGCTAGCTGGCTGGTTGGTTGGCAGCCAAGCACACGCGCGCACAATTGTTAATTGTTTACAAATGACTTGTTAACAACGAATTACCAAATATTTTGGGACGAACTTGGGGGCGGAATGCAGTCAAGTTCTGCTCGAGGAGCTTCCTTCGCGGATCTCCCGATTTCCTTTCCCTCGAACTCTGCTCTCAATCAGCGCACCCTCCACTATGACCGTCCATCCCCGTCAACATGGCCGACTCCCTGATACTACCAATCAACACTCTCCGATACTCAAGAGAGTTTCTGTTTTATTAGATGTTCAACGAAACTTAAGAATACCTATTTTATTACTGTAATTTATTTTTACATTTATATACCTGAGAGTCATTCGAAGAGTCGTTACATATTTATCTGTTTGTGAACATTTCTTGACTCTTTTCCAGGAGTATTGCGCCGGAAGCATTTATAAATTAGTTCCTCCAGAGCGCGCTTTAGCGCTTTCTCCAAGTAACAGCGAAATAATGTAATCTTTGGAGGCTTTACTTTATTTGGAAAATTAACGGATACTTCGTTATTACAGAACACTATCTTTTACTAAGTATACGTCAAACATTAGTATAAATTTTTTTAATTTTTCCAGTAAATTCCATGGATATGACAAGATATACTTACCTAAGATTAAACTATGCACAGCATTTAAGAATATGTAAATAGGGCTGTTGGTATATATGTGGTTGAGACTTTTTAACCAGTTATAGGTTTCTCTGACACATTTACTTCTTATTTTCTATACTATGGTGAAATAAAAAGGTCCACTACTTTTCTTATTTATGATTATTATGCTTACATTAAATTGACTGAATTAAAAACAATTAGTACACATAACAAACGTAGTGCTACTTAAAACGGTGGGAACATGAATAAACAAAGGTTCCTTAAATTTAAAACTTGAGTCATCTTTATTAATGAAATATTTATCCATTGGGAAATCGATTTTTTCTCAGCAGCATCGATTAAATACATTGTGAGAAAAGGATCGCGTGGTACGAAGATACAATCATCTGATTAATTAAGAGAGCTACACTAATTAGTAACTATGTGACGTCTGGCTGTTTTGATCTTCGCACCGCGCATAAAACAATCACAAGAACGTCCGAACACCTCAGATTAGCACAAACATGCTTATGCTCGTACCATATTTACAAATATTTACGATAGTACAATCTTGTGAATTTATAGTCTTATCAACAATAGTTTAATCGATTTCTATAACTGTCATCTATGGAAATAGCTTAGCATTAACATACTAAGTCACGACGCTAACAGGGACCTTATGTCTCGTTTTTATAAAAGAAAGAACATGAAAAGGTCCACAAGTGACTCGTTATGAAATATTAATTGTTGGCATAATACATTTTCATCTTTTTTACAAAATTCGCCGAATTAAAAAAATCGATTGCCCTTGGACAAATTCGCGTGTCCAGGCAATTCGACAGCGCCGGTAATCCGTGTACATTTCTTTCTATCTTTACAGTTACTACAGTTACGAGTGTTTATCTACACTTAATAAGTACTACTTTAACGGGATTCACAGTAGTAAAGGCGAGATAGGTACACGTAATAAATTACAAAATTACGTAGCAATTATAACACTAATCCTCGTCCGTCGATTTCTGATACACCGCCCCGAATTTGCTCATATACTTACGTACAAAATCTTTAGCTTTATGCTTGACGTTTTCGTTACACTGCAGCTCGTCCACGCTTTTGCAATGCTTCAATTCTTTCGCCAAGACAAAATGTGTTAACTGTAATTGATAAGAACATAAAGATACGTAAATATTTTAATTATGCAGAATTAAAGGGGCAAGAAGTTGCAAATAAAAAATATAAATTCATATCGATCGTGCTCTTAGATATGATAAGTGTTCGTAATTAAAATTCATACCAGATCGGATGTATTATTCATGCATCATCGATTGGTAATCTTCGGTCATAAATTTGGAGATAACACACTATAGGGTAAAAAAAATCGTTAACATACCTTCCTAGCAAGATGTTTGAAGTCCTCGATATTCGTGATTCTTCCTTGCTTGCAGTCATTTTTCCTATAAGGGTTTAGGGAATGGACCATTACGTTGGCCATATTTATTCTAAAAGTATCCTTAATTTTTCTTTCCGACGTGAACGAGGCGTCGGTAGTTTGCGATTGTTGCTTACTCAGACTATGTCTTGAGTGAGATTTCAATTTATTGTTTCGTCGATGCTTTCGTAACTTTTCAACATGCTCCTTTAATTTCGCTCTCTCTTTTTGACGTCTTAGCTTATCTTTTATCTCCTTGTACTTTTTATGATCCATGCGATCTTCTTCTCGACGTGGCTGCAAAAAAAGAGATACACAATAATTAGTTACATTTCAAAAGATATTTCAAATTCCAAAAACTATAACTATTAATTGAGTTTTATCAAATAAAGTAAAAATACTAAAATCTGCGAAGATCGCAAATCACATCCCAGTCACTTGCGTGGCAGGCGAGAATTCTACCATTGAATAGTACAAGTTCATGGCCTAAGAGTAAATCCGTTAATTAGAATTAATTATAAGCATGGATGTGTCACTCAAGAAACTGCTGATAATGTTGTATCAGCCTGCCTAAAAACGCTACTGGAGAGACATATTGTCTAGAAAATCCTATCGGCGCTCCTTGAATTAACGAAGGCCCCAAAAGGTGTAAAGAAAAAAGCATCACTAAGGAAAGCGATCTTAGTGATGGAGTTCTCGTGGATTCAATGGCAAGTTAGACTCAGGCCCGGAATGAAGATTCGGATGAAGAAAGAATTGTACGACAACTGTCCAGACATTTAGATAAAATATTATCTAATACAAAATATACACAATATATTTTAGAAGTAGCGGTAGCGCATCCGAACAGCTACCAGCTCGAAAGGTGATGAAAAAGGTCGGTTACGAATAAACTCAGAAAAGCAAATCAACGTCACACATGCTCACGAGGTTGACCAGGAAAATAACTTGGTGGGCAAACTACGGGAAGCACAGATGAATAGTGAAACTGAGTCGTTGGTATTTGGGACAAATGAACAAGATCAATGCTGTTCCAGTGCAGTCTTACTCATCTGTTGAGGCAATCTGGCAATGAAATATGAATAATAATATTCTCGCTTATCTTCAAAAGTTGTAAGGCGTCATTGTAAAAAATTGTACTATTAATATATAGGGGTTAAATGTGACTATGTATTTAAATAATATGCAATGAATTACCGAGGCTTGGTGTGTGATATAAATAGTCGAATGCTGGGTACGATCATGTCAGCTATTTATTAAAACTTATTAATGAAAAATCAACTTACACTGATTATTCTTTCCTGGACCAGTCCATCTCTTCTTTTTTTCACTTCGGGAAATACAGGTGCGCTACTTGTACCAACTTCCGCTTTCTTCAGTGCTACAATTTCCTTAGGATTAGCCGTGGATGTCGAAGCGACGGAGTTTATATTAGTATCTAGTTCCATGAGGTCATCGGTACCCTCTGCGGGACGGTCTTCCTCCAGTTCATCCTCTTCCTCATTCGAGGAGCTGCTATCATCGCTGGATTCTTCACTTGAAGAAGAATCGGGTTGAACCCCAATGTGATCTGGTGGAGGTGGTAACCACTGGGAGATCCTTTCCTTTACGTGGTAATAATAAATTCGGCCACGAGCATCCTTAGTCCACTTCCACTTCGGTGGAAGGTCCATCGGCGGCACAACAGCTGGTTCCGTTGTGGTAGATGCTGCTGTGGTAGATGATGTGAGAACAGACTCTACAGCAGGGAATGGACTCTCTAGAGGCTTATCCAAGTATAAGGATTGAGCCGGGATTGGAAGGGGCGCAGTACCATTATGAATTGGCACCAGGTTACTTTGTAGCGGGATTTGCCCTTCCGGATAAGATTGATGGTGATGAGGCAGTACAGGATACGATCCACTCGCTTGACTGTAACTGCTACTTTGGTTAAGGGCGTAAACAGCTGATTGTACACCTGGTGGAATTCCTGATGGGATTCCTGGGGATATTCCAGGGGGGAGTACATGATGATTTTGAGCTATTATGCCAGGCTGCGCGTGACTTGATAATGGTTGAGATGGTCCCATGTAGACAGGAGTGCATTGCTGGGTAATTTCTCCACCATCTAATAAACAAAAATATATATATAGGTACGTTCAGTTCTAAGAACTCGATTACGTTGATGCTAATTATTATAACAATAATTCCTATCCTTTTTAAAAATTTACAGGTTAATGTTTTAAACTTCAGATTGAACAACGAGTTAAAGTAGAATTTTTATTGAAAATATTACTTTCTATTTTGAAGCCCATATTTCAGCGAACATGCAGTTTTATTACAACAGAACCGATCTTCTCTATAAGGATACCGGTTCTATTGCAAAACTTACTATTCTGAAACTACAATAAACTAGCATTTATAATTAATTTACATACATAAACCACATTTAATTATCAAAAAGCAAAAGTAGAAAAATAAATTGTCGAGAAACGTAAAGTAATGACTAACAAGACATTCTTGGATGAAGGCTCGACATTCGCGGAATATTATAACTAAAACATTAAGAATAACGAAGTTGAAAGTGAATAAGCAAAAAAGTGGAACCTTGCATAGGATAGGGTTGCCATTGTCCTAGGGACGGATTGAAGAAAAGTGGATAACCCGTTTGAGGGTCGACAGTGGCAGTCGTGTGAGGATCCATGCCAAGAGCAAGACATCGTGCTTCGTGTTCCTGCCAGGACTCCTGTTGCTGACGACGTTGTCGTTCCTCTTCCTCCTTGGCAACTTTTAACGCGAACAACTGTCTACGCTCAAACTTTGTCATTCTGGGTACCGGAACTAGGTTCGCTCTCTCATCCGTTCTCTTATCTTTTGTTCTACTATAATCAAAATCCGGAGATTCACGTCCTCGTCTCCTATCCACACGTTTGTCAGGATCATTTCGACTATAGCGATCTGACCTATGCCTGAATAGTAAGACGTGATACAGATGTTATAGAAGTTACGAAATTTTCTGGGAAACGTAACAAAGAATCATCAGACTTAGAAAAATATTTATAATTACCTGTCATAAGAAGATTCCCTCCTTTCTTCCTTGTCAAGATCTTCCCGATAACCACGATCTGCAACACGACGAAGCAACAAAAAATGATTAATATCTAATTATTATACATTACGTTACACCTCATTATAATGCTGATCTAACCTGCTTCTCGCTCGTGCTCCTTCATCTGCTCAATACGCTCTTTTTTCGGTATTCGAAAAACTTCCTTCAGATTGGACCACTCAGCAAGTAAACTCGAAGCCATTTCTGAGATCAGATTCTGTTCAATGACTGTTTCCTGTTTGATTGCATTGCCATCAAAAATACCATTTGTATCTTTGATGACTTTTTGAGCAATGTCACTCTGAGAATCTACAGGGATTTTCTCGTTACTGTCGCAGCTACTATCGGGCTCGTCGCCAGGTATTTTATTTGCTTTTACAGGTAGCTCGTCATCTGGTGAGGCAGTATTAGGCGAAAGATGAAGACTCTTCGCCCATTTTTCCACAACGCTGTATACTTTACTATCCATTAACATGGTCTTATTTGGTATAGGCAGTGTGTTCAGCGTTTTTAAAATTTCCAAACGGAATTGACGAGCTTCCTCTGTATCATCAGATGCTACATCCATCATGTAACTCCATACTAGTCTCAGACCATGATAATCCAAAAAGAGCCTTCGACAGGGCTGCTCTCCGCTTTGTATAACTCGTAACAAGCGTGTTCTGTGCTCTAGTTCTCGGCTACGAACCATAAGTCGACTGAGGGTCAACGTTTGCGCTCGATTTTTCAGACCACCCTGGCAGAGTTTCTCTATTTCTTCTTCCAACTGAAGAGAAAAGTGTCATATGTTGTTAAGCATTGATAAGGCTCACTGTATAAAACATAAGAGACTCGATTAAAACGCAAACTGTACATACATCTTCATCTTCCATGTAATCAATAGGCTTCTTCTCCTCTTTCTTCTTTCTGACGTCTTTCTCGCGCTTTTCCTTCTTCTCGATCTTCTCCTTCTCTTCCTCCGGAGTATCGCCAATCCATCCTCGACAATTTGGCGCCTCGCAATAACATTTCTGTGCTTCTTTGCTAAGTTTTTTTTTTAACAAAGAAACGTTGAAATACGCTATATGATTGTCGTGCAAAAATTAATTTATTAAATAATCTTAAGAAGTACAAACCCATAACGTTGAAAATGATAATCAAACGTGATCTCTTCACCAGCTGCGATAAATTTCTTATTAAAGAAACCTATCCTAAGTTCGCCGTTTACAGTCCACTGTAAGAAACAAATTACATTAGATATATCCGAAATTTATTGATTATGTTTATCCACATTTTTAATATTTAGTTTAGTATTAATCAAACCTTTTGCGTTTCGCTATTTGGATCGCAGCTATGATTTATGAAGCGCGAGACGTTTCCTTTCATGGTAGCATCAATGATCTGATCAGATTTTAACGACATGAAATAATAATGCTTATTCTTGTCCTTTGAATATTCTTTTGCTCTCCGTCGAAAGTCTTTAGGATCAACAACTTCGCCCACGTACTCCATTATAAATTCTCCTCTGTAATGTAACATAAGAAACGTAATTAAATTAAGGCCATCATTATGCAGTGCAAATATAATGCAGTAGCACATTACAATGTTTTTGTAAACATTTACATACGCAAGCATATCACCCACGGCGCGTAGTCCAAAGCCCTTTTTCTCTGTTCTGAACACTTCACATTTGGCATATTCACAATTTTGAAATCTTTTATTTGTACAACGATCCCCTACGACGCATCTTGGTCCACTAAAATATTAATTAACGTTGAAATTATTATTAAATAATTTCTATGTAACAAATTATAGAAAATATCTTACCATTCGATCATAAGCAATCTGTTAAGGCAATCCTCGCCACAGCCTAATTCACCGCGTATGGTTTCCTCTTCTGTTAAAAAGCAATCGCACACCATTCTTTTAGTCTCTTTGTTTGTGTACCTGTTAAAATGATAAAATAAGAAAATATCACATTAATTCCCGATTGTTAAAAAACTGATAGGTTTTTTTAGTACACTTTTTACTAGTTCGACTTCGTAGTTCAACTTACCTTTCTGTAAGGTATAAGTTTTCCTTGAGATGTTCGAACTGACTTAGTCTCTCTTCCATTTCTCTATCTTTCATTTCAGGAACCATAGGTAAAGGAATCTTCGCACCGACTTTCGACATCACTATGCTTGACGATGCAACAGAGCTATTCCCTGTCGTGGATAAGCTTTCACAAGATGCTTCCGTTTCTAGCAGATTTGTAAGACTTATGCTTGCAACTGCAGTACAGTTGTTAGTCTCGCTAACAACACTAGTGGTACTATTAGTACCGGTGCTAGTGAGACTAGCAGCTACACAACCAGCAGTGCTCGATGAACCAACCAAAGGAGATAATCCAATAGTTGTACTAAGTCCAAAAGCAGGTAAGGAATTGCATGTTCCGATTCCTGATGGAATTGCTGTTAGGGATCCTGATGAACTAGAGCTGCCCATTTCGAGTTCACTTGATCTGCGCCATCGAGACTTTACTTTGACCGGTTTCGAGGAATCCGAATCATACCCAGTGTTAGCCAAAATGGTAGGTGGTGGTGTCAAGGAATCGAATGATGTTAGATTTTTATTAGCAGTACCATTGCTCTCTCTATCAGATTGGGTTTCTGATTGGTTATCAGAGTTGTCTTTAGATTCCTGACAAGTTCCCATGGAAGTACTTGGGTTTTTATCACGCTCCTGCTGGAAAACAGTCTTGGACAATTCTATAGATGGTTTCGTTACCAAACCGCGCCCGCGTGATCTGAAACGAAGACTGTATCAATGATTTATTAATATATGAATTATTCCTCCAATTCCGGTAGAGTACTCCATTTATTCTGTTTCAAACATTAACGAAATTTAAAGAACAACAAAAAGAAATGTATTAACCTACAAGTCTCAAGAAATATAAATGATTCTAGTTAATATATTATTATGCATCTGTACCTTTGTTTCATCAGGCCAATGGAACGAATTCGACTGCTTCGACGTACACCAGAACTATTTGAACCACTTTCAGATCCAGTAGTATCGGTACTTCCGCTACGACTTCTAAATCCGGTCTTTTTTTCGCTTTCGATTTGCTGATTGTTTTGAAGATTCTTGCTATCACTGAGTAATTTAGATTCTTCAGGTAGCTTGCAACTGTTGCTTGAGAGAAGTGTATCGTTACTATTCTCACTGCTACTACTTAATAATTTTATATCTTCAGAGTCTTTGTTGTTGCCGTCCATTTCACTATCTCTTGACAATTCTTCTATAGTCTGTGATTGATCTGCACTCTTCTCCTGATTTGTATTAATGCAATTAACATCAACGTCATGAGAATGTGCTTGAGTAATTCTTTTCCTCTCATTTCCTATGATATTTTTAGTTCTAAGATTCTTTTCATTTGTTAAGCCTGATAGGCATATCCTGTCCTGTGGATGATTCACAGGTCTTTCGGACATTGGTGAGACATTATCCTCTCGAAGGAATGATGCTGAAGATGAAGATGGAGACGAAGCAGAGGACGAGGATGATGAAAACAAAGACGTTGATTTTTCAATGTACACAGAGGAACCTTCAGAATTCTTTTCCATATTAACTTCCGTTACACATTGTTTAGATGTTTCACTAATTTGCATTATGGCCAAATCACTATCTATTTTTGATACAGTACTGTTAGCTTTTGCTTCACATTTTGAAACTATTTCATTGTCTTCGTTAACAGAGAACTTTGATTGGCTTCCGTGCTTCTGATTTTGATCCACACAGTCAGCAGAATTCGAATCATCCCGTTGCTCCAAGCAAGATTCAGTAGAATTGTCTGGAATAATTTCATCGCTTCTAGCAAATCTTGGTTTACGTCTCCGAGGAAGTACTGCAGGTCTTTCCGAAAGTTCAAGAAAATCACAGGTAGCTTCATTACTTCTGTCATTGTCAGAGTTTGTACAAAAACCTACAGAATTCTCTAGTTTTGGTGAATTGGAGCCTGGGGCATCTTCAGATACATGCAAGCTACTGACACCTTCATGAATTAATTGATACTCCCTTGATGATTCTTGGTAATTAATTCCAATAGGTCTCACCATATCCTCATCTTGCAGCTCCAGAGAGTTATGCTTCTTCATTTCATACTGTGCCTGTTCAGATTGCATATCCCTATCGTTCGCCATTACCATAGATTCTGTTCCATCTTCATTCTGTATTACAGCAAACCCAACAACACCCTTACCTTCGTAATCAGGCTCATCTACAAGAAGAACTTGTTCAATCACAACACTGCCATCATGTTGATCAATAGTATATCCATTGGCATCGATACCGTCAGGCTCGACCTCCATCTCCTCGCAAATGATAGTCTCCTCGATGACATCTTCCTGCCAGACACAAGCCTCATTCGGGGTTGTCTCTACTTCGTTTGAATTTCCTACAACAACTTCACGCACATCCTCTGGACTAAGCTTATCAGGAGTTGCGAGGACGTTTTCAAGATCGTCTTGACTGTCGCTTTCGTTCGCGTCCTGTTTCATGCTAGCTATCGACACTGAATTATCTTCAACGTCCTCAGAATTATCCGCCGCATCTCCGGATGATTCCTTGTCCAATAATGTACAGCGATATTTTCCAAATTTCTTATGCACACTATGAAGGTTTCTAAATGTCGTCGATTGATTACGGGGCTGCTGATCTTGGCTACCGTGACATTCTTCAGATGTAGGTACATCATTTTGCGTCTGCGACGTTTGTAAAATCTCGCCGTTTACTTTTTTCTCCTCCAACTGCTGCTGTTGCTTCTTTGCTATCTGCCTGCTAGACTTTCGTACGGCCACGAATTTCGATGGCGACTTGGTCGTCGATTTCGGCTCATTCTTTCGACGACGAGCCATTTTACCTTCGCCGTCGTCGTCTTTCCTCGCACGTCTTAACTGAAACATTTTTATACTCTTTCCTTCAATCTATTATTGCCGCTTAAAAGCCGCGTTTCAAATTCTTTAGGCAACAATAATTCTTTTGCATGCATCAAGCTTTGAGTAAAATGGTATGTTACCACAATCTTTTAATTCTATTTATACACATAAATATGATGGATAGTGCTAGCAACTTCAATAATTACTTTTATAATGTTGGATTCAAGCAAATATCTCACAATAATGACAGAAAAAAAAGCCAGATGTTAGGGTAAGATATTGTAGAAAACTTTTTCATTTGTCAATAAAGCTTGCAGTATAAATTCATGTATAATGAAAAGTTCAGTAAAACATTAGATTTTTGGAGCAATATCACAAATTATCAGTTACACAAGTCATAACCATTATGGTTATAAAATATTTGAATAGTTTGATCGTTTAAAGTGCCAATATTTTCTGAATATTAAAAAAAATATATAAAAAGAGAATAGTACCTATAAGTATAACCGAATCAGCAATGCATTAAGTATATATAGATACTTTACTCTTACATATACTTTCTCTAATCCCACTTAAATCTATAAGCAAGATGCGCAAATACAATTACTATACAAAATAATTGTTTAGATAATAAGTCTTTACTGCGAGACTTTTCTTTTGATCTATCATATTACAGTCTAATACAAAACCATTAGAATGTTATGTTTTGACCAATATTTTCAAATAAAAGAAAAACTAAATAGCATATATTTCCAATGTTAAACAAGTATTAAACCTGTAAAGGACCGGAAGCACCTCATACTATCTAATACAGCCTCTCCGAATAGCACAGAGCCCATCCCAAGGTATTGAAACAATATTTCTAATTCAACAAAAGTAGTTTTTAACTAGTAAAACTTACCGTGCAGACGTCCTAAATCACAAGTACGTATAATGTCCTAGTAAAGGCCATAATCGGTCAGTACGTGTCTAGTACCGAGATAGGGACGTCGTGAAGTTGAGATTTCGATTCAAGTTTCCATGAAATCGTGACATTGCGTACGGGCATTCGTTTATAATCATCTAAAAGCAAACAAGACGTTGGTTCAATAAATCGAGGACAACGTTAAGATAAAGATTCGTATTATAAAATGTTAAAAGACCAGAGAAACTCACAGAAGGTAATCGGCATCGGCGGATTTACACGACGGCTGCTTCCCTCGGCTGTGTCCTGTAGCGAGAATCAGTAGGCGCCCATGTCAGCGTGCTAATAAAATCGCGCACGTTTCAATGGCAAACAATCTCTTTACGATCGGGAACAACAAATTAAAAGTCAATTGAACTAGAACGGTCCTCGATCTTTAATTTGGCAAGTCTATTAACCAGAAGCGAAAAACCTGCCCGACATGGGAAAGAAGGTGTTTATATCGCTTGTTGCCTCGAATCTAGCGAAGCGAAGTTAGCGCTTAATGCATTTGTCAAGAACGTCGATCGAATGCAATTAATTGTAGTTCACAGGTGCATTTTCATTAATAGTGACTCCATCTATTGTTAATATCAACTAGTCTTATTATTGTCGATCATTGCGAATGTCTTTAGCCCGAATCATGACTCATGAATATCAGACCATATATTCGTATTCGTTAATTTACGTGCGGAGTATATAAAACCCAAAAAAGTACATCGCATCCACGTAGACGTTTTCATATAATTACGTATGGTTAAAATAGTAACAATGCTTTTATGTATATAATTATCAATTTTCTCTTGCGTCTTACAAGTATTACGAAAATCCATTAGATGGCGACACTATCTCCCGGCATTCATATCCAATAGATAAGTTTGCTTGGAATAGTCTATGGTCAAAATGTACAATCATACGTTTGGCATCATTGCTTTGCGTCTATGTTTAATTTTTTAAATTTTACACCAAATGAGGGGAAATTCGAGATCTTTGCGCTCTCTACCCGTTGCTTTCGGAACCTCTGCAACTCGATATGATGACTTCCTATGGTTGCGTGTACTCCGGATACCGAAATTCGATTCTGGGGGTACACAATCCGTTAAATCTACATTTTACCGAGCTAGATGGTGACGAAGGCGGTAAGGAGCATCTGCACAAATCTACATGCAAGAGTTTCAAAAATTATGTTATGACTCCCGAATTGACTACTCTAAATAACCTATGACGGTTACACCCTCATATCCCTTTTCCTGTTACCATTCGACGCTTCACTATGGTATGTATACGAAGCGCAATAAATCCAATTAAAAAATATTGAATCAGCACTTGTGAGATAACTGTAGATTACTCTCGCTGTAGATTATTACAACATTCACTATCTCTGGCTGTACAGAATATTTTTCTACTACGTGAATTTAAGGTGTTTAACACTTTGAGTATTAGGATTCAAAATTCGTGTGTGAATTATATGCCCTTTATATATTTTTCTGAGTTTTCTGAGAACAGCTTCCTGATGACTACTATCTACTATTAGTTACAATATAATAAAATTTGTTTCGTATATTCTTTAGTATATATATTGTAGAACAAAAATTGTTAGTGCTGAACACTATAATTTATTGACAGTTAATAATTTTAAAGAGTTTACTGTACCATAGAAGTACTACTGGGAATCAAGGGTTGAGTAAGAAAAATTATCCGTTTAATTTCGTTGAACAATATCCATAAGTCATATTCTTTGCAATACATGGAAACGAAATATCATAAACGTTATATCGTAGAAAAAAAATGCTGATCCCTCCGTATTTTCTTTATCTGATTCGTCTGCGGTGAATTCTCATTAGCACAGTGCTCAGTAGCTTAAAAAACAAAATCGAGTTTAGAACTTTTCCCGATATTCCTTCTCAGCAGAATATAGTTAATTTTTATAAGTCATTTAGATCCACACGAATACGCAATTGATAAGTTATTAATGTATATTAATATATATATGTCAAGGAGCAGTTTCGACGACATGCGGCACTCACGATGGAAATCCGATGTATAAAAGAAAAACTAA
Organism: Trachelus stipa; assembly: GCA_036026315.1. Lineage (NCBI taxonomy): Eukaryota > Metazoa > Arthropoda > Insecta > Hymenoptera > Cephidae > Trachelus > Trachelus stipa. The sequence continues at coordinate 46,582 of JAYRCB010000092.1, forward strand.
ACCTTGGAACATGTGGCATTGAAATTCTAACCTAATCTAACCTAATGAACTATTTCTTAGCCCATCACAATTCCGAGTGTCCAGCATACAATTCTTTTTTGAAAATTGGACGCGAATGTCGCATAATAGCCCCGGAAGTATACGTTAAATATAGAATTTTTCCAGGACCACCCTGGAAAATGCCAATAGTTCTCATAACTGCAAATACCTAAGAAAAAATTCCTGGAAACTGCCTTCTAACATATCACTAAATATTCTACTTTGTTACCGTTATACTGTAGAATATTACAGTTTAATCAATTTATTCACTATATAGATTATATATGTATATACGCTAATTGCAATGCATAATACATGTGTTCACGTATGTCCGTTTAATTCCCATCCGTTTCCTATGCTTCAATTTTGTATGTATAAGAATTGCTGGCAGGGACGATCTCCGTGATTGGAAGTTTGAATGAAATGGATCATTTTAGACACAGCCGAGTTCCCATAGAACGATGGAAATTCTCATGGGGAAGCGTTGAAGTCTGGTGAACGCACCGGACACCATGTCAATTCAATCTCTTCGAGTTTACTCTTCAGTTATTCGACAAGCTGGAAGGAAGAACATCACCATATAGACACTTCGGAATGAAGATCGGATAAAGTGGAAAAGAACTAAGGGAAAATAATGCTGATCGTTATACATAAATATACCATAAAGGCACGTGTCTTTATGTCACATCTATTGACATACGTAGGTATCGATTTCTACATCAAAATCATTGTCTTTGCATCTGCTCACCTTTTAGGTAGTATTATATACATATGTAATTTCTCATATTAATTCGTAAACTTTTCTATATTCATTTCATATAACACGCCATTGCTTTGCTGCTGTCTTATATATGTACCTGCAATTTATCTGCAATTCATTAACAAGTTCAACGGAAGTGGCAGAGGGAAAATGAACTTAAAGAGGAAACCATGGATGCTGGATATTGATCGGTAACTTTATAAATAATAAGAAGTTAGATCCACGTAATAAGTAATCATGCGAAAATGCTAGGACGATTAACGAGATTACCCTAAAAGATCCACCGACCTTAATATACTCGAGTAAATTGAGTTGTCCATGAGTACCCTATACTCTGTAAATATTATATTATATAAAGTGTATAGTGTCTGTGTAATAACTTTGAAAAAGGTTATTACAGGAGTTTTACAGCTAAAATGACTCAGAACTAGTGAAAAAAAAGAAAATAAAACGGCTTTCTTTTACTTGATTTTTTAATTTATCATACAGCGCGCTTCATAGTATATAACGGTGTCTTACGGTAACTTAGACTTTTAAGTGCATCGTAAAATTAATGATTAATTTGCTAATATTGTAATCGATGTTTAAAGTTTTTCTAATATATTACCTTAAGGATCGATAGATTTGATAATGTTCACCGTGCATTTGATAATTACTTTCACTATTTGGAAGCCTTAGTATCGTCGAGACACTGATAACTTTTAAATCAATAATTAATCAAGTTCGTCATCGCACATAAGACGCTCCATAGAAACGTCGATGATTTTTAAACTTATAGATATATACATAAATATATGCAATGTTCGTGTTTATGTAATAATTCTGTTCGGATTTGAGAGTCAATTTGACAGCTGTCACGTGTCATATCGCTTTCCTTCAACATCATTAGGCATACAGTGAACACTGATTAACTAAAAGCATTAGAAATTTTTTAACGTCCAATAAAAAATTGCCAGTTACATTAATCTATCGTAGAAGACCATCTAATCTATCGATTTTCGAGTTTTTTTCACTGCTAAACAAATAGCAAATGTACGCAATACATTTCGCGTATACATACACATATGTATTATACAACATAGCCCAAGTAGAGCATAATAATAATCGGTCTTCCTGAATGATTAATCATAACGTTTAACAATTAATGTTATAAGTGAAAAGAGAAATATAGCCAATTCATCATTATTATAACTTATACTCTATATCCTTAAAAATCAAATAGTGTCAGCTGTAATAGAAGAACATCAAAGTCACAGTCTAATAAGGGTACTGAATTGGCATGTTTATCTTTTGTTAAATAAGGGACTAATAGGGGTGTTTTGCGTACCTAGGGAAGTACATTGAATAATATATTCATCACTATTTCCGTTGCGTAATTCGTATCAGGGTAGAGATATAAGTGAAGTGAAGTACGTTGAAGTGCGAGTATAGGGAGAAAAGTGTATAAGACAAGCATAGGATGTTGAGAGTTCGATGGGTCACCCCATTCGAACCCTTAGCATGTATGTATGTATAGGAGGGTTGTTGCGCGTTGGACAGAATTTCTCCCTTCTCTTCTTTCTCTCTCCAGTCTCTCATGGTTTTCTCGGGCCCTCCCTCGCGCGTCATCAGCATTTGAGATTGTGTCCTCAGTATACGGCCGCGCGCTCATCGCGAGAACACCTGTTTGCTACCCGCGCCTTTTCCTACCTTTACAAACGACAATTTAAGTCATTGTGAATCTTTTGCGAAACTTTAAAAAACTTTAAAAATCCTTTAGACGTGTACGCAATATTCAAAACTTAATCGCGTTAACAACGCGCACAAGGCTAAGTACGACATATAGTAGAACCTCAATTAACCGGGTGCGGGTTATCTGTGCGACGGATTAACCGTGCATATCAGGATATGAGTCAAGCTTATTTCATGCTTAATTAAATTTATTCAGAAGTGATTAATGTCGAGCTAACTATAATTATAAACGTTTAATCATTGGGTTTAACTAAACTTACGTTTAAATTTAAAGGGTAAAAATAGGCTTAAGTATGTGATCGTTAATCTTTTGTAATAAGATAAAGTATCTTTAAGACTTTACATTATTGTTGTTTATCCGTGGCACCTCTAGTCCAGCAGATACTGGTTAATCGAGGTTCTACTGTAACGGATACTTAAGAGGATTTTAGTTTTTTCATATTATCAAAACTCTATAATTTGTAGTAACTTTTTTTAATTTCAAATTTCTCACTATGTTTGTTCATTGATGAAATTTATAATAGTCAATATCCAATATTGTACTAATTATATATTTTTTCTTAGTTTTGAATTTCTCTTTGAGTCTCTCTTATATTTATCTCACAAACTGCGATAGTGTGTCTGCCAGGAATTGCGCAATACTTTTCATTTTAAAGTTTGTCAATATTTGTTGTAGGAGTTTTCGTGTGATAATAACGAAAGAATGTAAGATATTGTACTAGATATCAATTTATTCTTAGGGTCACGGTTGAGTAATTTTAAGTGTATCAATATGAAAATTTCCAGAATTTATATTTCGTTCGCGAACTCATGGTAGATTAATACATTCAGAATAAGTATAATGTTAAACATGGAAACAGAAGTTGGTCCAAACTTGAAGAACTTTTGGATTTCGAAAGCTTTATATTTACCTGAAATTGAAAGAGAGATTAACCACAGGCTCCTTAAGATCAGCCATGAACATATGTCGATATGTGTAACAGACCTATTATTTATTGAATTTACGCCATTCGACAATGAAGGTTCCTACACAATTTATCTATATTCTATCTCCTATTATTTCACTGCAAATAGTGTATATGATTTATCAGACTTTATTTAGTAGCAGATAATTTATAGTTTATTTATGTATTTATGTATTTATCTAATATTATATAAAGCCCGTAGTACACACATTTGCCATAAACTCTTATTCCTACTTCTCATGGTCTATTCTTGAGTACTAACTTTCGGTAAACAATTATTCATCCTATCTATTTCATTTGTTGTTACAAAAAAGACAATTAGTATTTAATTATAGTAAATTGCGGCGTTAATTTGCGGGGCAATAGTGATTAATTGTTTTCAATCAATTCGCATCGATCCAATTACTTTCTGAATATCTATCAGACAATGAGCACGGATAGAAGCTTTTCCCTTAATGTCCGCAATTTCATATTAAACTCGTTACACGTGTACTGGACAATAATAACGTATTAGTACCAATTTACCAATAATGTTCAGTAAGCCGTGGAATGTAGGTTTTTCTATTCAAAAAGTCATTCCCAAAGGAATTTTATTGGTTAGAATCAAATGGACGTAATAAATACCCATGCAAAAGCCGATAACCAAGCCTTTAACATTATATAAATATATAAAATGAACATGTAAAATTACATAATATATATGTAATCCACATACTCCTGAACAGGAGTACTTTGTTTACAAAAAAGACTTGCGTTTCAGATATTTGTTTTTATATCTATATACTATATATTATTTCTTTATGAAGGTCTGCTTTGTTTCATAAGAATCAGTGAAATTAGATCTTTGCTATACGACTATTTTTATTCACGCTTAGATCTAATGTCCCCTAGTTCATTCTGGTCAAGGAAAATGGCCGCTAAACGTGGAAAGTTCCTTCGAAAAGTATATCCCCCAATCCCAAGTGATACTTCATGAGCTTTACGACCTTTCATATTACTCCTCGATGGATCTGCGCATCTTTGTCTGTCAATTTCTAGGCAAATGCATATATCTTAGGTACATAACAAGTGATTTGATATGAGCTAGTGAAATACGGAGGAATAATGAAATATGTCTGTTCGATATCATGAATACGTTCAACCTCCATGAAAGCCATTACCATCCAAGGATATGTCAATCCGTTGAAATATAATGGTCAACCCATGTCTTCACCCATAAAAATTACTCAAACAACGTAAACAATTGTTTAAACAAGGACAGTATATCACTTGGACACTTTCGATTAATGATAATCTCGAAACTGTTCTCGATGAATTTCACAGATGTTATTTAAATAATTTAGATAAACCGTTTTTTCTATGCTTGAAATGTACACCACCTGTACGCAACTTAAAAAACTGTAATTAATCAGTACGGTATATATTATTACCCAGTAGTTTAATATATTGTAAAATTGATAATCCCTGGCACTTGTGTCCCTCATTATAATATTGGATATATGTGTGAAAATTGATTGGAAATGATATAATTTTTGCACGTTCATCCAATTGCCTATGGTTTATTATCTAAAAATGGATGATTTATATACTGTCGTATATAACATGCAGTGCGTACATATTTGTAGTCGTTGGCATTGAGATGGTTTTATGGTACTCCCTTCCCCGTGCACATACCTTTATGTCAAGACTGAATGGACAGAAAGCATCCTCCTCTATGAGATAATACGCCTGGCTCTGCTACGCATTCAGGCCTGAAGTGACACTGTCAAATCGCAAAATCGAGGTGAGCCTGGATCAGCAGCAGCAGCAGCAGCCTGCATGCTTGCGACATGCTCACCATACAGAGAGAGTGAGTACAAAAAATATACATACACATATATGTAGGTTAATGACCTGGCTAATTAGTTCATTCGTATACACCTTACAGCATCACTACTCATCTTGCTGTTGCTTCTAGGTACCTAACTACCCTGTGCTTAACTGCAACCTATCTGTGATCTCAATTGCTTCATGATCCTGTGGTCTATACTGCTTTTAAGAGAAATGGCAAAGCGAGTTCACTCGTTCATCTGTACGCTACAAAGCATGGTGGAATTTTGTTACTTTTTTACTTTGCATCTATTAAGTGTAATATCAAGAGACAGACGCAAGGAAGTAAGGTTTTATACTATTTGTTAATGGTCAGCATGTTCAGCGTTAATCAGAAAATCTAGAATTTCTTAAAGTCACTATTCTCATTGTTGCAACAGTAATAATTGTCTGTATTCAAATCATTAATCATAAAGTAGCTCTGTGCCATGGTATCAACCGTTCGAAATTATCCATTTAATGTACTGTATTGCATTCTGAAATTCTTTTGTATTATTGTTGGCAGTTATTATTGTTCGTTTTATCGTTGAATGGTAATGTTCTTGAATAATGGTTTGAGATCAGAACACACGATGTCATTCTCCATTCCATGAACGATACATGGCGAGCTTCTCATTGTCCAGGCAAAATTATGTTATAGGGAGACAAAATTTATGATGCATGTTATATGTATGTATACTGCAACATTATCTAGTTGCTGTGTGAAAAAAATGAACAATAAGATGCTAAACGAGCAAAGAGATACGAGAGGGAAAGCTATGACACACTCTAGTAGGACAAAGCCTTTAATCTACCTGGAGTCATTAACCACAGCGGCCACAGGAGCCAGGAGTTTACCGTGCAAGGACCAGTGAACATTGGACTCCCTTGTAATCCGCAAACCCTTTAAAGACGTAACATTAACCCCAGGTCCTGCACAGGAGTATACACTAGCTAAGTACCTAGTTCAATGATTCAGTAAACCATGTGTTAATGGTAATACTTAAGGATCCAATGGCACAGCTTCGTGCGCATCATCAAAGGACCATTGTGGAACCCCTTTCAAAAATAATTATTGCCAGTAAGGTAGAACCGTCCAGTTTTATTTTGATCAAATTTGGTCCTCATTTTTTGAGGTTCGTACAAGTGATGTAAATAGTGTTCAAGTTATATTGATTCTAGTTGCCGTTGATGACCCTAGGATTTGCTAGTGCAGCTTGTGTTATATTATCTTTTGGATCATCCAATATATTTGACGTGATATGATTCTGCTAGTAATTACTATGCAATGGACAGCATCTATGCAACATCGAACCTACGTTCTCTCGGTAGCATGGTAATAAACCTTCGGCAGGCTGTGTAATCTAATGGCGTGTTCGCTAGTACTCCGGCAGGAATAAACCTATGGCATAGAAGTATAGAGAGTAGTGGCGTAGAGGGGTTCTAGGTAGTTAATTGCAGCATGTACTCGCCATACTGTCTCTAGTACACGTGTTACGTTATTCTGACGTCTTTTAAAAGAGTTCCCTTTGACAGGATGGAAATTGTCTTGTCAGCCATGATGGCTCAACTATACTCATGTTGGGCATCAAGAGACTAGGTTGAAGTCCTGCGTCAAGTACAGGGTATATTTTTTGTAAACGGAAAGTGTTTTTGGTAATTATTATACTGAATCTTACACGAATTACCTACAGGTGGTTGCGCGCTTGATACCTGTTATACATATGATATTATATGAATATCGCACTAGAGATATAATATAACAATAACAAGAACGTGACTGCGTAAATGTCAGTTGATCGGCATCACGAGCTGTATTACTTTTCGAAGTAACTTTTCTTGGTAACTTATACAGAAAGTTATGTACTGTTAATGCGATTCTGCTTTCGCGCAGTACTGAATCAGTATCATCAATTGTAGAGCATAGAATCTGAAATGGCACTAACTTGTTACACTCTAAGGACCAAAGAGTCTTATTGTTCTTGAGCTAGAGATTTATTGAATAAATTACGAGAACAGTAAATAATTTATCTATAAATAGTTCATTAAAATCATTGTAATTTTTCACGCATGGCTTTTGTATTATACTATGCCAATTTCTTGCTTTTGTATGATATTGATATATTTTTTTAACGTAGAACTAAATATTGACATTCCTTTTAACGTGATTGCAGACCCTGAAATTATAATTAGAACGAGAGGACAGAGAACTGATGTAGAAAACCGACGTTTCTTAGTGGAGGACTATATAATCAGATACTATTCAAAGAATTCTAGAATTGCAATAGCTATTCGATCATCTGACTTTTGATTTAGTTGATGTTACTCCTGATCTAAATATACACAATTATTCAGACCAAACGTACCATCTGAAGTTGGATTGTCCATTTGATTTCTGTAATAGAACCAACTTTGGTTGGTGCGTTTGTACTGAATAACCCTGTATATTCATCAAAGGTACCATAGGGCGTACATCTACTGACTTCTACTCACGACCTTGTATTAAAGACTAGCTCTTGGGTTTTATTACTTATTTGTAAAAATACAGTTTGCTTCATTAACTTGGTCATATGGAAAATACACTACAATTATCTGTGACATTTCTGTGAGATGATGAAAACGTAATTTCTTACAATCTGAGAAAACATGTTATGAACTAAGATTGTTCAAAGTCCTACAATGGTGTAGTATTTAATAACGAGTTGTCCTACTTTGATTATTGATTCTATTGTGAATTATTATAACACAACGAGAATGTTCATAATTAATATTAAATGATTCTTCATTCATCTGTACAGATAATCTCAAGAGTTTTCCATAAAAATGACTAAATATGGGTATGCCGAGGTTACAAAAAGCTGAAAAATTATTAACAAAATCCTACAGATGGAGGTATTTGAGGAGAAGACACGACGATCCAGGGTATTAGGTCATTGATACCAGTAGAAGGATTTGGCAGGAAATAGTTGGCAAAAACAGTTTTAATTATATTGAGATGAGTCCAATGTTTTTCTTTTACATGTATATCTTACTGAGAATGCTTACACCAATATAATGAAATTCAATGTTCCTGTAGGCAACGAATCTTGAAACTCTTGGAAGATATTGTTACTGGATATAGATACATGGATTGTATCGAAATGAGAAAGTTTCGACGGGTTGACAGGCTATTAATGTTACGTCGAAGAAGAACTTCAAAGTTAGGATCCTAACGCTGCTCAACGGTTTCACCCTGAATGCCTTAAATTATCCTGAACAACATTGCCGAAATATTCGCTGTTTTAATTCTCATCATCAACGATTCTTAGGTCGCCACCAGTCTACAGCATAAATGAATAATCAATTTTACAAAATATTATTCATATTCTCGACGCCACAAACTGTCATTGTCCAACTCTCAATATACATTTTACTGAATTAATAATAAGTCAATCAATTAATAATAACGTTATCACTGATTGTAGTATGTCACCGCGCAATGGTTCCTGTGTAGCTGAGGTAAGCTCCGTGAGAAGTTTATCCTCGGATGATGTCTCTGGAACAAAGAACAACAAAAAGAAATCCTGCTGGGCACGGGCAACTGATCCAGCACATCGTCGGGGTCGGAGGATCCAGTTGCTTCAGATGCTGGTTCTTCCTTTCATCCCAATTCTGGCTCTGATTGTACAAACAGCTAATACACTTCATGATATATTGATCTACAGGCAGGAAGTTTCTGATATCGAGACTCAGGTAAATATATCTTCTTTTTAAATTACTCTCCTAAAATACATCATAACGTACCACGTAGTAACTCAGAAGACATTCACCTATGCTTATGGAAGAGAATGAATGAGAGAAGAAACTCCTAGAAGAGAATGACGAGCATGATTAAGGGAAAGTAATTACCAAAGGTTTGAATAACTCAATGAGATCGATCGATGAATCGTAAAGTAATGAGAGGTTAGCAAATATACCGCACCTATGCTTCCAGAGATACGTATACGTCAACCTAGGCCGGTTCGTACTCAGTGTGCAATACCTACTTTCAACCCCATTAACCTAATACAGCCCATAACTTATTCGAGTTCTCCGATTACCACAGCTGACAAACTTTCGTGGTATTAGAACCATACGGTTTCTTGTGTTAACCTCGTTGCATTGTTAGGATCACGAGCATAGTCATATATGTATATTCAAAAGTGACCATTAATTGTGAGCATATATATATATTCCATTATAATTAACATGACTAGATTGAACTGTTTACACACATGCGTCAGAATGTAAAATCACAACCATTAATCACTGTAATACTTCATTTGTTTCAGAGTAATGAACTCACACGAAATATATGAGAGTAGTCGTTGCTGTGCTAATTTAAAGTATTTCGTTAATCTCGTAGTCCTTTGATTTTCCATAAACTTATAAACAAATATAATTATGAGAAACAGATTGATTTTCACACAGATACCGTTAATCTCGATTTAAAAACATTAGACTTATTGAAGTCATACCAAGTAAAGGATATGATGTTGTTTGCCTTATAATTGAAATATATAAAAAAAAAAGCTTATACAGTAATGGGATTGCTATAACGAGGTTCGGTGAACCGAAACTTGAGGGCTTTAATAAAAGCTAGCTTTTTCTATTCGATCGTTCTTTCATCCCCCCCCCCCCCCTCCTTTGTTAACGGATCAACCCCTCGCGTATTATTTAGCTGCTGCGGTGAGAGTTCTGTTACCAGGCTAATAGCACCCCTGGTCCTCCCTATCATATCAATATTACCAAATGATAAAGACCACGTTGAAAATGTCCTTTCTTCATTGTCCCGCTTGAAATCACCCTTGACCCTTTATTGAAACTCTACCAAATTCTCTACTTACCTGACATTATACTTTTATATTGTTTGCAAACCGTTTGCGGAATAGATCAGCGTCCAAACTCTACTTCAACAATTTATTACATGTTCTACCAGAAAGTAGTACATCCAATTACTTAGCCACTTTTCAAGTTCTCCGATTAATCACTAGCCAAGACAGGCTTATGTTAGCTACTGTAGGAAACTAAATGAGTCAAGGTACACATATTCAGTATCTATCGTACCTAACCACTACTCGCCATTTAAGTACTTGGACATTCAAGTGCGTACGCCACTGCCCATGGAAGTACCCGACACTCTGTCTTCCTTACTTTGTTACGGTGCTTCACTCAGTAACGTCATGTCCTGTTAGGGAAAAGCTTCGAGCTTTGAAGTTGCCGACCATTAGCTGATAGTATCAAGGGAAACTTCTAAATTTCATGGTATATAACAAAATGCCCTATCCTCTCCATTAACAGTTTTTTCTTTTCTCTCTCTATCTCTGTGTCCTATACGTGTTTCTGTTATTCATATCTATAATATGTTTTTAGGTAACAATTGCAACGGACCTGGGAAAAGTAGTGACCAGAATGCAACTGGAACGGTCAGAGGTCGCTTTCTTCATTTACACCAATGGAAATACCTTGAGGTTAGCAATAAGCCTAAAGCCAAAGAGACTGTGTCAATATTTGACACAGAATTAGTGCCAGAGATTTTTGCTTGCTTTCTTCCATCCTAATGATTTTTTTCTCCCAAGAATCAACCGCACTGCATGCACCTCGCTTTATTCACGAATAAGAACAACGAATGCAATGTTTACTCGCTTGGAGCTTATTCGATTAGCTGCAGAAATGCGATCGAGTCGATCTTATACATTGGAACTATATTGACAAACTCAATGCAATTGCCATGGCGTTCGATCTTCTGCATCACGTAACCCAGAGACGAAGCCATTTTCTCAATGAAGTAACATGTTGGCAATGAAAATAAATGGAGTCTCGACACTTCTAATCAAGCTAGTAGTCCTGCGATACCTTTAGTCTGTCTGCAAGACCAAAGTGATTCATGTGCTTGGTATTTGCAAGCAGTTGCAGTATACGGTTCTTCAGAATAACTTAAGAAAATGATTGATAATTACAATTGAGGAAAATTATTAGGTTTATTATGTATTTTTGTCAATATGCATTTAACAATTGTTGTTATCAACAATTAAAAAGAATCTCTATATACAAACAGATGTCTATTGCATATTCTTTTAACTGTAGGAGGTCCAATCTAACGCAGAGGTTCGCCATTACGGATCAGGCACTTCATAATATGACAATGTGGCCACTAGTTTCTGTACCGAGGGATGAAACCGAGGCGTACGATGTCGTCAACAAGGAAGCATTTCAAGCTCGTCTTAACGACTTCAGGTATTATGGAATTTAACGCAACAGTTAACTTTAATAAAAGTACCAACTGCATTTGTTTCAGTCAGACATAATAAACGTGTTGACAATTTTTCATGGGTAGCAAATAGAACTGTCGATAGCAACTCTCAGATATATCATTTTCTTTTATTGAACACGCGTTAACAACGTGGTATACCTTGGGATACTCGAGAGCATTGCGTGACATTCATCAGAATCAAGATTATATGTATATATATTATCATGTAGTTCGTATAGTTTGAGGACCCAGGCGATTTTGGGGCATTCACAATAGCGAGCTAATGTTTTTATTTTAAAAAAAAACTAAACCTTGGGACATCACAGCATTGAAATTCTAACTTAATCTAACCTGGCGAAACTTCTAAGCCCATCACAGACACTGGGTGTGTAACAGTGGGAAAAATATAAAACAGATTCGATGTGACAGCCGCTTTATGGTCCTCAAAGCATGCGTTATGTTGAAATTAGATTGAGATCCGACCCCAAACTATACAATTGTCCTCAATGTGTACGTTGTATATCTCAAATTGTCCCCAAACTACCTTTTCTAACATGCATATATATATATATAGAATACATGTATATATATATAGTACATGTATAACATATAGAACACATATATAGAACGTTTCTCGTTTAATCGAATTCTTTAATCTAATAGTATAATGTAGCACTGGTTCACTTACCTGTGGTTTATTTATATTAACAGGTCTTCATATCTATTAAAAACTAGTATAAAAATTGTGCCTGGATACTTAAATAATCATGTTAATCATTCATCCAAGAAGACTGAAAGTGTCACCAAAACTCTATCCGAGGAATGAGATAATTGACATCTTGACAGTTCATTCGTCATACTCGGCCATCGAGAGTTTTCTTGCCATCCTATTACAATCTGATGCGTATAGATGTACTGTTAAGTTTTGATTAAAGTTGGGGATGGTACATGACAGGAACAGGAGAGTGGATACAAGAAAGAAAGAAGAAAGAAAATCAAATAATTGAAAACTATCCAATCGCCGTACCTGTTGATTTGTCAATTCAGCTGTCACATTGCACAAGATCTATGGAACCTTTTCAAGTCTGGTCCAAACTTACTCTGAGCTTATAAATTGCTAGGTCGTATTATCCTATTCTATAACGTAGCATATAGAGTGCAAAGCCAACAAATAGCTGTAACTAAGGCTCTTTGTCTTTTATGACGTAATTTTAAGATGACGGCTTTACGTTCGTTGCAACGTGATTATTATATGCGAGTCTTTACCACCGTTGGCTTGAGAGCTTAAGCTTTTGCGATCGATACTCCATGAGACGTGCACGAGAATACATAGTGTTTTATGTACATAATATTAACAGAGTATATACTGTACTTGTACGATGAAGGTAACTCCATGGAAATTCCCAGAACGATTAGAATGAATTGCAGAAATTTCTAAAAGCATTTTCTTCTTTTTCAATGTAGATCCTAAAGCAATTAATTCACCATTAAATATTTTTAGTTAGTGTAGCACGCAGAGCTATGGCTTTCAGGAAGTGGACCTGTTGCGCTACGGTATAAGAATGGATTTCCGATACCCACTGTGTTGTATAGAGTCAAATATTTCTATAAAATTAGAAACTGAAAAGTTAGCCTGTTTTTATGGTATTGGCAAAGTAAGGTCAAATGGGTGACTATTTTTGCATAACTTAACAGACAATCTCGGAGAGACTTATAAAAAGTTAAGATCCATCACGTTCTTCGGATAGCATTTTTCTTTTCTTTATTCAATCTTTCTTATTGCCATGTCCCACCACGCGCACGGCGTCACGGGAATTGAAAAGGGAACGCGCAGAGGTGAAGTAAATTAAATATTAAAATGTAACGAGGCTGGAGTGGGCTGATAGTATCGATGTACATAAAAAAAGACAGAAAGAAATTTACGCTGAAGTCGACCACTGTCACACCCAACGCATTAGCTAATAATACCTCTCGCTAACCGCTATTGCAACTATCGCTCGCGATGCTTACTACGTCCTGTGTTTGTATTTGCTAATATCCCATTTCTCGCGAACGAAAAACAAATATTTGTTAGGACGTCGTAGCCTGGGAACATTTAGTATTGAAACTTTCCTTCGTTAATATTTTTTTCTCTCGAAGTCCATTACAATGCGTGCACTCGAATGCATCTAAGACTGAAACTAACCGTAGAACTTTATTGCCTCGTTTTATTATTCAAATATACACACTGCACTTCTCATATATTATACTCCGCATAAATTTGACTATGGTGCTTGGGTACACTAATTTCAGTAATTTCTTGACCTATAATATTTCTAATGCTGCACATGTTTTATATAGTTTCCAAAATTGCGTGCTTAAAATTCTTTCTGTATACTCAAACGCGTCCCGTCGAAATTTCTTCGTATTTTAAATGCGATAATAAAATTTCCACGTTATATACTGTACTTCGTATACTCAAGTTTTTCACTATCTGGGTCATTATCCATTCTCTGTCCAGAACTGTTAAAACTTCTTTTAAAGTGTTTATTAGCATGGATATACATCAACGTCAAGTCCAACAGAAACAATAGTGAACCAATCAACGAATCCCTGGAGTCTATCCAATAATATAAAACTTTGTTAAGAAATTTTCTTAGAGGAAACCAAAAAATTTAATTACAATTCAATCATCTATCACGAAAGTGGATTACTTATCATAAGCGTTCATTAAACTCTATGGAAACGTACTGTAGAAACACGTATCACAGTGTCCCCTAATATAACTTTTAGAAAAGAAAAATTCTTCCTAACTTTCATGCCAGGACGTAATCGCTGATCAAAATAGTGAATGAGATAAAAATAAAGACTCAATCAATAGTACAGGAGGAAGAAGATAGTAAAGATGCTACGTCAGAATCAATCGTCCGTGTTATACACGCATAGCGCTGTAATAAATTACCTCAAAGAAGTGCCCTAGAGAACCTACACTGTCTCTCTGTGTAGGACGTATGAGGTTCTCGCACATGAGCGCGCGAACGCCCATTTGGAGCATCCAATGTATTTTTAGACAGTCCTAACCATTCCCGTTCAATAATAACGAACCAATATCCCTCCTAACCATTGCATTCTAGCCAGTGTCCACTTTCCTAGGTATTGTAAACAGTTAAAGTAAATTGAATGGCCTTAATAATTTTTTTTTAATCATTGGATATACAAAAGCTTGATAAAAACAATGCAACAAAAATTACTCACAGTGAATTCTTTTATTTTTATCGTACAAAAATAAATTCTATGATAAAAATTCTGTATTGTTGTATTAAATATTTGAAACGTGTATTTTATTCAACAGGCAAAAGATCAGCTCTGAGGAAAGTAGTATAACAGAAGTTATGGCTTGGTACACCAGTGTCAACGCTGCCATGTTAGATCATTTAACTAATCAGATAAAAGAAACGGATAACAGCGGAGTCTGGAGGTATAAAAACTTTGAGAACATAATTTAAAGTACTTTAGATGTTGATAATTCGAGTAATCCTTAAACTAACTTCCACGAAGCTTCAAAAGTGCACTTGAAAAGGTCAAGGGTTATATTACGTTTTTTCAGATACTTGATTGCCTTTAAGAATTTACTGCGCAGCATCGAGAGCCTTGGTATCGCCTCTGTCTATGGAATCAATTACTTTGGACGAGGTATTCTCATGAGTGAAAATTATGTGAGCTACGTGCGTCACGAAACACTTGGTCGCGATCTACTCAATGGATCTCTTACCTACGTGCCTTCTCTGAAAGCTTTCTACGCCGAACTTACGCGTACCATGACCGACTATGGACGAATTAAATCTAGGTGAGAAAAGTGTTTTTATACGTTGTAAGCTTGACAAAAGCAAAAAAATCGGCCGCCAAGTCTAAATCCAGTTTACATGTAAAAATTTCGTTGAGGCATGATGACTGGATGAGAATGAAACTTAGTAACGAGACTGGCCCGAATCGGAATTCAATAAAAATCCGAATGAAGCCATTTCCATTGTTTTTGTATATTTTAAATTCA
This sequence comes from Trachelus stipa, assembly GCA_036026315.1. NCBI lineage: Eukaryota > Metazoa > Arthropoda > Insecta > Hymenoptera > Cephidae > Trachelus > Trachelus stipa. Next base: position 62,226 of record JAYRCB010000092.1, read on the forward strand.
ATTGGAGTACAGTCAGTTAATACTTGATACAATGCAGGCGAGAGGAGATTCTGAGAAATCGTAAAAGGGAGCCAAGCGTTGAGGACGCCATTGCTTACTTCGACAGCATGGCTACGTACGTGGATGAACTTCGTAAACTTCAACGTGAATTGCGTCACATGATAAGGTAAGCACGGCAGTGTCAGTCGTATCGGTTACTCTTATTAAATTTTTATATTTAAATATTCCCGCCTTTTACCAACCGTCTTTTTGCTCCGACGAAAAATATCTATTTATAATATCATTAAGCACTGTATGCATTCACGCGATTGACTTAGCTCCATTTTAACAGGGAGTACGTGAATTCGACACTGCAGGATGCCAGCAATAAAGAAGTGGCTGGTATTGCGATAGTCGTCCTGGTCCTCGTAATTTCACCCATCATTATAGTCCTGGTGCGCAATGCCGTAGCTACCATTCAGGTCGGTTCTTATAAACTTCTAGGTCATAACTCTGTTTACCCGATTGCACGTACCATGGCGGGACATAGTACACGTATAAGGATTCTATGTAATGGACAAGACTTTTCGAAGTCAGCTCGATACTTGGCGCCACTCGAGAAATACTCGGAGCGGAATTTGCACTTGACGTTCTAGTGCTATATTGTTATTTTATTTTGAAAAGGATCCTCAGGGACGACCATGTCACAGGATTATTTTTATTTTTTAGATGTACGCAGCGAATCTGGCTCAAAAGGCTCGTGAGTTGAAGCGAGAAAAGAGAAAGAGCGATACGCTACTTTTTCAAATGTTACCGACAAGCGTTGCGCAGCAATTGAAGCAAACTCAGCAGGTATTTGAATCATAACGACGATTAATAATTTTTATCGAGGTATACACGCTAGTGAAATATAACAATTGTAAATTATTGCTCTTTCGATTGACAATCGTGATTTATTTTATTTTAATAATTTATTTTAACAAGAGGTACTTTTATTGGGTGTACAAAGGGATCAATCGTGTTCGCTAAGTATAAATCTTTTGTTAGGTACCAGCTGAATATTACGAGGCTGTTACGGTCTACTTCAGTGACATTGTGGGCTTCACGGAAATAGCTGCGGAAAATACACCCCTTGAGGTAGGGGAGGATTTTTCATGTTTCTGTAAGGCTTTAGGAAAGACTTGAGAAATTCGAAAATTGGACTAAATTTACCTGGGAGGAAATTAACCAAACGCCCGTGGCTGGTCTTTCCTTTAATTTCCAGTATATCGAAAATGTACTTCATCTTTATACGAAGTCATTAAATAATGTTATTTTTCAGGTTGTCACCTTCCTCAACTCGATTTACAAGTTATTCGACGCAAGAATCGAGTGTTACGATGTTTACAAAGTAGAAACAATTGGGGACTCTTATATGGTCGCTTCTGGACTTCCAGTTAGAAATGGTAAAAGTACGAGCCCCTGGCGTTATCCACATGTCGTCTTGTACATACTCAAAGCATGCTTGGATATGTGTCGTATTGAGAATTATTCGAATTCCAGCAGGTCTGAATAAGTTGAAATTTTTCCATATTTATACAGGAATATACAGCTCAAATTAATCATATTTGACAGCTGTCATTCGATAACTTTAACCAATTACAACTGGACAAATAGAGACAAAGTATAAGACTTTTCATTAATATCCCAGAATTATTATATTGAAGAAATTAATTATGTGATAGTGTTATATAAATTTGTGAATTTCTCTTGAATCAAATGTTTTAAGGAAAGAAATCGCATGGCAACTGTTACTGCGGTGTGTAAGCTGATTAGTTATTTGTACATAGATTCTTATAATTTATCCTCAATCAAATTACATATTAAGATAAGAAGTAAGGACATTTGTCAATTACTTTTGTCTATTTATTTTTCTAGGTGATAAACACGTGTCAGAAATTGCTACAATGGCCTTGGACTTACTAGCAGCCTCGACAGTATTTCAAGTTCCAAAGCGACCTGGTGAACGTTTGCAAATACGTAGTGGAGCTCATACCGGACCTGTAGTAGCGGGTATTGTCGGTACGAAAATGCCTCGTTACTGTCTCTTTGGCGATACAGTAAACACAGCCAGCAGAATGGAATCAACGGGAGAAGGTGTCGTACTTGAGATAAATATTCTTATTCAATTAAATTGATATTAAACAGTGTAAATAACAATCTAACATTTTCCATTGCAGCTCTAAGAATCCATATCAGTCTAGAGATGAAAAAAGCTTTGGATGCTGTCGGTGGATTTCGAATCGAACACCGTGGACTGGTAGATGTCAAGGTAATACATACATCGTTGACATGTCAAATGACAATGACAATATGAAATATATGTTAATAATTTATTTATTTCTCTAATTCCAGGGTAAAGGCCTGATGGACACGTACTGGTTAGAATGTAAAGATGGCGGCATCGCAAGGGCCGCTGAACTCGACCTTCCGTACTTCTTCGAGGATGTGCGACCAGTCTTCATGCGAAGGCTTCGCGAAGAGGGTACCCTCTGATGCGAACCATACTCTCGCCGGGATTTGTGGTACCTTAATAAACAAGGGCCACTACATCCTAATTCTTGCATTCGCCTATCCCAACCTAACCTAATTGATCATCTAAAGTGTCCCCCGGGTACCGGAAGAAAGACCCGTCTCTCACATCCAAATCTTCACATAACCCCAGTGAAAGGTCCTCAATCACAAAGCAGCATTGAATCTCAGGACTCGATCATAACAGAGGGTACAAGATCTACCCCGCCCTGTCCAAGTTACTCGCCTAGTCAGCGAAGTCGCTACTCCCAACCTAACCTGCCAACACTTCTGGTCTCATACAACGAGTCCAGAAAAACTTCAGGATCACCGGATCGTAGGATACGCATGTCACAGCCGACCCTGAATTCTAGTTTTTCAGGAATAAATTTCGTCGGCATGAATAAGGGTCGGTGCTCTTACTCCAGTCTGCGAGCTTCTGGAGACAACAGTATTAACTTCCAAATCGAAGAGGAAAGACTCTCTGCACCCAACGTTCAGCTGGCTGGATCCTCGGATCAAAAATCAAGGCATTCACAACCTGACGTTACACGATACCTTCGTCACGATATACCAAGTAGAAGAGAACGTCTCTCCCAACCCACCCTGGTTACTGGAGATTATTATCCCGGCAGAGTACAACAGAGATTGTCGCAGCCTTGCTTGAGCACTGGAAAGGAACTTCCGGTGATTCATTCTCCGTTGAAGCCAAAGAGATTCGTTTCACCAGTTGCTGTGAAAGCTACACAGAGAGATCGATTGTCGCAATTAGATTTCGGTGCCAGATACCGAAATCTTCGCGACTTCCCATCGACAGTAACAAAATTCAACAGAGACCGTTTCTCAATACCGGAACTTGAGACATCAAATGATCTCAGACTAATGGCAGGAACTCCAAAGCAGAGGTTCAGCTTAGATAGTTCCTTAAATGAACCCGGAAGATCCAGGTTACTGCCAATAGCAAGTTCTCCAATTTCGGAGACTCATCCAAAGACAGACCCTCCGGACTCTTCCGGAAGCAAGGCGAAAAATCCTGCAGAGGGTCTAGAAAGCGTTTTGATAACAAGTACGACTCCAATCTTATCAAAACCAAGCACCGTCTTTCCACCGCCTGTAGTAAAAGTCGCACCACCTAGAGAAAGATTATCCGTACCGGAAATACGCAACTCAAGTCTAAGACGTCTTCTAGATTCACCGGTAAAGCAGAGGCACAGTATAACCGGAAATCTCAGACAGTGCTTATTACCAATCACTAAGAATCAAGAAACGACTCGGACCAAGATCTCACCAAAGGCGCTTATTGAGGAAATTAATGAAAAAATATCCTGGAAAGATTCACCCAAAGAAACAGCTGTAATAGAACCACCTGTAAAGGAAGAGCCAAAACACATTCAACGTCACTATTCCTATACGTATGATACTAAGGAGGAGAACTCTTTATTAAGTAAATTAAGTGTAGGTCCAAAGAAGAAATACCTGGAGAGTAATTTTGACAAAAATGAACAGGTTATTACCACAGTGATAGAAACGGAAATACCAATGATCCTCAGTAGCCCTAAGTACACGAAGAAGACACACGCCTACTCCTCCGAAGCGCCACGTTGGATGAGGAAGTATCTGGAGAACGAAAGTCCTCAGGTGGGAAGAAAAAATTTAAACAAGGAAAAATCAAACATTAAAAACAATTGGATCAATTCAAATCGCGAGTCCTTGGATTCGATAGGTTCTGAGAAGACGCAGTCGGAGAAGACTCTTACTGAAAAGACACAGTCCAGATCCAACGACAGTGGTGAGCATAGTCCATTGTTAAGGAGTACTGATATACAGGCTGATCCAAAAGACAACATGAAAAATACTTATGTCAGAATCAGACCATCCAACGATGGTCAAGAGGATAAATATAAGGTATCCATTGATTCTAGCTGGACAGAAGCTGATATCTGCAGGTTATATGGTCTCGAATGTGATACAGATACTGACGAGTCTACTTCTATTTAATAAATTTATTTAATTACGTTATTTCAATATTTTTCAATGAACCGGACAACGTTCTTCATCATTAATTGATAACCAATCTTTACAGTATTACTATGACAACCATTGCAAGATCAAGTAACACAATTATCAAACAAGTCGACATCTAAGATTTATTAATATATTGTTCATATACTATACATTTATTCATTCCAGTACAGTATAAGATCTTTTATTAATTCTCTATTTTAGTATTATTGAAAAATCTCTAAAGAGACTTATGAACAATATTATGACAAAAGATAAAATATGAAGATATAAGACAGGCCTAGACGAAATGCTGAAAAACTTTTAAAAGAAGAAGGAGAAACAAAATATCAATGTCTATAGCGCAGCCAAAATTATATGTGCATTTTAATGAAGAAGTAAAGCGAAACGTGTCAGGACCTTCCACAAAGAAGTAAAGCAATCACGTTACTGAATTAACTCAATAAGCATTGAAAGATTTTAAAAAAGTTTGAAGGTACATAAATATAACGTATCCTAATGAAGATTCCATGTTTCAAGGAGTATAAAAATGGAAATTATCATGAAAAGCTCTTCTTCGTCAAGAAACTCTGGCACTGCACTTCCTTTATTTAAATTATATTAAGAACGCATTTTGCATCGCGCTTACTACAATATTTATTGTCTCCTAAGCTCCTAATAACACTAGTCATTAACGCGTCGCACACATCAGAATTAATAACGGTAGGAGAGAAGATAATAAAATGGATGTCGAAGAAAGAAGAGAAAGAAGAAATTGAGAAAAATATTGAAAACAAAACCGGAAGTAAAAATCTCTCGACTCAATATTAAGAATAATATTTTATTTAGCTTTCTCTATTATTTGTGTCTTTTGTAGTTAATCCCACTGTCAAAATTATAATCGTCCTGTGTTTAAATTTAAAACGTTCGACGCGTCTATAATATGATCGATGTAATTACAACTAGCCTAGAAGGTGTATAAAATCATATTGATTTCTATACCGATTGTCTAATGTCATTCTCCTACTCCTTTCATTTCATTATTACATGTAGGTTTTTCATACTACATACAGTGATGCACGCGTACACTTTGGTTTCTGTACTAGGAAGATTATATCAGGTTTTATAAAAGGTTTATGTAAGGCTTTTCTTTTCCCATGGGTTTTGTTATGGCGTGCATTTTAATTTTCCAGTATATTATACTCGATCAGTCGTTACGACATGGTATTACTTTAAGGGATTATTCGTATCTAAGTTTTACGTAACAGCGCTATAGTAGGCCTTGTTCACTGAATGAAACACAATACGTTCAATGGATTGCGACGTAAAAAATTCTGTCCTAATGGCCAAAATTTTAATGAATAATTAACCCTTTTTCGGTATAATTCTGCTAAAGCTTCTCTTGGTACAATACAGAGATTTTGAGGTTAAGCTATATTACTGTATGTGATAGCCGCACGCCGATGGAACTGTCTATGTCAGTATTGCGAGGGCCGGTTTTGCGCGGGCGCTAAACTTTCCTTGTCGTGCAAAAATCCAGCTCAGGTAAATCTCCCAGAATTCAGTTCGCGACCGTTCACAGTTATACGAAGAGAGCCTTTGAACAGTTGATAGGTAGAAATTGAAAAAAGTACTCAATCTCTTTATACCTCCGTTCGTACTACTTTTGAGATTGGGATTTACTTATGAACGTCACTTTGCCGAATGTATTCTACGGAATAAAATTACTTGAGAAACGACAAAACCGATTTTGGTTACCAAGGTAATGTGTGCTGTTTTAATTGTGTCGTGGGAATATTTCGATTTCTTTTCTTTTGTTTATGAAAGGAACACGTACATGTTCTATGGTTATATCGAGATCAAATATCGAACGATTTATTGCTGATCGATTTATTGATCATATTATTAAATTTATTTATACATTTTATATTATATTTATTAAATATATCAATTTATTGATATATTTGAAGGACGATTCGATTTATAGATAAGTTAAAAAACTTTTCTCATTGTTGTTCGTATTTTTTCTTTGTTACATATTATCGGGTGTTTTGTATTAGTTCTCGGCAAGTATTTGCCGTTTACTTGTTACATAATACTGTTTGTGGTTTTAAATTCACCCGGTCTCACACGTCGTTAATTATTTGTTGTATTCAGGATGGAGGTAGTGCATTTGACAAGAAATTAAATTGCATTTAATAATATAGAGGCAAATGGTTAAGTGTTGAAAACTTAACCTAAAGCATAATCTTGATATCTATGCCACTGATTATTTCGAATTAAAATATAATTTTGTAAACACAAATTTTTAAGGGCGTCATTTAAAAAAAAAATAACTACTCGTATTTTTATTCGTGTTTTTTAAAAACATTTATCGGCACTCGATAGAAGTGAATTTACTGCATTCAAATGATTGGATCTCAATATTTATGTAATGTAACTGATATCCTTTGATACGCATATTGTCGATAGATTAATAAATGATCAAATATCATAATCGCAGCCACTGCTCAAATACCGAAATCATAAGTATAAGGACACGACACAGTGAAAGGAACTTTTTAATGCAAATAAATGTTTCTTGTAATTGTCTTGTTTCTTGTAATCCGATTAAAACTGAGTTTTTAGCTTATGCGACCCTGGTAAAATTTTTTTTTATACATTCAACTCCTATCCAGGTGCCCACTGGGGAAGTCTAGGTTTATTTAGGACCTCGACGGTTCCTCAATTTTGATACTGAAATTTTTACTACAAAACAATCACAACCCAAATACTTACATCTTATAAAAGTATTATAACTACAAATTTTCAAAGTTCACGAGAATGATACCACTTTGTTAAGATCATATTGATTTATTACGTAAATCATCATTGAAGATGAATTATGGAAATTGTTCGTTGCCAAAAATGAGGGAAATATCAATTTTATGTCAAACAAATGTAAGAGACTCGTCTTGAGTCTTTTTTATGATTACATTTTTGTTCTCTCTCTCTCTCTCTCGCTTTGGATTTTCCTTTTGCCGCCTACGCGACTCAGCTAAAATTCAACACGTCAGGATGCACTTAATTCCAATTCCTGGCAGGAGCTCGCTAAGGATATTTCACTGCAGTAATCGCGGCATTCCTTAAACTCAGTAACTACTAAGCCACGGATTAATACACTTTAGATTCTTGTTAATCGCACATGCAATCAAACCAACCAGGATAAATTTAATTCTCCTAGATTTCGATTCCACGCGTTACATTAAACATACACATTTTTGATTCACGTAGTGCCTATCGCACGGAGCGATTGTCAGAGACGTTATTCAAAACCGCAATAGTGATTTAATATGATATTAATTTAAAAAAAAGTTGATACATTAAAGAAACTAATTTAATAACTCGTAACAAACTTTCTAAAATAAAGAATCCTTGTAAGAAGCAATAACAACAACGGAATACAAGACTTGTGATAAACATATGTAGGTAGGTACAATCTTTTTATCTTATTTATTTGCAAATCGAATTATTCTATGTATACAATGACAGTTCTTCTTGTACCCTACGTAATTTCTTAGAGTTTCGATGAACAACAAGAAATACGTGTATCCGTCGTTATATAGATTATGCATTCCAAGAAGAGTCAAGATTTCTTGAATGTTCAGATTGAAAAAAAAATCTCAATATCAGAGGCAGGGCCATGAAATCGTAGACAACGAAGTTCATCTCCGATATCATATATTTTTCATTGAACCGTAAATGCTTTATTATTATAATTTCTTCGCCACGTGCAACTGCGCTAGAAATCTGTATAAATCTTAAACGAATATGTAACATTTACTTACGTTATTTATACTGATTCCATATACATATACATAGTAAAAAAAGCTGATACTGACCCAACAGAAATTTAAATCCCATTAAATCAAAGAACAGTTATAATTATTTTCCACTGCATCGAGAAACTTCTAAAGACCTTCAAGATTCCGAGCGATAACGAATGACTAATCGGATAGATGATACCAATTAGTTAGGGAGAAGAAATTCAATTAAGAATAAAATGTGAGATAACGCATACCATTCCAAGTTCGTGGCATCAGAGGGTTCAAGTTCGTAGTCAAGTATAAAAAGTTTATTACTAGGCATGAATTATCTCGCATTTCTCCTCTCGGTTCTTATAGCGGATATAGATACCTTTCTATCTTGATTACCTTGAATGGGGTGGTATATTGTTTTAAGGTTCGAAAGACAATTTAATTGTCGATTTTTAATCTATTTTAATTGCGAGGCTTAGAAACTAAGTAATAGTATACTCGAATGCACATAAAGGCATTTTGAAAATCATCTACTAACCTTAAAATGATTTTTGTATAACTGCAGAGCTTCGATTATGAAACTGTCAATTGCCGAACAGCCAAGACCACGAAGAATATCCAGTGGCACAAAAACAGAAACGACGGAAATAATGAACGAGGTAACACGCATTATGCTTTAAGTGTAATAAAGAGGTTATGATTCAAACTCGCACAAAATTTTAACCGAACAATTATCTCAGGTGGGAGTAAGAATGGGCTGCTTCCGTGTTAATCCAGGATCACGAGAAGGACGACGGCTCTATTTAATACAAATGATCCTACTTCCGTTTGTACCAATTATCGCTTTGATTGCTCAAAGTTGTCACAACATGGCTTCCGCTTCCCGTGCACTTCGCTATGCCGAGTATACTAAGCAACAGGTCTATCTACAATTACACACACTTTAACGATTGTACCAACCTAATCCAATTAACTTTTGAACAATTTCTTGAGAAACTATATTTTGTTCTGAACAAAACTTTAGATCAGTCTCACAGTTGAACTCGGTCGGTTACTTGTGGCTTTTCAAAAGGAACGAGCTGAAAGTGCGCTTTACATTTTTGGAAAGAATGAGAACAGGTGGGTCCCATGTAAATCGATAACTCGATAACAAGATTCATAAGCGTAATATCTCGATAACAATCTATCATTTGCTTAGCTCGATTGAATTTTTAACATTTTAATAAGTTATCACAATGACAAAATTGTCATGATATAAAAATGTATGAGATTCTGGATCATGGATACAAGTACAGCTTTCGTTGAAAGCAATTGATATTTTTGTGCTTTTCAAATGCAGGACGAGTTTGAACGATACATTTTTTCGCACCGACGTCGTCCTCAGGAATATCGACAGGACTATGAGCAACGACGATTCCATCGGAAGCATGTTTTTACATTTGGCAAATTTTAGGTACATCTATTACGCATATAATAAGAAAGACATCAAAATTCCTAGATCTTAATAAAAAATGTGCATCTGAAGAATCAGTAACCTCAAAATTTAATTTACTAATATAATTGTAAAGCTCTTTCAATTCCTTGTTCGAAACGTAGTCTTAATAAATGTCTAGGAATAAAATTGAAAACGCAAACTAGTCTATAATTCCTTTCAGTTACATACGGAATGAAATCATCGAAATGGCGTAAGTCGATGAATCTTCTTATTCGTGGATGACTTATGCGATCAGTACGAAGGTCAGGATTATTGGAATGAAGTCGGCATCGGAACCTCTTAGAAACCTTTTCCGGATGCAATGAAATTATAATGAAGTGTGACGAAACGAAGTTAATTAGTAGTTCCGACGTAAACAAGGCCAAATTTGCATGTTAATGTTCAAGGTTCTCGTGGAGGAATTTAGATATGTCGACTGGTTAAAATTCGAGCTTACACTTTAACGATCGATATACCAGAAGATTTAAATGCTTCAATATTTCACATCGCGCGAAAATGTAGAATTTTCATTTATCCATATTTTATTTATTTTGTACAGGATTGAAAACTCGTCCGTCAAAGGTGAAATAGCTGAACTTACAACCAGTTGGTACGTCAATGTCAATCATTACATTCTTGAGCAAATTTCCCGAAGGATTGGAGGTACTGCAACAGGTGACACATGGAGGTATACAACTTGATGTCAAGTTCGTCAATATTTGCATCGTCAAATGTAATTAATTAATTATAATATTAAATTTAACGCCATTATATACTATTACAGATTGATGATCGCCTACAAGTACATATTACAGGCTATAGAGCATCTGACTATATCGATAGTATATGGATTGCAAAAATACAGTAGCGGCCACTTACTAATTCCTGGACTAATGTCTTACGTAGAGCATGATACACTTGCACATGAGTATTTGAACGCCATAAATCATTTCGCGCCAAATCTTACAAAGAAAACAGAACAGTCCGATGTATACGGCCTAATGATGGATAGGTATCAATATCTATCTGCTTTAATTTCTGCAGCTTTAATCATATAATAGTATACAGTATATTCATGGCTTAATAGCACTGGGTTGTTTTATATTTCAATACAGAATGGAGGTTTTCATTTTGTTTCATAGTCGCAGACACATTTACACGAATGAGATGGGACCTTTTGACAAAGTGAATACGGTTAATTATTATTATACAATAATGGAGGATTACGTACACTTGCTACGCAATTGCGAGAATGAGCTGCAAGAGGCAATAAGGTAGATCTTGATATTAATATTTATTAGATACAGTTACATTATAGTATTTAATATTCTATGTGATTTTGGCAAATTTTGTTTACTTTTATTGTACTGTTTTACGTGCATTTAAATTTTTCTATACTTTAACGATAGGCAGCAACTTTATGTCGAAATGAGATCTGCATCCAATCAACAAGCAGCTGTAATAGCTATTTTGGTTTTAATACTTATTATATCACCTATCATTATACTACTGGTACGGAACGCCACCATGACCATTCAAAAATTTGCCGATACGTTAGTATTAAGGGCGCACGAACTCAGGTACGACAATTATACTTTTTTTATATTTCTTTTCGAATTATATTCAAATTTCTCTTCAGATGTGAAAAGGGTAAAAGCGATCGGTTACTTTATCAGATGTTACCACCTGCAGTGGTTAAACAGCTCAAGCAACAAAGACAGGTAATTGTTCTTTTGACAATTATATGTAATTCGATGACTCGTTCTGCAATAAAATATTGTATTCTTGTATAATGTATTCTTTGAAATTTAATACCTTGTCATAGGTGCCAGCAGAGAACTTTGACTCAGTGACAATTTATTTCAGCGATATAGTCGGCTTTACCAAATTAAGTGCCAAAAGCACGCCCATGGAAGTGGTCAATTTGTTAAACACACTTTACAGGCTGTTTGACTCGCGAATTCGTAAATACGACGTCTATAAGGTAGAAACCATTGGAGATGCGTATATGGTAGTCAGTGGACTACCACAGAGGAATGGTATGTGTACTACATTTATGATCCGCTGCCTCACAATGTGAATGAGAAGTTTCATATATTTTAACATAGGTAGTCGTCACGTAGCCGAAATTGCAACGATGTCCCTGGATTTATTGGCTGGTATTCGGTGCTATGTAATACCTCACATGCCAGAAGAGAAACTGGAAATTCGAATAGGAATTAATACTGGACCATGTGTTGCTGGAATTGTGGGAACCACCATGCCACGTTATTGTCTCTTTGGAGATACTATAAACACAGCTAGCCGGATGGAATCCACTGGGGAAGGTTTGAAGGTTTAATTAACATTCTTAAGGTATTCGAGTAGTTCTGTTCCATTGTCAATTTTTGATCTTGCAGCTATGAAGATACATATATCTCAAAGTACAAAGGAAGCCCTTGATCTTCTTGGTGGTTATACAACCGAGCTAAGAGGAAGTATGGAAGTCAAGGTGAGTATGTAGTAGATAAAGAGAGGCCATTTAGTGAGCACATTACCATAACAATTTTTATGACTGCGGTATGACAATAGATTAATTTTTATGCTAGGGCAAAGGGCTAATGAATACATACTGGTTAACTGGTAAGGATTGCACACCAGAAACACTGATGGATTATCAAGACATGCAAATAGCATCAGATGATATTATCAACCCTGAATTTCTTCAGATAATACGAAGCGATAATGAAATATTTTATAGTTAAAAAGTAGCTATATCCATAGAGCTATTTATGTCAAGAGGAACAGAAAATCTCTATTTTATGACATGACAGGAACGTGGCGTTTTAAAAATTGCACTGAAATACCTACTGATGTAATGATATAATGACTGTATATTTTTTAAAGAATTTATTTTGTCACACTTTTCACACTTGTGAAATTTCAGCTACACTTACACTTTGTTCTACGATTCACTATTTGTAATACATCTAGTTATCTTGTCTGTCACACGTCAAATGTTTGACAACTAAGAATCGACAATATGCAGCAGAGTTATCAATGATCATTGTTCTTCATAGTAATATCTATTTTGCATACGTAATAACCTACGAGAACGTTAACTTTTAGCATATTTATGCTTTAATCAATTCATTTTGCATATATCTGTACATGCGTACTTAACTATCTACTTAAAATACACACAATGTCAAGTTTTTCACGCGCTATGATATGCAATAAATGCATGAGAGTCACTGCAAGCAGTTAAGAGTAAAAAATCAAAGAGATCTTCCCTTAGACCGCAGAAATTATTTACCAGAATATATACACATCGTACCACAATGTGGATAGTTAACGAAGAAACAAATGTTATAAAATATTTTATCCCAAGACCTTCACCTGTAATTAACTAATAATACAATGCCCATAAACAATAGAGCTTTGTATATATTTAACAAATTTTCATTTTGAAACGGCTAAGTGAACAGTATTTAAAATTTTACATGCATTTACAAAAAGTGTCTACAGATTAATGCACCCTTCGGCGTCTATCTTTACAAATATATATTAAATTTTGTTTAAAAAACGTGAATAAAAACCTAACTGGTTCCTCCCTAAAATGTTGCAACTCTAGAGTATCTCTCTTTTAAACTAGATCACAATTACCTTTAGCAACATTCACAAGGAATTCCTTAAACCCCAATAAGTAATCTAAATTTGTGCGCTTCAGGATTGTATTACCAATGTAATTAATCTTAAAGGACTTTTAAGATTTATTTTGTAGATAACACTGGCTACCGCATAGAATCAAAAACCTATATATTTGAAACCAATCTAAAAGGAACAAGATGATTATTTGAAAGAAGAGTGTAATTTAACCTGAAACATTCTCAAAATGTTTTTAAATAATTCTGGCAGCTCTGTTCGGCATGGCAATTAATGGTATAGTTATCGAAATTACTATGCGACTATTATGTTGCCGTTGCTGTTATTTTATACCATATGATTTTTCACTCTTATCATAGACATGCTGTTATCTAGACATCTCAAAATAGATCAAAGGATTGTCCTACAGACATGTAGGGTGGCATCAGAGAATTGCTTTGTGGCGGAGACGATGTTCCTTCAGACAAGGCATAGAACAAAAACGATTAGCATTGTATTCAAAAGGCACTTCGCCACTCATATCGGAACCACATTGGAAACAGCGTGTTTCGACTTTGCCGCCTTGTTGCCGAATTCGATTCTCAGCTGCCAATGCTCTCTGGTAATAAGAAAAAAAGTTAAATATAAGTACATAATGTACAAAGTAAAAAGTAATGCACTGATATAAGATCTGTTTAAGTACCTTCTCTCTGTCACTAAGATGAAGAAACCTCTGCCTTGCCTCTTCTTCTTGTTTTTTAATCTCAAACTCCTTCTTCTTCATCTTCTCTTTCTTACGTTTTGCCCTTCTCTGCTCCTTCTTTTTCTCGAGGATCTCTTGCTCCATCTCGGCAGTCATTGGTCCAGGTATCCGAGACTGGTAACAACGAATTATGAATATTTCGCATAAAACTATTCAAGTCGGTAGAATATTAATTGTCAATTTTAACTTACCTTATCGTAATTAAACTTTTCAGGATTCTCGCACATAAATCGTCTGAAGGTATTTCTTGTCTCTTTATCCGCAGCGGTTACGTAGGGTGTTTCATGTTTTTTATTTTTATTGCAAGGATCTGATCCAATTTCGAGCAAAGACCTGTTAGATAAAATTACTGAAGTAATATTATATAATCACAATTGATAAAAAAATTATTATGTAATAAAAAAACACTTGCCAAACTAATTTTACATATCCATTAGCAGCTGCCATATGCAACATTGTATTACCATCTGTGTTGGGGTCGTTTACGAGTTTAATGACATCATCCATTGTAATAAGTGTAACGGAATCTAAGGCTTGCTCCTCTTCTTTGCTAATTTGCTCTTCGACGACCTGACATCTACGAATCTCAGTTAAAAGACTTTCCACAGCTGAGGATAGTAACTCAATGTCTCCAAGCTTACAAGCTGCCCATAACTTCTGCTTTACACTGACTAATGCTTCGTTCACCGGCATTTCTAAATTGAATTCATTTACCATAAACGATACATTATTAAAAATGTAAAGCCAAAAATGTCAACTCAACACAGTACCTTCTTCGTTACGGTCCTTTTTTACTTTTCTCTTCTGCCGTCGAGTTTTTTTACTCTTCATGTATCTAGGAACAGTGTCCTGGAAGGCTTGCAAGTGATCATTGAATTCAATTTCAAAATCTTCATGTATCAACGGAATGTCCATTATGTTACCACTATAACATTCCTCTTTTTCGTCAGTCTCTGATCCTGAAGATGATTGAGCTAGTCGAGCCACTATATCTGCAATATATATAACTCGGTTGTTACACTGTTATTAATGTTATATCTGTCTGAAAATTAAAATACCTGGTAGCGGACGTCGTGGACTTTTTCTAGGCTTTGCTCTGTCTATATGAGAACGTGGACTTCTATATTGTCTTTCAGGTGTTGTTTGCAATGAGTTTTTAGTCTTTTCATTATTCTGCACCTCGCTAACACCGTCAGTTCCGGCATTAGGATTAGTTTTATCATCAAGGATTTTCTCAGGTGTCTCCTCTACATCAACCTTCGAGACCTTTTTACGGAGAGGTTGACGCGGTGAGATGGGAAAGCAGTCAGTGAACTGTGCTGCTGATCCTAATCAACATTTGTCCAAGTGTTATCATAAATGTTCCCTGATAATTGTCATAATTATTTACCATAAATTTCCATTGTGCTCAGTATATCATACACTCGTTTAACCTCGCTGAATGTCGCTCGCGCTGTAGGAAATGGCACAGGTCTTAGTCTCGAATCATTTTTATCTAATGATGGATTTTTCCCACCAAAAAGCACTGATCTATTGTAAGGACCGACAGCTCTATATAAGATCAATGAAGAATTGGCAATTTCCGTAGACCAGGATTCTAATATTTCTTGTACGTGCTAGAAGAAATATTAGATGCGTAAGTGCTTTGAATAATATTTAATATACTTATAAATATTTTGAAAGATTTAGATTTTTATAATTTTTATATACCTGAATGAGGGAGGCTCTATTATAACGACGTAAATTTGCACCAGCACTTTTTGGATGACTTCCCATTGTACGCATGTCTCGCGAACATTGCGCACCGCCTTGTTTTGCACGTACAGTATAACTGTGAAAAGTTTTGTGCACTACTGCCTCACCGCCTACAATTAATGTTGTAAATATATCATGCAATTTTTAATTATTCATATTATGCTTAACTTATTTGAAATTTATACCTTGAAATACTGCAGCTGCTACATGGCCTCCACCAAGCATTATCACGGTCCAATTGGTTTTCTTCCCGCTTTCCAAAGCCTGAGCTATTAACTCGTTATCTTCTTCGGGAACTTCCTAAAATTTAATTGCAACTCTCCTGATCGGACAACTACAGACCCGCCATGATTTTCTAACAAAATAGACGAGATCACAAAGATAATATATGTGAAATATGCACAATGTTTGCAATCTTGGGCACATGTGAACTATCACAGTTATTGCCAGTAATTTACTGGATATACTTAGAAAACTTTATTGTCAGTTGAACATCCAATCTTGCTACTTTGTAGTATGTTTAATGACAGAGATGACATGTGCATAACATTGCTGAATAAAAGTGACCAAGCTTACTGAGTAATGATAAGTACCTTCTTATTGTGAAGTAAGCATCTATATATACTGAAGATATTTCCTTCCTCATTTTCAAAGAAAATTTTAGAATGGCGACTTGCTACTAGTAATAAATTTTTCTTTTTTTTCAAAACTTCCTCATCATTTTCTGTATCAGAACTATCAGAAGTAAATTCAACTGTTTTATTACTATTCTCATGCCTTTTATTCTTGTTATCAATGGATTTTGGACTGGTCTTACTTCCTGATTCTTTACTACTAGAATTTCCGTTTGGTGAACTGCCTGTATCTGAGGTACATGTTTCCTCTTCATTTTCTGATTCTGATTCTGTACCAGATGTGCTGGATACATCATCTAGAATCATATAAATAATGATTATTCAAAACTATTAAGGATTGATCGCTAATCAGAAAAAGTTTCTAAAGGCAATGTGATTACCTTTGTCAGCTAATAAACCAAAATCATCTTCGCTAATAGATTTACGGCCATGCAACCGTTGCTTAAGATTATAACAATGCCAGTCTGATTTATAATGAACACGTTGCTTTACTTGATCCTCAAAAAGAATATTGCAAAATGAACAGCTTAGCGAGTCAGATACAACTAAGTCATCAAGTTGGCTCAGTATCTTTTCTGTGTCTGAAACTGATATTATTTGTACATGAGAATATGTTATAAATAAAATTTAATATATCCCCATAAGTTTTATTTGTTAACTATGCATGTTTGATTTGGATTATTACACTGCCTGAAGATGGTTCTATCCATTTGAATTCTATTAATTCGCATGGTAAAATCATTTTCAGGTAGTATAATAATTCTGAATAATCATTTATATATTTTTATATATGATTCATTGTATGTATTCGAATTAATAGTGCAATTGACAAAGTAAAGAAATGTAAATAACATTAGAATTACCTAAAGCAAATATTCACATCTAATAATATGGTAATTTTTCTGTTTACACCATTTTGCAATCTGTTGCAATTATCAGTAATGAACAAATTGTAGTAAATTAATTTTCCATATGGAATTTTATATGTTCGTAACCCAAAGGGGTAAAACTGCAGAATACGACTTCCCAAAAGACTACATGTAAAAAAATTAAACAATCCACAGCTAACTTCAAATAGGGGTCGTATTCTGAAGTTTAGCTCCCAAAGATAACACAAAACATTGTTGAAAAATTAAAAAACAATTTGACGTGTCAAAAAATATCTCAAATACAAGTATGGCGAACATAACACAACAGTCTAGATTATTTGCAAATACGCAGATAAGCTAAATGGTATATGAACATTTTTTATAAAATAAAAAAGCGTTTCGATTATATAGCGTAAATCTTACCAGATGTAGATTTGGATTGCATGCATTGCGCCACTTTAATTCCTTTGGTGATCCTATTGAAATCCTCTTGGTTATATATTTTATAAGTTTGATGATTCATGATTGAGTTCTCTGCTTATATATTATCGTTCTACCGTGCACCAACTAAAAATATGCTGTAATACAAGATTTACATAAATATCACTAAATTTGCGAAAATTGTATTAAAAATTTTCAAGATTACAAAGAAATGACGGCAAACAAGAGGCCGTGCCAAGCACCTACTAGCTTAGATACAAACATATACTACACTTATCAATTTATGGTTACATCATCTTGCGTATTATTCATTGGCCAAACATCTAGGAACTTTCACAATAAAAATTTATCGGATAGAATATATTTTTTGCAATCTTATATTTACAACGCAAACTTTGAATATAATGACGTTTATAAAATCATGCATCATAACATGGGTTTTTTAAATCCAACTTATAAATATACATATGCATTTTTAAATTGCGTTACTTGATTCGTCTGATAAAAGATGCCAGAGTTATCAAAATTAGCGTGCAGGAAATAGAAAAATTGTCACAAATTGAAGCATGGAATAGGTACAAAGAATTTGACAATAAGACATGATGATTTAGTTTATATAATTTATTAGTTTATTGAAATTGAGTACAACTTAATGATTATGAAATATTGTATTATGTTATGATCGGATAATAAATATTAAATCTGAAATAAATAGATTTATCTTAATGTATTAAGTAGTAATTTTCAGAGCAATAAGTAGAATTTAATAAATCTTCATTGTGTCAAAACATTTCCATAATTTAATACGGATAGATTTTAAGTAATGTCTCAAATGCAGTTGTTTGCCATATACCACATTATGTTGTTCCATCTATAATTATTTATGAAAATTATAAAATCAGAAATTTACGATTGTCTTTTGTGTTGACTAGATGTTTCTTACAAATATTTTCATAACTTTTATGCAGCTATTATAAAGAACCATAAAACTTTAGATATTAAGGCTGCTGATATGCACAAGCTTAAAGCTTTATTGATAATTATTGTGATTTCGGCAGTGTGTCAAGTTGAAAAGAATTACCACTATGCACATAAACAATGATTTTAATTCTATAGCTTTACAGTGCAGTTAATAATATAGCTTTTGTTAACATCAAATATCAAGCTAGGCATATCATAATTGAAAATTATTTAAAAAAAACTAAAAACGATAAACTTTTTAATGTAAGTTAATTTTGAGCAAATAAAATAACACATTGGTTTTTTTAATAATGCTCAAATTCATAATTTTGATCATAGTAAATAATTAGTAAATGCATTATAATCATTGTTCATTATTGAATTGTAGTAAAGCACTGGTAGCACAAACTAATTGAATAATTCATTTGAAAAGAGATAATAGGATCACAGCAAGATACATATCAGATCAGTTTTCATAAGTACACAAACGAAGAGTTATTTAGTATCAAAGAAGAAGTAAAACAACGTTCTGTAAACACTGAGCTGCACAGTACACCGGAATAAATTAATCTTGCGGCTGATTAGTCAGTCTTAAATACTTGATAGTTATAATACAAACGCTAAATAACGTTTTTAAATATTAGTTAATCTATTTGTACCATAGCAACCGTTCAGATGCAAGTTTGCAAAAGTATAATAGTATCAGTAGTAAGTAACAATGTAGCACAACATGGCTTTGTGTGCTTGACATTAAATATTTTCATAGAACTCATTTCTTTTTAGAAGCACGCATTTGTATATACATTCTTTCTCTTTTAGTATATAATGTACTTGTAACTTTTCTCTACTCATATATCAAACGAGCCTGAGAGTAATATTTATATGTGGCACTGCTTTGTGTACCATACTAGAAATACTTTTGAACCACCCGTACTGCATAAATTAATACATATATTCTTAGTTTAGTAAATAACTTAATACTTATTCATATAATTGCTAATGTTGATTATGGTTTGTAGCAGTAGCAATAATTATAGATATTTAAATATTCAAATAAATAGGGATATAACCGAATAATAGTGTATGCTTTCAAGTAACATAGGATATGAACTGCAGTAGTAAATTTCGTTGTACAATGAACACTTCATGGAGAAGTTGACATTACAGGCACATGTAGATAAAAATCAGAAATCCAATCAAAACTCCAACAAAATAGTTTATCTGCAATCTGGGACTTGCAGGAATTCTGAAAAAAATCCAATAACATTTATAGATCTTTACAATTTTACAAAATCATATGACTAAAAAACAAATTATACACATGCATAGCAAACATCATGTTAGTCCTTCATAAGCTATACATACTTGCATTAAATTACATTCAAAATATCGATACCCTTAAAGTATTCTAAAGGAAAAAAGTGAAGTTGTAATAAATAATTTAATACTAGTTTTTTATATGCACATGCTAAAATCAATCTTAAACAATAAAGCCTCCACATAATACAAACAATAAGTGCAATCATCATTAACATGTTTCATGTCAAACAATAATAATAAATAATATATCTACTTATCTGTAACTTTTATATTTTAAGTAAACTAAAAAAGTTTGAAGAAGAGGGTTATTAAAAACAGTAATCCTATTGCTACGATAAACTTGCAACTACATAATTAAAATTATAAAGAAATAGATGCTACTGTGCATAGCCATACCATTACATGATTTTATTCTCAAGAGAACTATTAATTATATGATGCATTTCTACAGACGAATACAACTTACCGTTGTTTTGAAGGGCTAAAGGGCGATGGTGGGTTGACTCCAGGAATACTGCTGTCCTTGTATATGATAAACCATGTGAAACCCATCATTGCCAGCCCACTCAATGCCGCCCTTATCAACCATCCATATCTGCTGGATATACCAATTACAGCATCAGATACAGCTTCTTCATATTGACGACTGGCATTAAAAAATTTCTCACTGGCTGAAGCCAATTGTTTCCCATCAAACTCAACTGAATGAGGCAGACTGAGAACGTTGGATAGATGGGAGACACGAGAAAGGGTTGGTAGCGATGGTAGAGTGTATTGGTCGTTAATTGGCCAATGCAATGCACCTCCTGAAGGTGAGATATAATTAATTGATTTCAAGTAAAAAATATAGTCATACGTGACCGTTGTAATATGACAACTTCATATCTCCAAAGATAAAGCGATTGCTTACAAAGATTTCATACATCCTTGTTGATCCTTAGAAAGATTTAACAAAACAATTAGTACATGCAACATTCTTGTTTCTTATTAAAGCATCAAGTTTATAAAACATAGTCTAGTCTTATAAATGATATCTGTATATAACTATTAAAACAAAAAGTATATCTTATTTTGATAAATTCCACCTTATTTTTACATATTTAATAGACCATCGTGGCGTCCTTTCCTTAGGCTTATTGATATGCACCTTAAAAAAGTATGTCATGACGACGAACGGGATGATGCAATTTTATGAGTCAAGGACATGACCCCCAACAAATTTGGTCATCAGATGATATAACACAATTCTATACATTGCATATATCTCTCCCAAACTACATATGTTCTGGGTATGCAAATGTATTCACATTTATAATTGCATCTTAATTGAAGGAAATATTGTAAAATGAAAAGAAAATCAATGAAAGAAGATGAAGATAATGTTATAGATCCTTTGGTCGTTCCCACGAAAAATAATGAAAACAAAGCGTGATTCTTGACGCAGGCTATACCTGCATGGTATAAGAATACATATTGGTATCTATACACGTGCGCTACCCATTCCATGCATGTACACACATACAATTTGATGTAGGTATAGGCATAAGTTAACTTAAGCCATGTTATACACTCTTGCACACTTTAAAGGTAAGTCAACCTGGTTGCCATGTAAAATGATTGGACGCCACGGCCTTACAAACACTTTGCCGGTATTAACGTCTGACTATTCTGTCATATGTTATTAAGAATTGATAATCTTACCGTAACTGACGAATAGTTTTCCAATGACGATTCCCAATGACAGGACAAATAGAAATAAACTAAATGTCCACTCGTTTATTTGTAACTTTGTACGAAAACCGTTCTGTCCTCCTGTTACATACGTTCCCACGTATCCATTGCTTCTACCATTCGCACGATAATCCATACTAGTATCTGTCATTTTTTAATAATACTTTAAACAAACTGACTCCTTCGTCGGAAGACTCTCTCTAGGAACTGCTGAGAACACTTAGCTTTGGAATCAAGCTAACAAATAGAGCCAAAAATAAGAATGATCAAGTGTACGTCAGACTCTTATGACGCATGCGCCATTTATAAGATGCACAAGGCTCAGACAGTAGCGTACACTGTAACAAAATGATTAAGCCATTGTTAACATAAAGTAGTGATTTATAAAATTATAAAACTATTACAAACCTGTGGATACAGTTAAAATTTAACAGTTAACTGTAGTATTCTGTCTCTACAGATTTTATTATATTCCTTTATTACAGTTAATCTGAGTTTCACTCTTCTAACGCTTTTAAGTACAGTTATCTAAAATAAAAAGACCTTTTTCCTAACGTCAGTTTCTTCGGTGCTTCAATTCTTGAATTCTAGTATATATAGCGCGATCAAGTTAAGTACACTGTTAGGATTTTTTAATAACGAATATAGATAAAATCCACTGTGATAACCTTTAAAGAAAGAATATACGATACGTACCTGAATAACCGAAGTAGCGCTCTAGTGGAGGGGCCAGGCAAGTGGCAAGGGCTGACCGCATTCGTTTGTCGACAGAGTCTCTCAGTGGTTCGTAGAACGCACCTTGAGAGCGAAGTGTTTGCACGCGCGCGTGGTGTGCGGTGGTAAAATAAATGGCAGCCCAAGAGGAGGTTGGCATCGGCGATTTCGTCCTGCTGGACGAGGTCAGCCTAGAGAAGGTTGTGGAGAATTTACGTGTCAGGTGATTATCATTGAAACAGTACCTTTAAAGATGCATCAGGTATGGCTCGAGAGGCGCTGATTATTATTTCCCAAGGTTGACAGGTAAAAAAAAAGATATCTTCTTGGTCACGTTCTTGGTGCATCCACCCTGGAGCCTCAATACTTCATTGAACGACCACTGAGGGCGTGGTCTG
This sequence comes from Trachelus stipa, assembly GCA_036026315.1. Lineage (NCBI taxonomy): Eukaryota > Metazoa > Arthropoda > Insecta > Hymenoptera > Cephidae > Trachelus > Trachelus stipa. Next base: position 85,237 of record JAYRCB010000092.1, read on the forward strand.
TGATTGTAGCAGGTGGTTGCGATTTCAACTTGACCCGTAGAATTCGAGCCGTATCTAGTTCTTTGGAAAGGACAAAAAAAGGAGCAAATATCTTTGTCCGTGACTAAATATGGTTTGGGGGTGTGGAGTAGTCTCTCTCTGTCTCTCTCTCTCTTTCTGGGACACTTCACTTTCTACCCTGGGATATGAGCTCATCACTCCTCTTTTCAAATGCTGACGCGAATTTCGAGGTCGTTTTGAGTTCGCACGATACACGCGAAAAATACCTTCGCTGCTTGGGATGCCCGTGACTCACCTACTTACATACTTCCACTGACCACCCCGTATCTACGTACAGATCCTATAAAAAGTTTAGCCTCGCATTTTTAATGCGACAATCATTCTCGAGTTTACGGCTAATTTTTTTCTTGGCTGCTGCTTGTGGGTGCGCAAGCCGCTTTCTTATCTTTTGAAAGAAAACTCGACTTCGTTGGCTGCCAATTGCTTATGCATTGCGTTACTCGTTTACCGCTAATTCAATGGAAATTATAATGCACTGAGGATACAGGAAAAACGTAACGTTGCCGATGATTTTTAAGTCAGTTCCAAGGGTTTAAATTTCCGCGGATTTTTCAAAATAACGCTGTATTTCGCGCCAAAGTTAAATCTCTATTTAAATGTAAGAACTGATATTTCAAAATGTGTATATCAATGTTAATATTTTCTTCTATTCCCGTACTATTTTCAGACATACAGTATGGTATAAAATAGAGCGTGGGATCATTATCATGACGTTTACTATAACTCCTCGTAAAACATTCGCGTAATGAATAATCCTGATTCTTACGTTGACGGGTGTTCCCATTAGGCCAATGCTACGTGATTCACTTAGAATTACTAATCTGTGAAACCTGTTGTATCTCTTTATATAGTTTATTCTACATAAAATCAGAAATCTGAGGGTATGAGTCACTGTAATATCAGATAAAGGACGTCAACGGAGGTTTCAGACGTGTGTCGTATGATTCAATGTGTCATTTCAAATTAAATATGATTCTTTAATTCGAAGTCCAGGAAAACACATGGCAAATTCATTTATTTATTTGTTTTGCTTACAAAATCAATATTGGAATATTCTAAATAATTTATTAATAAACTATATCTTGATTATGTATATTTAGTAGTTCAATTAATAATTCTCTGCATGCTATTACCATTTACAGATTTAATGGAGGCAAACTTTATACATACATTGGAGAGGTCTGTGTTAGCGTGAATCCTTATAGGACAACAAACATTTATGGACCAGATCAAATTAACAAATATAAAGGTAACCTTTCTTGTTTCAAGCGACAAATTGTTCCATGGATAATGCTTGTACGATGGATGCTGTCATATTATAAACAATCATCATACTGTCCTGCTACTTAGTATCAATTAGATCACAATTTATAATATACGCAGTGTTCAGACAAGCAAGCTCTACTATAAGAACAGTTATGCACAACTTGCCAATGAATACATTACCCAAATGCAAAAGGTTTTATCATATATTTAATACTAAGCTAAAAAAATTTTAGTTGACTGCATTCCAAGTATGATAATGGTACACTATCTAAGAGCCAAAGGCCATATTCAGACTATAGGTACATCACAGTTGACTTATAACATTATCAGCTATAAAAAAGATTATCAGTGTTTCTACATTATTATAAAATATCGCTCATTCTTTAAAGGTGAGATAATCGATATCTCATCAGTCCTCGAATATAAAAGATTAGGAAATGTTAGACAAGCAGAAAGCAAGTTATGTGCAAAATGGACGAATATATCTTTAGCTTACATGTACCAGGAACTATTGATGTCTTTGCAAACGAGATAGGAGCAGGAAACGCCTGATAGCATATGAAGTCAGGGACATTTTGAATGAGTAAAAAGGCTAAGAAACGTAAGCTCGATTATTATTGAATAAGCATAATATTTATTACTGCCTATGTTTCATGATCACATGCTGCCAGTATAGGCTTTGTACTTGAGAATAGTTAAGGATATTCAAATATATTAAAGATACAGATGTTCAAAATTTATTTTGACGAAATTAATCACTCCCGTATGTTAATAGCATCGCGAGTATCTCCATTGGTGAAACAGAATTTTCACTTGCATCGCGAAAAATGGTAAAAATTCTATAGACAATTGCACTTACGTAATTAGATTGTTGACACAGAGAGAGTTAGATAATGAAGGTTACTCTCGGACTCTCTTACTTGGCCAGTAATGGTAACAGGAGAAAGCTAACCACAGTTCGTCAACACTTTTGAAATGCTCAATTGTTCACTGAAACAAAACGATACTATCTACTGTAAATGTATGTAAGTCGCATTATCTCACCGTATAATTTCATACAAATTTAATTACGGGTGCATGAAATGCTGACTCTCACGTTACATCCGTTAATCATAATGATACAGTTTACGCATCGGTTATTTTCTAAGCGTACGATAGCGGTTTACGCATAATTAGCTGCTCATTCTCGTGACGGCATTTATATCTAGGCTTCTCCATTTAACGAATACTCTGACTATGTCTAAAGTCGCAATTGGTATTGCACCAATCCACAGACAGTTGGAGCAGTTGAATAAAAAATTACATAAATTAACGAAATCCTTCTGGTTTTCAGGAAGAGAACTATTTGAAAATCCACCGCATATTTTTGCAATTGCTGATGCGGCCCATCGAGAGATGAAGCAACAGGGTCGAGACACCTGTATTGTAATCAGCGGAGAATCAGGCTCCGGAAAGACAGAAGCTAGTAAAATAATTATGAAGTATATTGCTGCCGTGACAAATATAGATGGTCAGCAGGAAATCGAAAGGTATATATATAATTAGTATTTTCTTGTATTAGCATTGAATAGATTATAGTAGCACGTGCATGCCGGAAGTAACCCCAATATTTTGATAACTACCCGTATAATTGTTAAATATTGATATAGGTGAAACTAGTTCAAGGGAATAGAAATACAGCTAAAAATAAAAAAAAACGTTTACACAAATAAAAAAATAGTTATCTTCTTGAATTAAAGTCCAAGTAATAATCGCACGTTGTCGTATACGATTATTATTATGTACGATTAAGCATTAGACGTCAGATCGTACTTCAAGTCTGTAATATTAATTCTTAATTGCATTATTTTTATTTACTACACCTTAGACAATTTTATTCGTTTAATGATAACGTATCTTATTCTATATATTTAGTCTTCCTTAAGGTTATATAAATTGATTATATCCATCATTTTTTTGCGATAAGATTTCTACTAATATGTTATTATTATTATCATCTCTGTTCGTGTCACTGTTTCATTTTATTATTTGATCGTGAAAGGTGTAACGGGATCTAAATTAAATATTTGTATTATTATAACAATTTTAATGCTAATTTCAGAGTGAAGAATGTACTTATCCAGTCGAATTCTATATTGGAATCTTTTGGCAATGCTAAGACAAACCGTAACGACAATTCCTCTCGTTTTGGCAAATACATGGATATCAATTTTGACTTCAAGGGTGATCCGTTAGGAGGGCACATTACGAATTATCTTCTTGAGAAATCACGCGTTGTTTATCAGCAACCTGGAGAGCGTAATTTCCATTGCTTCTACCAAGTATGAAATGATAGTTATTGTTATTGTATATTCTATCGTGAAATCAGTCTGATTTCCTCTGAATATTATTTACTGATATCAAATCGGTAACAATAATATTACATAATATTTCAGTTATTAAATGGCTGCAGTGAATCTGAATTAAACAGGTTAAGACTTGTTAGAGATCCTGCAGCATACTACTTTATGGGTCAGGGTGATGGTAATAGAGGAAGTAGTAGTGACAGAACTGATTATAAACAAGTATCTAGTGCCATGTCAATTCTTGGTTTCTCCCAGAATGAGATTCAGACACTTTGGAGTGTCGTTGGTGCCATTTTACATCTGGTTGGTAATAGTAAAAGCATAAAATTCTGGAAATAATTTTGATATGTACGTTATATAAATGTTGATCTTTGATAGGGTAATATTACTTTTACACTGGATGAGGAAAAATTACTAATTGGAGAGGGAGGTTCACTGAACGATACTGCAAAATTACTTTCCATCAGTCCTCATCAACTTAGTACAGCACTCTCACAAAGAGTTATTGCAGCTGGGGGTGAAATAATGCAAAAAACTCACACGTTTGTCGAAGCTGAATATGGCAGAGATGCTTTGGCCAAGGTAAAGTATATTAAAGAGTTCAATGATACGCATTAACAATTTCAATATTTTATGAAATATTTCACAGTACTTATAATATCAATAATAATCTATTATGTGTACTACAGGCTATATATGAGAGACTATTCTCCTGGATTGTGTCACGTGTTAATGACTCTATTAATGTCGATGATGCCAGCATTTTTAAGACTTACAAGAATACAGTGATCGGAGTACTTGACATTTATGGTTTTGAAATATTTGACGCCAACAGTTTTGAACAATTTTGTATTAATTATTGCAATGAAAAGCTACAACAACTTTTCATCGGTATGCTTATTCATAACTACATTAAATATGTGACGACGAAATTCTCAATTTATGTAAATATTTTGTTTCTCAATTTATGTAAATATTTTGTTTCTCGTTAGAATTGGTTCTGAAGCAAGAACAGGAGGAATACAGAAAGGAAGGAATCACCTGGAAAAACATTGAATATTTTAACAATCAAATAATTTGTGATCTTGTAGAGCAACCGCACAAGGGTATAATAGCAATTATGGATGAGGCTTGTCTCAATGTTGGAAAAGTAACGGACGAGGTACAGCATGGAAATTATTAATCAAAGACGTCTTTAAAATAGCGTGCCCATCTCTCATCACAGTAATATTATTACAGATGCTTCTCGAAGCTATGGATCAGAAACTTTCAGATCACAAACATTACACGTCTCGCCAGTTGAATCCAATGGACAAAGAACTGCTACACAAAGTTCAATTTCGAATAAAACACTACGCAGGCGATGTGGTGTACAATGTTGGCGGTTTTCTTGATAAAAATAAAGACACTCTCTTCCAAGATTTCAAGCGCTTACTCTTTAAGAGTAGCAATTCAATAATTAGTAGTATGTGGCCTGAAGGTGCTCAGGATATAAGTAAGGTATGTTTCTAGTAATATTTCTAAGAGAAATAATACAATTGTTTATAGAAATATGTAGTATAGAAATATTTTTTTAGACTACGAAGAGACCATTGACCGCCGGCACTCTATTCCGTAACTCAATGGTAGCCCTTGTGAAGAATCTTACTAGCAAAGAACCCTTTTACGTTCGTTGCATTAAACCTAATGATGTAAAGTCACCCGTTGTCTTCGACGAAGAGAGAGTAAATCATCAAGTACGTTACTTGGGACTTCTTGAAAACGTTTTGGTGAGACGAGCCGGTTTCGTTTACAGACAGCGTTACGATAGATTCTTAAAACGGTAACAAAAAAAATAATTTAGTGAAATTATTTGTTTACGATATATACAGTGACTATTTTTAACTGAACTTTTATCTCTTATCATTTTTATGCAACAGATACAAAATGATTTCGCAATACACTTGGCCAAATTTCCGTGGCGGAAATGATAAGGATGGCGTGCGAACGTTAATGGAAGAAAAAGGCTTTGCTGACGACGTTAAATATGGCCATACAAAAATATTCATTCGTTCTCCACGCACGCTCTTCGCCCTGGAAAAGGTTTGCGACCTCAAATTATATTTTTAGAATCTCCAATCGTCGCGTCTCTGGAGTCAATTCTCGGGATTGCTGCATCAATGTGTAAATATTATTCTCTTAAGATGACGCGCTTTATTCTTGTAGGCGCGAAGCGATCTTATTCCAGGCATTGTAATTCTATTACAAAAGCAATGGCGCGGATACTTATGCCGTCAACGGTATAAGAAAATGAAGGCTGCTCTTGTGATCATGGACTATTATCGTCGATATAAAAAGCGTGTTTACATAAAGGAACTAGAAAACACATTTAGGAATGCTAAATCGTTACGCGATTATGGTAAGAGTCTTCCATGGCCGAAAGAAAATTTCGCGGTACGGGATGTGGTCCCGACTTTGAAGACGATGTACGCCAGGTGGAGAGCCTGGATGATACTGAAAGTTATCCCAAGAGAGGACTGGGGACAATTAAAATTAAAGGTAAATATTGTAGATTATTAAATTACACAGGAAACTTTATACGCGTTATTCACATAATTTACCAAAATTTTATTTTTTAGATATCAGCAGCTTCTTTGCTGCGTTCTAAAAGACAGCACTGGGGACAGGAGAGAAGATGGGAGGGTAATTATCTTTCGAAACCAGATGAGAATGTTCATAGCGACATTTTTAATTCTTCCATCAATAATCTACGCAATACTGATCATTTCAAATCCGTCTTGTTCAGTGCTTTCATCAGAAAAACTAATAAGTCAGTAATATTCCTTCTTATTCATAAGCTAGTTTAAATGATGAACCTCTCACATGTTTTTCTAATGCATTTCTTTATTTAGATTCAACAAACCAGCGGATCGTGTCTTGCTGGTAACCGAACATGCTATATACAAGATGGAGAATTCAAAGTTTAAGACTATGAAAAAAGTCGTGCAAATTGCTGAAATCACAGGATTGAGTGTGTCTCCTGGTAATGATCAGTTAGTTATCATTCACTCTAATCGTGGCAATGATTTTATCGTATCCATCGTCACAAAAGAAGATAGAGTTGGTGAACTCGTCGGTATCCTGAGTAACAGATACTATCAGTGAGTATCATCACATAAATAATATTTAATATGACGCTTAATGAAAATTTTCATAAACCCCTAAGCATTTGTAAATATAAATTTATTTACGTTCACCTGTCTAGTCCACGTTTAATAAATTTTGTCATAACCCCATCAGATTACGCGGTGCAGATTTACTCGTGACAGTAGATACCAAGTTCAAGTGCATGCTTGGAAATAAGAGTAAGGTGCTACGAATAGAAGTGATACCTGAAGTGACAGAACCGACATTTAAAAAGGACTCTGGCAACATAATATACGCCATACCACCTTCAGCTGGAATAATTGACGTGGGGGCCAACACTCGATTGCAAATCAAAACAGCGAGCTAATTCCGAATTACAACATATCCTATAATGGTCAAGAAAGAAAGATCGTTAGCGTCAGGTATTAACAATGGGACTTAAAACGTTCGTAAATTGTAATATTGTATCAGCTAATGGATACTGGTCGATATTTTTTCCGTTCTTCATTTTCTTTCCTTATTTTTTCATTCAATTTACATTCGGCTGTACTCGATTTCACGTAATGGATAAGCTTATCTGTAATTTATATTTTCATAACGACACTTAATAGGTGAGTGCGCGTGCGCATAATATCGTAGGTGAAACGACGTTTTTTCTTATTTCATAATTGACTTAAGTTTACGACTTTATTGGGCCAGCAATTGATAAAATTACAGATAGTTTTCGAAATTTTCAATCCGATCGATTTTTACTAATATATACGACTGTTATATTGTTTTTGGATAATAGACTTATATCAAGGAATAGGCTATGCGTTATGCAATCACTACTTTCTTTTGTAAATATTATACATTCTTTATTATATATTATAGATTCTAGGATACAGTTACTAATTTCGACTCGTATACTTCAAATACGATGTCAGCATTTGCTTGTGGATTGATTGTTTTACAGAAATTTCATAATTTCTATTTCTTCTAGTATTTATCGAATTTCAAATTAATATATATATACACATGAGCAAAACATTTAAGGAAGTATCAGACGATTGGGAATGGGTATTGCTATCAGGCACGTTGAAAAATGACATTTTATCTTTAAAAATTTACCTGCCAATCTTTATACTCTTTTTTTTCCTTACATTTATGACAAGAATTCATTCGCACGAAAACAATTTTGAGCTTTACAATGGCTATTATATTGAAGGTCTCGTTACTTCAAATAGCAATTTTTACTCGTATTGTTCAACGAGCGGAACAGCATATTCACACTGCGGAGCGGTGTTAGTCGCTTATAGGAAATATTTCCCATTAGAGTCAAGGGGACATTTGACTTCCTCCTTTTCATAATATCCTGTATAAAGTAAAAAAAAATGGTGCTTATGACACGAGACGGCCTTATAGTAGTAATCCTTAAAATACGTATATTTTTTTTAGAATTCTCTCATCGCACTACGATGTATGTAAGAAAAGAAACATATAAGGACTTCGAAGTCTCCTGAATCATGGTACAAGATAATGAACTTGATGGAATTGACTTTAATGCATTTAATGCCGATGTTTCTTTGGCTATTTTTGAAAAAAATTATCTGCTATTAGACATATACGAAGAACAAAAGAAAAAATCGTGACGTATCCGACAACCCAAAGAATTTACGATTTCTTTTTTTAATGGCGTACTTAAACTAAACAACGATTAGCGTTGGACACTTTCTGGACATCGTTAAGTTATTTATATCATCACTAATATAGCTGACATTGCTGCCTAATTTACATCTCTTAATTAATACAAACATGTTCATTTTCTTTTTCCTAAAACTAGTTTCACTACCGGTCACGTAGAGTTATAAAGAATTAAAGAATTTAAATGCATTAATTATTGTGCCATTATATGAGTGAAATAAAATAAGATCCTAAGGTACATGTGCGCTGCTGGTTTTGTGCGTGTAGAAGAATTTACTGTTACTTTCAACAAAATTGAGATGCGTTAAAACTTCTATAAGAGGTATTTTACAGACATGCGCATCTAGACTGCGGAGAAATTAAAAAAGAAATTAAACATATCAGAGAATACGTTTTAACTATGTTGACGTCGAAGAAAGACATTAACACATAGCATAGCGTAACGCCATAAATCATTGTGATCCTGTTGTGCATTTATTAGCAGTTTGTGAAGTACCTCTTAGTGGATAAAATATATTTTATTTGACTCTATCGTGGGGATTTACCAAAGACAGTTATTGGACTCTCTCAACAGATATTAAGTATACATGAAATCAAGTTTTAATATCGATCGATCTTCCCATCGCGAAGCGTCATGTACAAGTGCCTAAATAAATAATTATATCCAAGTAATCTGCATATTTTTTGCCCCCACCTATTTATACTTTCTCTGAATCAAACTGGAGATTCATAATTCAAAAGAAACGATCTTTGACAATAGTTTTTATTGATAAATGGTAATACAATATATTTTTTTATACAAAACAGGCAGTGGGCAAATCAAGTTTACTCTTCTATGCGTTGATACATGTATATGTATCCTAGCTCCTTTGGCGGATTTTCAGACAATGCAACCTGTGATAAAACAAAAATATTACATTTTAAATCTATATTAAATCATGCAATTTTTAAAATTAATTAGGGAAACGTACTTTCTCGTCGTTATAAATAACCCAGCGATTTTCCTTCAGCAAATGGCAAACGTAATGTCCTACCATTGTTGAAGTACCCATATGTGATATAAATCCTACTAGCTTATAACCTGGTAATATAAATAATTATAAAATCATTTAGTAACAAAGAATATCAACTAAAAGACACTATTGTAAATTGAAATTCTTTAACTCACGGCCATGGCCATCTCTGAACGACGTGTCTTGCGATTCCTCCTCCGCCTCCTCCTCTTCTGCGGATTCCTCATCCATTCCCATCTCGTCTGCTGGAGCAAAAAGTAAATCCGTTGCACGGCCTACATTGTTATCTGTTTTCCTAAGAGCTCTTCTCGCTTGATTAATCTCAAAACCCATCGACGTCAACGTCTCTAGAGCACCATCGTCTAATACGAATTTTCTCTTCCCTAAAAATATTCACATTTATCAATCAGTATAATGCAATTTTACTGAACTTTATTAAATCAGATTGATAAACTTTTATTTACTGGGTTTGTTATCGGTTCCTGGTGGTACGAAGGGATCTGCGAAATCGGAATCCACAATATGTTCCATAAGCCAATTGGTAGCAGCTTGCAAGCCTTTATTCTCTGTGAAGAACAACGATCTTTTGCAAGCTTCTACTGGAAAGCCCATATCAGTTAACTGATCAAGTATCTCCTGGTTATACACAGGTGGTGGAGGTGCAGAATCAGCACTTTCTGGTAGCAGTTCCTCGCCAGGTTGCAAACCAAAACCACGTATAGCATTCAAGTCTAGAAAATCTGGCATTTCAACCGCAACATCTAATTTAATTGGCGTCCAATCGTCTTTTACGGTAAATTTCTTTAAATGAATTAATAGGTAGTCTGGGAAACTGGCTAGACGCGTCGTTCTAAAAATTAACCAATTATCCAAGTGTTTGAAGATTAGCAATTGAAATTAATATACTTATATCTAAAAGTTGCTCACTTGAGTGCTGTAACTTTGTTATTTAATGCTGTACTGTAAAACTGTTCGACATCTTCTGTCTGAGCAAATGTATCAAGACAGGATGAAAGCTTTATGCGAGGTCTGACTGTGCTGCTAGGATCCAGCCGTTCGCCTTTTGATTCAGCTTCCTTTTTCTTAGCCTCATATGCGGCAACCTCATCCTACAAAAAGTACTATTGAAGATACTGTGACTTATGTACTTGTTAAAATTTTTTAGAGTTGAAACGTACCTTGTTCACTGCTTCCTTTAAAGGTATTGGAAGTGGTATTAAGTATTCTGGTCTATGAGTATACTTGACTTTGTTAGATCCAGTGCACTGGTATCTCTCCTCGACATTAAATTTGAAACACTCTGCAGGATTTGTCTTCTGTGTATTGTTGCTCTGTTCGATAATTAAAAATTATTAAAAGTTATGATTGACTTAGAGAAGGATATAAGCGACTATAAAAATATGTAACTACTATTATTCTATTGCTGTAGCTATTTCATATAAAGATAATGAGATCATTACATTTAGTATGTTTATCAGATGAAGGAAGAATTCTTGAGCATCTTGCTGTCGGGTTGATGAAAAACCTTGATGGCCACGACCGATTAAAGTTTTAAACATTCTAGGTGCAATACCCTGACGACCTTCATTCTCATCTTCTGGAGGCATTGAATACTTTCCAGAAAGTAAACCTGAGCCAAGTTTCGCCCTAAGAATTATATACATTGTATACATCACTGTATATTTAGCACGTCACCATTCAAACTTACATTTGCGTAGTGAAATCATTGACGGGATCCTTTATACTCTTTTCAAAAATCTGTGGTGCTTCATTCACATATCTAAAACAGATTTCACTATGTGAATATCGTGATACTTTCATGATGCCTGTATTGATTGTTCATTGCAATAAAAAGATATTAAACAGGCAAAGAGTAAAGAAAAAAAAGAGCTAATTGTAACATAGGTACTAAAATAATTTTTCATATTGTTTTTACATTGCTATGCAACCTACAGACCTTTTTATGAAGTCCGGGATTACAAAGATCATTTGCATGACACTGTTGAGATAACATGAGTTTCCCAGATTGGTAAGACCTGTATAACCAGGTCCATATAATGGAGTAAGTTTACTGGCTGCCTCTTGCAGAGCCACCCATTCTCCAAATTTTTGATTGAGATCTAATTCCAATTCGATCATTGATTTATCAGTCTTCTCCATTTGGGTAATATTGATGCCCCAATGTGCCAGATGCACAATAAGATTAGGATCCTCAACCATGTCATCCTCATCATATGAGAATACATCTCCCTTTCCTTCCTTCGTGATTGTCCCAAGTTTCACAGCCAAAGGATAGCCACAAGATCTATAGTGTTCTACAGCATGATCATTACCACCAGTACCATCATAGAATTTACGACCACAGAGTATGGAGCCATCAGTTAAATTTAACCATAAATTTTGCGTAAGATCGCACTTTTCACACTTCCATCCACTTGGAGGGATCTTTTTCCCATTATCCAACTGTAGGAGATTAGCTGCGTGTCTGCAGGAAAAAATTCAATTAATTGGTCTCTCATATATCAAAGATTAAGAGGATTCAATTGACCTACTTAGATATCATTCTAACTTCTCCATCCCATGTTCCAGAAAGTGCTTCCCTTTCTGCTATTTTTAAAGCAGATTCTGCTTCAATTACTTGCTTGATGAGTTTGGCCACCTACAGAAAGTGAAAGTTAATAACTTCAATACGGTCTCTTGCATCAAATGCATTGTGTATAATTACAACATACATCTTTAGGAATTTTATCACTGGGATAAGGCTTTGTCATAAACTCTGGTAACGTAACAAGTGAATAAGTTTCCTCATAAGTGTATTTCTGTTGATCAGGAGTAAATCCTCCTTCGGTACCAATGGCCAACCTTGTGATCTTTTTCTCTGGTCCATCGCCTTGCTGCTCAGAAGGAATCTATGAAAAGTAACATAAGTTGCATACAGAACTAACAGTTTTTCCAAGAATCTTCCTGTGAATATTCTTGAAAGATGATCCCAGAGTAATTGGAGTCTTATAAAAACTCCAATGTAGCTAACGCACCTTCTTTCTTGTTCGCCTAATATGGAGATAATCATGGTATCCAGTCAGATTAGAATAGCGTTCAACATGATCACGACCTAGTCCAAGAAAAGTCGTAAGGCTGACATATAATCCAGTTTCTGAATCCTAAGAATGAAATAAATAAGATTTGCGGTTACCGGTGACCTATGACAATTATTCTTGTCAGAATATTAAAAGACTTACCGGATTATCAAAAGAGTACACACACTCATCTTTATAGACTTTTATGTCCGGGTGTAACGAGGACGTAGGGCAAGTCATTGTGCTTGTCAAATAATTTACAATTGAAAAGTTAAATTAGCCTGGGTAAAATCCAAGCAAGAAATAATAAACACGATTGTAACCAAAAGGTGTATCGCCGACTCGTATCGACAATACTGATGTCTACTGATGTCTATAGAAACAGAGAAACCGAACCGGAAATTGAGAAAAACTTTGGCAATTAAAATTGAAATCAATTGACAGAAAGATGCAATGCTCGATAAATCTTCGTTTAAAATAATACTACTGTACCAAAAAATGGTAGAACACAGCTCATCAATGAAGTTGTTTTCAATTATTGACTTATAATTGAATCATGGCGCCATACTTGTATCAAATTTCACGTTCCTCTCTCCAATTTAAATATGGCCGAAGAATGAATGATTCAACAACATTGACAGATTTCCATGAGCGACTTGTATAAAAATAAAATAAATTTATATACATTTCATACACATATTTTATAAAAATTAAAATAGTATTGAACAATTTCAATTATTATTAAATAAATTATAGGAGTATTCAATGAAAAACTTTATTTTAATGCATTGTCTTAACATTCTTATCACTATAATAATAATACATAATAAAATAGCAATATGAGTTGTAAAAAACTGTGAAACAATCTATATAAATTTAATTTATCGATATTCATAGATATGAAAGAAAAATTAAATAAAGAGGGTGCAGATGAAGCTTATTCAGATTTGCCAATGTTTGCAAGTTCTTTGATCTTCGAGATCAAGAATTTATTATATTCTTTAAAATCAAGTGGCGACACCGCGGTAATTGTTGATTTCAATCTGGCTTCATCCTGTTGAAGTTCCAAATATTTTATATACATTTCTGGGTTTAATGTTTAATATAGAAATATATACTTACGCTGAACACCTCCATTTTAACGCGTAGCTTAAACATAAATGATTTGAAAGAAATCTGCGAGAATTTGTCAAGAAAAGCGTCCGAATCATTCTCTTTCAATTCGCCAAGTTCTTGAGCGGTAGCTCCCAGAAGTTTCTCACCTTCCTCACTGAAGGCTGTAGCCCAAACATTGCCTGACCAATCAACCAAATTTGCCTACAATTTGAATAAACTTTATGTAATTAAAGCTATTCAATATACGCGTTCAAACCAGCGTATCACTTACGCTAGCCAGCAGACGATATTTAAAGTTGGGATAATCTCTGTCACACTTTTCGCATCTGTACATGTCATTTGACTGATCAACCACCTATAAATGAAGAGTTATACTCGATCATTTATATCAATACCTCATGGAAATTAACAGATTTTTTATAATACATATTGACTAGTCTATTTTTTAACTGTATGGAATTACATACTTTCTTTTTACAGTCTTCAGTGGGACATGCTTTGTAGAGTGAATTTTCTACTCGCACCATATTCACAGTAGCCTTAACAACATAGAAATCAGCCGAATCATTACGACCAAGTCCCAGATCTATTGCTTCCTTGAAGCACAATATGGGCCCATTGAGTGAATTAGATCCACCACCACCAAATGCTTTGGACAAGGATTTCATTTCTTGCATTTTGCCTGTTGTATTGTACCATCCACGCAATCTGTTTTTGACATAGTAATTCAAAATCAGAACTTAGTATTTACAGTAATGGTTGCTTCTCTTCTAGACCTTGCAAGGATATTTACTTGTGTGCTTCTGGTAGATCTGGTTCGATGGTCATATTAGAAGAATTGAGAAGCGATAAAGTTTTACCACCATTGAATTCACCGATACGTACACCCTTGATTGCTAATACAGGATTACTTGAACCATCAAAATCTAAAGCTTGTGTGCCCCACAATGTGAGAGTAACCTTGAATAACAAAATTCCAGAATGATTGAACTATTTGATACTCACAAATGCTTTATGATTTAAAACTTTAGCACTGTAACTCACAGAAAGGTTGCTTTCGTCCACCAACTCGATATCTCGTTTTTTTAGTTCCTTTTGCGTTGTTCTGGAAACTAACGTCTGAACATCATTGTACGACTTGCAGACTCCTATCACATCTGAGAAATATGTAATTTTTGCAATCTTCGGTAAATTCTCTATACACTACTTAAATAAGTATAATATTAATTTATTTATACCAATGAGTTCGTCCTTAGCTTTATTCTCCACTTCGCTTATAGAACAAAAGTTGTACTGGATTGTTGGAATCTCTGTACTTGCATCATCGCAAGGAATGATTTCAGAATCGTTGGTTAAAGTCATTTCATAATCATTGTTTAATGTTGAAAATCTCTTGTTGGCTGGTTTTAGAGTACACCGTGAGACGTAATATATTTTGCCAACCTGAAAGCATTATGTATACAACCAACAAGACACTGATAAGTGAAGTGAAATTCATTAGTAGGAAGTGTATGATTAAACTTTATAACACATAAACCATACCTCTATCATATCATAAAATTTATCACATTGTTCTTTGAAGCCAGTACATCTGATCTCCCCACTTTCATCAATAAGGTCCATGGAAAATAATTTGCCTTCACCTCGAGAATTACTCCAGGTTCTAATTGGTGGTTTGCTAGTTACACGAACCTTGATTACCCATCTAAAGTATTGATAATTAAAAAATGTCATTTACTATGGAATATGGTAATAAGCATATTTATGTTTATTTTATGAATATGGTTACCTGTTCTGATATGGACTAAGAGCAGCTATTGGTGTTGTCGAAATGTCGGTAGTAGACATATTATGACTTGGTACATATGGTTTAATAGCTGAAAAATAAACATTTAATCTCAAGAACTTGTGACATTAATAACAAAAGAAGGGGAGAGTGAGGAATATTGAAATAATACTTTTAGCTTTCGGAGGTGATACTGCTTTGGCATTGGATGAAGCTGGCTCTGACTCCTGATTGTTATCTTGAGTCGTCGGATTTCCAATTTTTCGACCAACTTCACTACCAGGCTTTATAACATCAATGCTTAATATGACCATGACTCGTCTACATAATAAAAGATGTTAAATATAAATAAACTAATCAAATAAATTAAATCAGTTTGTAAGTTCGATAGACATACTTTTGTTTCCCACCATTATTTACCATGCTGATTGCATATCTATCTATTCGACAAATACTGTATTCAGACAGGATATTTTCAGTGACCAAATGATTTAGCTGTGTAGCCAGCATAGTAAATGAATTGAATCGAACACCATCTGATACCAATAATCTGTATCGCTCTCCAGTACTTGATGTGGATAGTTTTTTATTTCCCTATACAAAATATTATTAGCCCATAAGTGCATAGCATTAACTTTGATCAATTACCATGTATGTACATAAGCATAGGATGCATATATGTATACTGTATATATATATATACACATAGTAAATAATTATTTTCGATTAATCTGACAGAACATTACCAAGATTTGCAATACTGGTTTCTCCACGTCGATACCTTTCATGATGTTCTGAAAACAAAAGACGAAAATTTCGGTAAGTCCCATTTTCTTTAGTCTAGAGGCTAAGGTAGATTAGTAAATATATTATTGCAAAACTGACATCTAATGCTCCTTCTGTTAGAGAACCCATTTTTGTCGTGCTATATAATCCAAACGGTTATTAATCCTAGATGTGTACTTAACGCGTTAAATAGATACGCAATACGATGAAATTCGTAGTTGACGATGTAGTTTCCCGCCGATGATGTTTTTAACCATAGAACTACAGTAAAGGAGGCCGAACGTAAACGGAAAAGTGCCGCAATATTGGTTGCAGAATCGTGTATTAACGAGCTTCAAAGATCCGCCGCAGGCGTCGCTCCACACAGACGGGACCGGAGTGAAGTTGACAATTGGTGGTAAAAGTGAAGTGAGCTACGAATGGTTTGAAAAAGAAGAGTAACGGCAAAGAATATATTTGTTCTCTGTAACAACGGTTTATCAGCGTCCATTACACGTGTGCGGTGTTAAATTTTTTGTCCGTAAAAACAAAAGTTTCGTGAAGGAATCTTGGCAAGGAGATACGAGAAGGTAAAAAAATAAATGTGAGTAATTATTTAACCCAACCAAAACCAATCGAGTACAGATGGTCAAATAATTCTCTTTTCATAGTTCCCGCTAAAAGGCGTATATAACGAAGTTATCTCCGGCTCTCTCAACTCTCTGTCTTTCTCTAGGTCGCGTTTGACTTCAGCGCCACCATGATGCAGTGTTCCCAGTCTATTACAATTGTAACAGATCTATTACCTTTTCATATAATCTAATACGCTATTACGCCCTTGGT